>JAODUP010000078.1:520000-680000 GCA_025642065.1 Paralvinella palmiformis | reverse complement strand
CTGACTAGCTTTTGTTTTATTGCGATTAAATGGCATAGTTTGGCAAAGCATGCTTCGTTTAAACATTAACAAATTTTCTAATTGCTTTTATCACTACTGATATGTACACTGCAAATTTTACATAAGAAGATGAGTTTTCCCCACAAATTTAAACCCCAATTATGGGTGTGGATTATACATGAGTGCGAATTATCTATGGGCACAGACAGTATTTTATATATATATATATATATATATATATATATATATATTACAAAATGTGTGTATAATATAAAATATAGTGTAGTTAATCATATAACTACAGTATGTTACATCTTAATTTGTATCTTTTCCAGGTGATGTAATTGAGACTGTTCATCAGCTCCAAGCTCTTGATGTTACCAAGGTAGACTTTTGAGAGCTATAAAAGAGTAAACATTTTCAAAATCATAAAGAAATAGCCTGGTCACTTCTCATATAAACATGTCCTAAATCCTTGACTGAGATAGCTCCCTGGAATTCATTTCTACAGAATTTAACACCATTGGTGTGACCTTGACTTTGCTTCGGAAATGAAATTAGTCGAATACTTTAAATATATAAGTCACGTTAAATTATATCAAATTTCAATTCCGAGCCAAAGTCAAGGTCACATAGATTAAGTAGGATGTTGTAAAAAATCTGTACCTCGGTATTATTATTATGGGTTTTGTTTTATTTTATTGTTAGATTGAAGACAAAGCAAAACAAAAATCTGAAGCCAGATTCATTCAGCAGAGAAAGAGGAAGGCATTAGCCGATTTGTTTAAATGTCTACAAGATCAAGGTAATTATGTGAAAAGGTTCAGAGTAATTAATAAAACTTGTATTTGTATAAATTTGTACCATTTATGATTTTGTTGATGAACACACACTACTGAGGTAACGTAACCAAAAACCTTAATGATGAACGACTATAATAATTTATTACTGTTACTCATTTGAGGACTGTCACACAAGAAAGGTTTGACCATCTTGAACAAAGGATCAGCCGACTCCAAATCATGGCTAGCATCTGAGCCTCTAGATATCAGTTCAGCTTTACATCAGCTAGATAGCTTAAGGTATGTCTTAACTCTTCCAGAAACTTTTGTCACCAGATCCAGGTATTGCTCACACTTCTCCGTCATTCTGGAGTCTGTCTGGATTTTAGTACAATAATATATGGCTCAGTAGTACATGGCAGTAAATTTTATCACAGATGTTCCTTCTTGTAGCTTATTCTCTTTTAAAATACAGATGTGATTACTGCTTTGAACATAATACAATATGATTACTGCCTTGAACATAATACAATATGATTACTGCCTTGAACATAATACAATATGATTACTGCCTTGAACATAATACAATATGATTACTGCCTTGAACATAATACAATATGAGTACTGCTTTGAACATAATACAATATGATTACTGCCTTAAATATAATACAATATGGTTACTGCCTTCAATATATATGATGTAGCAAGACTGTCTAATAGATGAAAAACCAAACTGAGTAAGAAGTGGCTGGCCTTATTCCCCCCCACACACACACACACACATACACACACAATTAGTGATGGGCAAAACCCTAAGATTTTATTGGTTTCTTGAATGTTCTGAAAGGATGTGTGTGTGTGTGTGTGTGTGTGTGTGTTCCAGAATGTATTAGACTAAAAGAAGAAATGGTAAAAAAAGGATAAAAAATAAATATAATTTAAACAAGAGAAATATTATGGCATAACTTAGGTTCTAAAAATTCCTAATTAACAAGGCTCTAGGATATATATAGAGTAGTAATATTTTACATTTTCAAATTTTTCTAACATTATATATTAGTAATTAGTCCTGCGGAATAATAGTTGTATTTGTATCTAAAAGTTTGTTAGTCACTCTTGTATATGTAACGGGGATTTGAGTTAATATTTTCTGTAACAGATATTTGTGTCATAAATGTTCTTTTTACTATTGTGTTCCCATGAGAAAGTTGTTCTGGAGAATTCTTTCATATAGCACTATTTATTACAGGTCTGATGCACACATGGAACAGCTGTGGACAGGTTGCGTGAAGTACTACACAAGGTCGATCAGTCGAAGAATTCTCTTCCATACAACCCTTAATACACCCTCTCAGGTATGATAATGGACTTGATTTAATTATTTATCTGTTAAATTATTTGTGTTACATCGAGTCTGAGCTGGTTCTTGGTGTACAAGAAATTAACTAATTCTTAAAAAATCTGTGTACGATCATTTGATATTTGACATTTTGATTATTTTAAAATTCATTTAAAAAATTATGAAATTTACTGAGAATTAAATAACTGGGACATATGTTAACTTAACCTTATGCTTTTGCCAGATTACAATGTTTAAACAGGAGAAAAATATCATTAATTTTCTTTACATTATGTATAAACAAATTTGTAGTTCTATTATATACAGACACTACTTTGTTTTTGCTACACTTTACAAAAATGTGGTATCAACAAAAGATTTCCTCGTTCATTATTATATTTTTTCTAGACATATCCTTAAAACATTAATGTCATTTAATGTTTTCCAAGCAAAATGTGAAGAAATTAACTATATATTAACTAATTATAACTTGATTTTAACTGATTGCTTAATTATTACAGGAGCTTGGTGTAGGTAATATTAACAGATGTAAAGGCTTCAGTGAACACCTCACACAAGTGATCTTTAAGCAACGAGATCAGCTGACAGAACATTTCTCTGCCTTCTTCAAACTAAGGTAAAACAATTCAAATCTTGTTTAATTATTTTTGGATAAAGTTATCCATATTTCCCGGATTTCTACAATAATATATACTTTACCAAGACACTTGTAGCAGCCAGTATGGACATCGTTGAATTTTTGGTGTTTAAAAAAAATTGCACTTTGAACTTCAAATCTTTGGTAGTTTATTGGTTTATTATATGATAATAGTAAGGCTACTTAGATTATTTATAATGTGATAAGACTATTTATATAGATAAGTCTTCACAGTGTGATATTTGGAGTCCATAATATGCCTGATTGCAGTGTAGCTAAATTGCATGGTCTACTGTGATACTTAATGATGAAATAAATTGTGTCTTTCCATTAACATAATTCCACATAAGAATCACATCTAACTGTTGTGTATGTTATATACTGAGGCATATGTATTAAACATTAGTAATATTGTATTATCAAAGAAATTGTATGACTTGTTTAGACCTAAAGTAGGTTTTTAACGTGGGACTATCTCCACATTAAAATTGACATATATTGAAGATTTTGGACTGGCTATAAAACATGGCTATTTATTATTGTTATTTAATTAGCTTATTCTAGTGAATAGTTATTTGGTCAGCAAAAAACAACAGGAAATGATTATTAATTAAGAAAATGGTGACTAAAATAATAATTAATTACCATTTGTGATTTTTGTTAGAGATGTTTTTGTGATTTACACACCTTGTATTTACACACCTTGTATTTACACACCTTGTATTTACACACCTTGTATCTCAGCATGTAATAATACATAATTAGTTTTATTAATGAAGGAAAAATTTATATATTTCTTCAACAGCAACATTGTGTATTTCTGTTTTAGTATTATTATGACTGTGTACCTATTATTATTATTAACACAATGTGGATTTAAGGCTGCCTTCTGACAAATGGTTGCATGTATCCATCCACGGGTCATATATGACCTAATTAACCCCTCTGATGAATCATCCAGAGGCTATATTGCATTACATCTACTTAATATTTTGTTTTTATAGGCAGTGTGTGGGATATCTCAGCCGGCTTTCAGAAGATTCTCTTTGTCCACAATCGTCAACCAGAGATTGGCTGGTAAGTTAATCTATCCAGAAATGGCGCATGTAGAATTACAATGTTAATTAGTTAAAAAATATTTTTCATGACAGTATTATGGTTCTGAATTAGAGATAAATACAAAAGGTACAGTTGGTCTCTGCACAATGAAAGGATATATAAGGATTAAACCAAAATAACTTAAGGATTCAATGCCAGAATATATCTACCTCTTGAGGTAAAAATTTTAATGTGATATAGAGAAACATTATTTAATGTAGCCAACAAAATTAATGCCTGAATTTGTCTGAAAATACTTTAATTCATCTGAAATTAGTGAAATTATGTTTCAAACAAAGCAGAGAAGTTCTGTGTGCTCTGCCTTTAAGGCCAGTAAAGTTGAGCAATATATATTGCCTATATTTTCACATTATTCACAATAGCATACCTAGCTGTGCATTTTTAAGAGTATTTGCAAACCTTACCGAGACCCTCAAAGAGTCAACAGAATAGACTGGTGTTGGTTGTCATTAATAAAATGACATCAGAAAAGCTTTTCCCTTAATCTCAATCTGGATTCTCAATGCCAGAAAACTTTCTTTATGAAACCTGTTCACCAACTAGAACTCATAAACACATGCAGCTCTCTCAAAGCCAAAACTAGCATTTGCACATGATAGCATTTCTACTAAACTCCTCAAAGAATCCATTTGGAACACAGCCAAATATATATATGTTTACCCTTTCTTTCAAGTCTGGAATTGTCCCTGATAAAATGAAACTAGCTAAAATGATCCCAATATTCAAATCGGGAAACAAGAACCTCTTCAATAATTATAGACCTATTAGCATCCTTCCAGCGTATTCTAAATTATTTGAAAACATTGTGGCTAAGAAACTAGTTCATTTTCTAGAAACTAATAATGTTCTGTACACATTCAACAATATACCCAAACATGCACCTCCTCAAATACATTTCAGACGCAAGTGATAAACCTTCAAAGGAAATAACATTAGGTTTATTTTTACTTATCTTTAAAGGCAATTGATACTATTAACCATGAAACTCTTTGATATTTTTACAGAGTCCGACGCACACCTAATGATTGGCTCAACAGTTATCTCTCCAATTGATATCGATACACAGAATTCAATCAGATTCAATCTCTAATATTAAAAGTAATCTGCTGTGTTCTACCGGGATCTATTTTGGGACAAATTCTTTTCTTGTCTACATAAATGACATTACCTATTGCATTGACCTATATCTGTACTTTCCTTTGCTGATGATACCACGTTATATATGTCACACACAAACCTTGATGTTCTATACAACACAATCAACAATGACCTGGTTAAACTGAGCAACTGGTTTTGTGAAAATAGATTATAACTAAACGTAAAAAAGACCAAGCATGCATTGTTCACCACATTTATCAAAATCCTAAACCTCCCACAAAATATGGTGATTACACTGAATGGCATTAACCTAATTCGAATTGGGAATGACAAACCAGAAAAGGCAATAAAATTTATTGGCATCTATATGGATCAAAACTTAACATGGAAATATTACATAAATACACTAAAATCTAAAATCACTATTTGCATTGAACAGAGTCAAACACATATTACCTCCCGATATCCTCAAATCACTTTATTTCTCTTTGGTACAAAGTCACCTGATGTATGGCATCCAAACATGAGGATCATCAATCCATATTAATAAACTACCCAGAAGAGAACCATTCGGATAGTTAATAACAAAGTCTATAACTCATACAGATCCACTTTTTAGACATAACAATATACTAAAAAATACGAGATCTTTATCAATTCCAAAATGCACTGTTTGCCCACAACTACAAACATCTCACACTTCCCTGCTCTTTTCAGCCTATTTTACTGCACATAACCAGAATAAAACCAATTTAAAACATCCTGACCATATATTCTGACAAATACCATGAACTAAGTTCTCATCCCTGGTCCCAGTGCATCAAGTCCCATCAACATGCTTTCAATCCAGAACAGAAATATTTTAAAATCTAGATTAAAGAAGTCATTTATTAAATCATACAGCATCCAAATTGAACATTGTAACAATGTCATGTGCTCAGAATGCCCTCGCACAAAGTAGTGTACACTGCAAACATTTTTATGTTTTATATATTACCAAATGATAATTTTGTATCAGTCACTGAGATTTGAATGTTGACATACTATCCTATGCTCATCTACCACATATTTTTACATTGTTGAGACTATTAGTATTTTCTCATCGGATTGATGTTTGGTCTCCCTTCCCTCCGGGCTCTCTTGCCTTAGCAACAGACTCCATGATCGGACAGCATCATACTGATACATTAGATTCATCTACCTTCACCATCACTCACCAATCATTATTTCACATAATCTCGAATCATTGTTGATTTATTTGTTTTAATTTGTGTTTAATTTTGTCTTGGGAAGACAGTCTTTATGGCTATCGGCTGTCCTGGCTAACAACGTCACATTTATGGATAGACAATCTAACATATTATGTAACTGTATTATTATATCACGATGTTGTTAGTAAATAAATTACTTACTTACATTGATAATGTGTCATTGATAAAGTTCATTTTGTGGAGATAATGTTTTTTTTATTGGTTGTATCAGCAAATAATTATGATTTTTATATAAGAACTTTTTATTGAACTTTCTCTCTTTTTTATTATTAACCAGCATACCCTGAAGGTACTCTGTGACCAAACAGTGGACTGTTTAAAGCAGACAATTCTGGTTCTTGAGTCTTGCCCTGATCAGTCAACAGATGGCAGCACAGCATTTATATCCCCATTTCCTTCTTGGTATCACTGTCAGATAATGAATGAACATGAGGAATTAACCTGTGTGATTAATAAACTGCAAGTATGTATATATATATATATATATATATATATATATGTGTGTGTGTATATATATATATATATATATATATATATATATATATGAACATAACTGATTTCTTTTTAAACACTTGATTATGAGATTATTTGTTAAACACAGAACACTGGTAGCTTCTTGAAAGTTCTCTGACTAATTAGGTTTTTATTTCATAAAGAACTAAAACTTAGTAGGGAAGGTTTATTATAAAATAAGCAATCTATATTTTGTTTCATTAAAGGTATCAGTTTATTTTGTTGTATATTCCAGGAATATTTGTTGCTTGTGAGAAACATCCAAATATTTGTCAATAAAACAACATCAGATGATGTGCTTCTTACCAGGTGATAAAAACAAAACAAATTATCAAGTATATTTGTCCGGTTTGTTGAAATAAGTGCTTTATTATTTCTATAAATAAAGAACATCTTACCTTTTATTTGTTTACTAAAAGACTTCATAATATCATCAAATCAAGTAAATGGATGTGGAACATTTGTATTTCAGATCCACCATCAAGGAGTTGTCCAAATTCTTCACTGAAATGCAGCAGATAGCTGATTTATTGTTTGAGATTTGTGATCATTTCAAATTACCCCAGACTGGTGATATTCATCCTTTGGCACGAACACTTCAGTTCATCCAATTACAGATCAGCATTACTGCTGAAGCCTTCTCTGATTGGCTAAGCAAAATCAAATCCTGGTCCGATGACTTGGGAGAACAGTCTCTGTCGGAATTTAGTAAAAATATTGACGATCTTGTCACGGAGTTGTTGTTGGTTGTACAGAAGTTTATCCACGATCAGGCTGATACTGAGAAGAATATTTCAACAAATTCTGAAGATGGTGAAGAAGTTGAAAATCAAAGTTTGTGTAGTTGTACAGTCCAATTTAGTTCTTATTCATCAGTTAAAGGAGTTATTTTAAATGAAGTTTTAAATCTTGTTTTGTTATTACATTTTATGTAATGTTTTCCTGATTTAAGATTACTGAGCTAACAGAGGAGTTTACAACAGTAAACATTTAATTATTTTGCAGATATGGATTTAGTTGATGGTCACATTGTAGAACATCTTTATAAACAGTTGACACATAGGCTACAATATGTCAAAGTTGCAAAGGTGAGTGAGTGAGTGTGAGTGAGTGAGTGAGTGAGTGAGTGAGTGAGTGAGTGAGTGAGTGAGTGAGTGAGTGAGTGAGTGAGTGAGTGGTGTGTGTGTGTCAGAGAGAGAGAGAGAGAGAGAGATGTCAATTTCTATTAAACAAATCTTATAATAAACAGTAAATCTATTTCTGACCAAACATTTCAGATTCTTGACTGTCTAACACAGTTAACAATTAAACTAAGTGCTTGGAGTAACTCTGAGGAGATGTTTCCTGTCTGTATTGTGGGAAGTAGATTACTCAGTGATTGTGTACCACTTCTCAGACAGTACTGTAACCTTGTTCAGTGTATACTGACAGAGGTTTTGGGTTCACATCGAGCTCTCACCAAACTGCTATCAGTTCTACTGGCTCTGTTTACGGAACTCACGCAGAAGGTAATGGTTAGGTTTATAATTTATATTAAATAATTGGGGTACGAATCAACTCAAGGTATCTATATTTGTTTAATCTTTCTTTCCTCAAGGATTCTGCCCTTTGGTCATATGTTCCTCATGTAAGCAGAGCTGAGGCTAAAGTAACTACTCACTCACTCACTCACCCATTAAAGTCTGTATTGTAATTTGTGTATTGTGTATTTAGTGTGTAATGCTCTGAAAGATTGAAATGTATTCCTTCGCCCCACCATTTAGACTGGAACACGAAAAAGTTGGCACTAGAATACTTTCAAAATGGTCAGTGATAAACCTCATAGTATTTGGGGTTCACTAATGAGCTTACCATGAAAATATCTTTACACACTTTTTACATCCTATTTCTATTTAACATGGTAATTTATCCACATCAAAGAATTCACTTGTTGTTAGGAGCTGAAAAAGTACTATCTCGGTTGGCTTTTTTTCTGGAGGATATGGTGACATAGTTTCATCAAGACATGAAATCTTCATACCCAAAAGTTGACTTTGAATGACACAAATCCACTTTTTCCTTTCACTTTTTACGTAAAATGTATCCGGGATTATTTCTTTTGTAATTAGCTGTTCTTACTTTACAATTATTAAGGGCTTTTGCCTGCCAGCTGAGTTATCAGATGAATCATCAGGAGATGGTACTACAAAGTTTGAGGATGCTGAAGGCGCTGGCATTGGTGAAGGAGAAGGTGTGAAAGATGTCAGCGATCAGATAGAAACAGAAGACCAGGTACATTATTCACTATTGAACTTACAAGATGATGAAAATCAGGAAAAACCAAAACCGTTTATTTGTAGAAAAAATTTAGAAATTTAAAATCAGAGAAAATCATTCATGTCTGGATCGATATTTAATATTATTGGTTTATTTGTTTTATTAATTATTTATCAGAATAAGTATTGTACTTCTGACATTCTTCTATGCAGTATTATATTTGTTTATTTTACAAAGTGGTATAACTATACGATATTGAGTAAATGTAAAAATGATGAAAATGCTCAGTTTCAAAATATTGTTTTAGTTGGAAGATGTCTGTAGAGAGGGGGAGGAGCAAAAAGAACCCAAGGATCACAGTGATGATCCGGATGTCAAATCGGAGGATAATGCTATTGAAATGTCGGAACAGTTTGATGGCAAGACACAGGATATTGATGATGAAGAGAGTAAGTGATACTATGGTATCAGTTGCATAATTAACTGATACAAGGATGGCAATTTTCCATTGATTTTAACATTTCCGGACAGAATTTTTATAGACTGATTCGGATTAATCCGTATAAAATGTGGGAAATTTGAATTACAGCTGTTTCTGATGAAAATGAAGATGATGAAGATGATGATGAACTAGACAAAGAGATGGGAGATTTAGGGGGTGCTGAGGCAGATAAACTCGATGAACAAGTGTGGGGCAGTGATGAAGAGGAGGAAGAGGAACAAATTGAGGTGAAAACATATCTCATAGAAGACACTCTGTCATATTTGTTCCATATTTTTGCTTAAAGGGACAAAAAATATTCTTAAATATGTAATGCTTAGAACAGTAACCATAAATTCCACAATAATAATCACGAAATATACCTGGTATCATAGATATAGGGAAATAATCCAAATCACTGGAGGGCCGCCATTATGGCTGCACCGGAAACCAGATTCGAATGCGGAAGGAGAAAACTGAAATGCTCCGATGTCGTATGAGCATTCTCTAGACTGACACAGCATTAATATCTCAGCCAGTCGAGATGTTGTGATATACATTTCACATTTGAATCAGCTAAAATACAGTTAAAATTTTGCGCAGAATGGCAACAGAGAGATTCCTTCTCGGAATCCATTGGTTTACAGAGTTCACACAGACACCAGTCAGTGTTCCCGGATCTCCTCGAGGTTTCTTGACGATTCCGCTTTCTTCGAAGCAATTGAAAGCATCTTCCTCTTCTAAGGTTCCTTCCAGCTCATTCATAACGTAATTTTAACAAGATAATTGCATTATGTTCTGGAATAATTCTTTGCTCACACTTGTTTACGTGCTTTTGTACGGGCTCTACAGATTTCTGGTCAAACTGTTGGGTTCAAGTAGCGTCAGCATTCAGGATCTTCCGGTCTCTGTCTAGCTTCAAAATGGCGGCACCCACAGGCCATTAAAAGTTGATTAATCAGCAGTTTAAACTGGATTATTTAATATTTGGGTGATCGTTTACACATGTTGACATCATTTATACTATTTATGACCATAGCCTGTTAGTCTTGAAAATTTGAAATGAAGATGAACTATCCATTTAAACAACAAAAAGATAATATTTTATGATAATACAGCTTTTATTATTTAGTACATTATGGGAGTGAAATAGTGCTGATGTCTAAGTGTTCCATTGTCTCTCTGAGAGGTTTAAGCTGTCATTAAAATAAAAACTGCTTTGTTATCACTTCTATGTATTAGCCCTCTGGCTGTATGTCAGAGGTGAGGCCAATTGGTTATTGTACTGCCATCTGGTGTTTATTATTACTTTTTTTATTTATGGTGTGGAAATACTTAGATAAAGGCAAAATAGTGAATGTATCAATCATGTTATTAATCACTACATTGATACGTATGATAGATAGATTTTATTCTATAAATACAAAGTCTAAAAAGAGGGCACTCCAATAATTTAGTGGTTAGAGTATTGCACTGCAAACCTTCAAGTTGTCTCCCATGTGTTCATGCATAACCAATGATTCGCCAGAATTTCATTTATGTGCATAAAGTTCACTTAAAATGACTCATGCATATGATGCACACTAATTAAATTCTTGTATACTAAACAAGTAAGTCTTCATTAATTGGTGAGGGAATCCCATATTTTGTGCGAGATCATTAAAATTTGTGTAATTATTGTAGTTAATTTATTTTGCTAAAGCAATCAGCATTTTATATTGTTGTGTTAACACAGTGGAAGAGTTTCCTGAAAATAACCCAAGGCATTAATTTGTTTTTTGAAATTCTTTTCAATAATTTTTAATTATTTTCCTGGTTTTACTGTTGTATTATATATGTTATGGCATACAAGTTGTTGTTAAATATTATAATTCAATCATCAACTCATTATGATCCTATCAGCATAAGGTTGAGACTATCTGGGTTGGGTTGGAGGGGGGGGGGTTAAAGGTAATAGGGTATTAGCATGAACAAGAAATATTATTACTTTAATGTAGTTAATTGATTAGTAAGATTAAACTAATTGTTTAATTAAATGTTGGGATTAATTAAATGGTTTATTGTTTTATTTTCATTATATATGTTTTATTGAGTATCTATTTTATTAAATGCAGTGTCCCTGAAAAGTTTAAAATATTCGTTCCCCCCCCCCCCCCCTGTAGGTTTAGAACTGGCCCCTGGAAAATAGAGACCACAAGAGATTGATATCGAATGACATTTTGTGCTAATATGTCATTAAGCTGTAATCGCTCATCTACTCACTTACGTGCCTTTCTCACTTGTAAACATTTATCTCATATTTTAACCTCAAGGATAACGAGGAGGAGTCTGGCCCAGGTGCTGGACAACAAACGGAGACAGAGCTCGTTGCTAATGAAGATAATAAAGACAAGAGTGAAGCCGACACAAAAGATAAACAAGAAGACAACAAACAAGAAAATATAGATGAAATAAAAGAACAACAAATGCCGGATGAGGTAAATGTAGTAAAGAACATTATAATTAACAGGTAGTATTGATTATGTTAATTGTGTATCATAAGAGAAATGATGGCTACTGATGAGGAGTTTGTATACAATATGTCTGAGACTTTCAAAGGGGATTTATTTTAGCAGTCTTCAAATAATAATATTTTCAGCTAAACATTTGTTCATAAAGTTTTAGAATAGCCTCCATCTTTTCTGCTCCGCTGATGTCGTCGCTTCTGATTTTAGCACATATAAGGTGAAAATTGAAACTCTCCAGACATAGCTAGACTGTAATCTGAACCCCCCACTGCTAGAGGTCTGTGGCCGACCACTCAACCAGTTTGGCCACGGAGGGAGCTTTCAAGATGATTTTTGTTTGTTTTGTTGTTGTAGAGTGAATACAATGAGGATGAGATAGATCCTCATTATAATGACAGATTACAACAAGACGATCCCGAAGATATGGATCTCCCAGATGATATGAAGCTTGATGATGGGGAAGAAGGCAATAAAGACGAGGAAGATGATCTGGAAGCTGATGATGGTAATGTCTTTTTTGGTGATGATTTACAGATGTCAGGAATTGGGTTGGTTTTCCCAGCTGTCCAGCTGTTTATCCTGCAGTTTAAAAAGTTTGTTATAGTTTTTTTATAATAGTAACTATTAGTCGTCATCGACTGGGTCATGCAGAAAACTACATCAGATAAACCCAGGGGTATCCAGTGGACTCTCTTTTCCCAGTTAGAAGACCTCGACTTTGCTGATGACCTTGTATTTCTATCAGTAAAGCTTGACCATCTGCAGGAAAAAACTGATAGATTACAGAGATATGCAAAGCAAACTGGGCTTACCGTCAATACATCCAAGACACAAGTGATGAGCATCAACACCACACCAACCACACCTGTTACCGTAAATGGTGAACCATTTGAGTTTGTACAGGACTTTACCTACCTGGGTAGTCTCATCAGCAAAGAAAATGGAGGCCAAAAAGACATCAAAGCAAAACTCAGTAAAGCCGCTGTGCCAAACTGCAGAACATTTGGAAGTCTAACCAATACTCCACCAAAACAAAGATAAGACTACAACAGTAATGTGAAGTCCATCCTACTGTATGGCTCAGAGTGCTGGCAAGTGGTTAAAGGGGACATGGCAAAGATCATGCGTTCCACAATGGATGTTTGAGAAAGATCTGCCGAATATTCTGGCCAAAAATAATTCCTACGTAGAACTCTATAAGAAGACGGGTTGCAACAGTGCTGTCCTCGAAATCAAACGCGGACAACTGAGATGGCTAGGACATGTCCTGAGAATGCCCAAATACAGCATTCCCAAAGTGGGACTGAGATGGACACCACCTGGAAAAAGGAAGCGAGGAGAACCAAAGATGACATGGTGACAGACGGTAATGGCTGAGCTGAAAGAGAAGGGGCTGTCATGGGGTGAGGCTCAGGCCTCAGCTAAAGATGGGACCTTGTGGCAAAACATTGTTGTTGCCTTATGTCCCACTGGGGACAAAGAGGATAAGTGAAGTGAAAGTGATTTATAATATATGCATTCAAGGCCGGAAAAAGTGGTAGCCCAGATGCCCGGGACTTGTGGATTTTGTCTTCAGGCTAGTGAGTAGTCTAAAACACTAGCCCAGCCGGACTACTGCCATTTTGAGGCAAGATATGTGGTAGTTTCGAGTTCATTTTCCGTAGAATGATTTTCCGCTGTTTTGGAGCTCTTCACAGTGAAAAAGTATCTTTGTTTAAAATACCCATGCTGATGCCTCACCAACCATCACTAAAAAGCACTGTTTCCATTTATAGGCTTTGGACCGAATTTCAGCCAAAAATGGGTCATGATAAATGACATATTTAGCATCCGATAATTTCCTGATCTGAAATCAGATGTCATATTTATAAATATTTACTGAATATAAGAACCATACTTGAAGGATGGGATGGATGGATGGATGGATAGATGGATGAATCTTGTTTAATGACACATCAGCACAATTTAGTGTCCTGCTTGAAGGATGGGAGAGATTTTGGCCAGCTGGTGATGTTAGCTGGGAAATCAAACAGTTTTGGTATTTTTGCAGACCTTAGAAGCAAAATCTGTATCAGGCTGTCATACATGGATGGTGTACGTTATTATGGAA
The DNA here is from genome assembly GCA_025642065.1 of Paralvinella palmiformis. Classification (NCBI taxonomy): domain Eukaryota; kingdom Metazoa; phylum Annelida; class Polychaeta; order Terebellida; family Alvinellidae; genus Paralvinella; species Paralvinella palmiformis. Next base: position 665,866 of record JAODUP010000078.1, on the reverse strand, counting down.
AAAATGGTAGTCGAATACATACAAATTAGAGGACCTGTGTAGCTAGCTACTTAAAGCTGTCTTCCCACAGGCCCCACTACCACCTGAGTTCAAATCTCGGTGTGGGCATATCTGAAGAGTGTTTCATCTCTGACTTTGTGTCATTACCTTTGGAGATCACTCACCCCATTTGGCCTACCTTGTGCACAAAAGTGGCTGTAAAACACCAATCGTACACAAATTTATCTGGTATTCTCAGTCGATCCCAGCAGTGTTTTTTAGCCATTAAATTTTTGTTGGGCTAGTAAAAAATTTGTTGTACTAATGGATTAAAATTTGACTAGTCCTGGGGCTAGTGAGATGTAGAAATATTTTTCTAGCCCTGTATGCATTGATCTTTAGCCCATCCACCATTTATCAGCACCATCTCTCATTTTCTGGAGACTTCAGTGAGTTGTCTTCAAGATAGCTTAATCCTTTGTGTGTGTGTGGGGTGTGTGTGTGTGTGTGTGTGTGTGTGTGTGTGATTTATAACTTATGATATAACCTATAACTTGTAATAACAGAGCTATTTTATATATGATGCATCCCTTATTTTGGGATGAAGGGAATTTGTCATAAATACTGTCTTAGTATTAAAACTTAAAATTGATATTTCCCTGTAGCCAATCCCAAGGATATTGACCAGATGTTAGAAGACCTACCCGAGGAAGCTGGAGAAAGTGAAACAGAACAACAGGATCAGCATCCAGAATTGGATAAAGAAACTGAAATAGACCAGGAAGAGGGATCAGATGAGGAAAATCGGAAGCCAGATAAAGCTGAAAGTAATGAGGAGCCAGAAGCCATGGAAACAGATGAAATGGATGAAGAAATGAAGTCAAATAACCAACAAGGCCTCGATCCTAAGGTAGTGATTAATTGTGTATATGTTGATTAAATGTTGATTGTTAAGATGGAGACAAAAAATGTGTATTGTGATAAAATGTAGAATTGTTATAAAAAATGTGTATTGTGATAACTTATCAAGATTTCACTGTTAGAAAATTATCTTAGTTTTCAATCGCTAGTAATCAACATTTTGTTAAATTAGGACTTTGGTTCTGAAGGAACATCAGATGAATATTGAGCATTCCTTCATTGTAATACGGTCTTTTCCAGCAATGAAATATTGGGTATTTAGTGTAAAATTACTGAAGAACCTTAAAAGTATATGTTTCCAAAATTAATTTTGTAATGGTAGGTCATGTTCTACACAACAAAAACTACAAATAAATATTAGTGTGTGTCTGTGTGTGTGTGTGTGTGTGTGTGTGTCAACATGTTTTTTCCAGTTGGTCCTAAATAGATTAGTTTAACTAATACTTAAGATCTGTTCAAGTTTAAGATAATGTATATCACAAATACTCCAGTAATGTTCTAGTGTTATATATACTCTATTTATTTGTTTATAAGTCAAAGAAATAATCCTGGAAAGTAGAAGAAAAATGTTTATTTATCTTACAGACATGGGATCAAACCCATTTTGTCAATTCCTACAGTCAATCCCATTTTGTCAATTCTACAGTCAATCCCATTTTGTCAATTCCTACAGTCAATCCCATTTTGTCAATTCCTACAGTCAATCCCATTTTGTCAATTCCTACAGTCAATCAACCATTTTTCAATTCCAATTCCATTTTTCAATCCTACATCTTTTTCCATTTTGTTTCCTAGTAATCCTTTTGATCCTACAGTCAATCCTTCCTAGTCAATCCCATTTTGTCAATTCCTACAGTCAATCCCATTTTGTCAATTAAAAAATTAAATGGTAAATTAATTTATGGATTTAATTTTTGTAGCAAATTTCAATTCAAAATTTATCAATTCCAATTCTTTTTTTTTTAAATAAGCATTTCCAATTCCGGAATTGGAATTGCCAATCAATTCCAGAATTGAATTGATCCCATGCCCATGTCTGTTATCTTATACATGAGGAACACACACAATAAGTATAAATGGAATAAATTAACCCCATTGGCTATGAATGTGCTGACACAATTATATAATATAAACACATTCACGGACACAATTATATAATATAAGCACAATCACTGTGAATACTTCACATGTAAACTTAGGTTCATTATGTATATGGTTAGTGCAGTTATGCACACCCAACCCATGTCACATAACTATGAATTATGGTGGAGTAAATGCTAGGTAGCAAAATATCTCAGTCACTGCAAAATGAATTGTCATAGCTTCTAAATTGAATATATTACTATCTTTTGGTGTTTTTATATCAAGGTCATCTCTGAAATCCATTGTAGTGTCTTCTAAATGGTCTTTACTTAATCATTTTGTCTAGTTCATTATTATTTGGGGGGGGGGGATTCTGCTAATTACAAGCCTCTGAATCAGTTTGTTAAGTATTTTATTAACATTTCTTTTGGCATAATGTTGTTAATTAATATTTAGATATTAATGTGGAAAGAGAGGAAATTAAAAACTTTTATGACAGTTTGTTTCATGATAAATGATGGTTTGTCAGTTATCTTTTACATCATTTTAATGCAATATCCTTTGAAGTTACCCAAAAAGAGAACCGAAAGTTAGTGAATAGAGTAACATTTGAGTAGTCTCGAACAATAAATAGTTTTTAATAATAAATATCTTGCCATAGGTCACAGTCATTAAGCCAATACTTTGAGTCAATATTATTACCCTTATTTTTGGAGATCAGCTTAATGGCCGATGCTATTTCAGTGTCAAGAAATTCAGTAATCGGGAGAAGAAATTTCATTGTGTTAGTAGCTGTCTAGAGTCGATCTATATGCAAACGGACATCAATCGTCATTTTGATATAAACTCAAGCAGTCATGGAGTGAAAATAGAAGTGAAACAAGTTGATGATAATTATACATGGCTTTATAATAAAATTCAATAATTATATGTAGAATTACCTGATTTTTTAATTTATGGATAAATGTTGTTGGATGCAGTGGCGTATTTCATGACTTTCAATTTGAAGACAACTCGTACCCAAGACACCAGTACCCAAGACACCCGTACCCATGACACCGGTACCCAAGAGCGTCGTATCTTATTCTTTTGGTAGCATAGACACATTCGTTTCATAGAAGAGTGTGTCTATCATTGTGGTAGTAATATAGGATTATTGAAAACAAAAGAGTTTTTTTTTAATTTTTCACTATTCCCATTGTAATGGTTCACTTTCTGGTTCACAAGCGCGGTGTTCGATGATGTTTCTTTGCTATTTCATTTGTTCAAAACTTTCATATCACCCAAAATACTGCAGTATGTAGAAGGTAACTCTAAAATAAAATACTGAATATAATTAAACGGAAATGTGTTAAAAGAAGATTGATCCATGTTAAAAGTTGGAATAAATCTTAAACTTAATATGTTAAATATTGTTCACAACTCTACTCAGAATTACCATCAACTCTGTAAAACTGTCAGTTAGATGAGTTTAATTGTTTATTTTTCACTCAGCAGTGAAAAGAACAAATCTCACTCAATTAAATCAAACCAGACTTTTATAACCTCGGCCTAACATCATGTTAAACACAGATCAAGTTAAATCTTTACAGAGGAGCTATTTTAAATTTAATTATTAGTGAACAATAATTTATTGATAGTAATATTCTGTAATGAGTCAGTGAGCCTTTGTATTATTTATTGAAAAATAATTGGAAGGAATGGAAAATGACTACATTAGTTTGTTGATTGACCATTCTTGCCAAGTGACCATCCTGGGATAATGGATATCCCGGGATATTGGCCATCCTGGAATGGTATCATCCATGGCATATTATGGTGAAAAATTTACATTTTTGTTTAATGTTTATTTTCAGATAAATTGTTTATGTGTGTGTGTGTGTGTATTGTGTTACATTACCTGTAGTTATGTATGGTGTTACAAGTTCTGTGATGCCAATCTCCAGGTTGTGGGTTTGCATCCATCTCATACCTGTGTTTATAAGATGTGTTTCTCTAGTCAGTCACCTCTAGGATATATGTTCCAGCTGTTATCAACTCAACTTTTAATTGTGTTTTTCTCTATTTGCTGTTATATAGGAAGTGACAACCGTATGCTAATTGTTGCTACCTGTTCTCTCATTAGGATGATAATAAAGAAGATTTGTCCACTAATGAGGATGAAAAATCCCAACCTGAAGGTGTACCTCAAGTCAACAGAGAATTCAGCGACAACTGAGCATGACTCGGCTAAAGCAGAGCAGAGTGACATGGCTGATGCTGCAGCAGGAGAAAATAATCAAGAACAAGAGGTTTACTTTTAATCTTGTAGAAGAGTTGCTTAAATACTAACTGCTCACCCTTGATGGTGTTTTTATTACTCCTAATGCCAAATTTTATCTTAGCTTGTACAAGAAATCTGTTCGCAGCTTTATACTGCAATTTGTATAATCTAATAATTCAAGCACAGCACATTCTTACCAGTAGACAAACAGTTCTCAGCAGAAATATTCCCCCCTCCTTTGTTTATGGATGAAAGTATTCACAAGTTTGTAAACATTGTTGCAGTATGAATTTTGATTTCTACGATGTTCACTGATGTTTACAATAATATGACTGCTTCACTCCCATGCAAAAACAAATAGCAAACATTGTTACATTCAGGGAGACACATGCATTGCTGTGTGCATCCTAACATACTCACCAGTAGACTTTCCAATAACTATAAATAAATCTCAATCCATTTTAGAAATTATTAAATTTATACTTCAAGCATCACGTTCTATTATTTTGCATTTATTGGAAACTATATGGCACACCTTATTGTTAATAATGATAATCATAGAATCACTATATTCCAGTAGTAATTGATAGGTTTTTCTTTAAAGAACTTCAGATCATAGTTTTATTTTATTTAATAGGTACATATATCACCAGTTTGAACTAATTTACTGTCAATTTTAACTTGTTATTTATGCTATTTTCAATTTGTCAGAATGAAGGAGCAGGATTGGCAAACACAAAGGACGATACGGGTCACCAAACTGAGGAATCCAAATCAGTCACCAGGGGGAGCTCTGCGGCAGATCAGTCTAAGGTGTCTATTTCTGAATGTAATATAGTAAAATATATCAAGTGTAATGTTTACAGTGTTATGAGAACTGATTACAATATGGCTGAATAGAGACATGAAATTGATAAAATTATACGAGTGTTTAGAATTATGACAATCAGAGTCTAGAAAGCAATTTTACTCAACAAAGTTAGTTCACATTTTTTCACTTCTGCTGGCCCTGTTTATTTTTAAATATGAGCGGATGTATTTTACCTTAATGCCTTGGTTTATTTTTGTGTGTGAGATTTCCATCTGAAATCAGTACTTGCCCGTATTAGAACTGTTTAGACTAAACATCATTACAAAGTGATATCGGCTAACCTTCTGATTTGTTAATGTTATTTTTAATTTTAAGGGACAGTTAACCCATAGATCATATTTATTAAATATGTAATGCTTAGAACAATGACCAAAAATTCCACAATAATAATCACCAAATATACCTGATATCATAGATATAGGGAAATAATCCAAATTACTGGAAGGCCACCATTACAGCTGCACCGGAAGCCAGATTTGAAGGCGAGAAGGAGAAAACTGAAATGCTCCGACATCACATGAGGCCTCTCTAGACTGACAGTGGTTATAGTTTCTCTTGAGCATTAATATCTCAGCCATTTTTAATCATCTTCCTCTTCTAAGGTTCCTTCTGGCTCAAACTGATACAGTTGTATGTCATTCATGATGCAATTTTAACAAGATAAGTGTATTTTGTTCTGGAATAATTCTTTGCTCGCACTTGTTTACATTATTTTGTACGGGCTCTACAGACTTCACTCAGATTGCTTGGTTCAAGTGACGTCAGCATTCAGGAGCTTCCGGTCTCTGTCTAGCTTCAACATGTCAGCGCCCACAGGCCATTAAAAGTTGATTAATCAGCACTTTGAACTGATATGTGGGTTATCGTTTACACATTTTGACATCATTTATGATATTTGTGAGCATAATTATATTAGTCTTGAAAATTTAAAATGGAGGTGGACTATCCCTTTAAGGTCTATAGTCAGACAAGTATTAAAATATTTGAGGTCCAAGAACCATCACATGATATGGAATATGACGATGTAAAAACAAATATCAGAAATAATTTCCTGGTTAGTTATAAATCATTTAGATCCTATAAATTTAAAGTTATAATTAATCATTGTTACCGATTATATAATTTAGTTTGATAGATGATCTTCTGTGGTGTATTGCTCAACAATACAGAACATCTAGAAGCTAAATGATTTAACATTTTCTCACTTGAGGAAACTGTGTATGTTGTGTTGTATATTAATGAACACGTTTATTTAACATTGTTTTCTTGTTTTAATAATGTGTTTTGGTCTGAAATATGTTTTTACTGAAAAATATCATGCAAATTATCTACTAGGAAGCAACCATATCAGAATTTCTTTTAATTGTTTCAAAATGCTAAATATGCAACATAATAAAGAACTATGCAGCTGCATTTTTTTGTATAAAATAATTAAAGTAAAATAAATCATGCGATAAGAGATATTCACTTTATTAACTAAGGTACCAGAATTTCTATTTCAGACTCCACATTAAAAGAAAAAGTAGCAGAATAATAATATGTATTAAGTCTGTGTGCACTAATTAGGCTTTGTATTTATGTAGACCAGTCAACGAAAACCTGGACAATCATCAGATGACCGTATCACAGGATCAGCTGAGGAGAACGTCCACCGAAGGCTTCGTACAAAAGATCCAGAACAGTCAGTGCCACAACAGGATACTGAGGTACGTCTCTTTTAAAGAAGCTGCCACACATCCAGATCACTTAGCTATTATGTGCAGCTTTCATTTTGTTATATAAGTTCACAGCAGCCAAACATGCCCTTGAATCTAACCAATGTTGTATATTTCTTGTAACCACTTACTACATACACTTATATATTTCACTGAAAGCTATTCCCATAATTCCACATAATATTTGTTACATCACAAAATTTGTACTTCCTATGCCTGGTTTATGTTAACCAATCATAATAGTTTTAACCAGTTCCATGTCTGTGATGATGTAATGATGTTATCGGAAAACTATTATTGGTCATACTGCGCCTTACACTAATATCAACAACTGAATCTGTGTACAATAATCTAGCAATCCTACTTTTTATCTCTGCCCTATTTTCCCTCCTTTTCTCCAAACTTGTCCCAGTCCATTTTTATCCTTATAAGCAGCTCATATTGAATGTCCCAGTCCACTTTTATCCTTATAAGCAGCTCATATTGAATGTCCCAGTCCACTTTTATCCTTATAAGCAACTCATATCAGATATCGCAGTATTTCAATCTATCATCGTCCACATAATTTTTACATTAAAAAGATCCAGACATCAGACATCATGCCCTCTGTAATATGGGATGTAAAATAATCCTTGTTCTCACATATGCCAGTATTGGTTTCCTCCTTAATTGGCTCTACATAGCCACAAATGATGTGAAAGGGGACATAAAACCCAATTCACGTAACACACAATATTATTATGTTACCAGTTTCTGTCATTATAATATCTTGTGTTTGAAAAATAAGGGCTAGCAACACTTTTCAATTCCAGAAAAATCTGTTATATATTCTCAGTACTATCACTTTTTGATTGCACACATTCATTTATCCTCTATGAGCATGAAAAATATTGTTACACATGCTGTTTCAGCCCTACTTTTATACTACTTTATCCTTGTATTTTTCTATGTTTCTCCTACTTTTTCTATATTTTCAGTCCTACTTTTCTCCTACCTTTTCACAAAGGTTTGCCGGACAACCTAAATAATAGATATGTTGGCTCTGATTCATTTTATGAAATTTTCATGCATTTTATGCTTTTTATCATTGTTGTGCCAATTTTCATAATAGTTTACTTTAAACGGGGCTACCATAGAATATGATAACTTAAAATGAATTAATGGTGCAACTGATCCATTAATACACCATCTTGAAATAAATTATTTAAATTTAGAAAATATTTACAATAATTATTATCATTATAAAACAACAAACAGTGGGCTCAACGGGGCTTTTCCAATTAAAACAAAATAGGGTTTAAAAGCATATATCTCGCTAAAAAAATATGAATAAAATGGGGAATGCTCATAAAAATAACCCCAAATCTGAAAATAATACTCACAAACTATACATGACTTCCATTATGGCTCCCTCAAATATCAGATTGTCTGGTGGGAAGGAGAAAAGTCACCCCCACATCAACAAACACAAGGATCATTTAGCCATCTTGATTCAGATTAATTCAGGTCACAGATACTCTGGCTTTACCATCCTTATAATCTTACCTCCTCCCAAGCATAACTTACTATAACAACTGTTAAATGACAGTCATCGGTTAATTTACTAAAACCTAACAAGATAATGTTGTTAAGGAATTCTTTTTGGCCATTCCAGTGATATTTCAGATTGTTTAGACCGAGTATAATGGGATATTCATAAATTAAGTTTGGCTTTATATTTTTTACTTTGTTATAACTGGGTCATACAAACAGCTTGTGTACTGTGACATCAGACTTTTTAAGTTTCTGGTCCCTGTCTAGCATCCAAATGGCGGCACCTACGGATGAGTTATAGTTGAATCATCAGCACTTTGCATTTATTAATATGTGGTTGATCACATTCATATCTTGTTATCATTTATAGTTTGGGTGAACACATTTATTTTAGTCCTGAAAATTTGAAATGAAACTGTTCCTTTAATTTAACAAATTCACTAATCTAAGTAGGTCATCTGTATTATGTCCTTAGTGTGCCATAAAATTATAATTTTTGTTTAAGAAATATGATTTGCTGCATTATTTTTTAATATTTAATTTTTTTTATGTAGTATAGCCCTATATACTTATTATATTATGGTCTAATGATTCTGAGTAATATTAAGCTTTAACAGATGTGTTATTAAACTTTTCTCTGTTTGGACAACCTTCATCAGACAAGACAAAGCGATCTTTATGAACATATCAAAGAAGCGGAGAGTCACCATGATGCTCAAACATTAGATGTGGCTACTAAAGATCAACAACAAGCTGTACCTAACTTGTCTGATGAAGAAGCAGAAGATATTGACAAGGAACAACAAATGGAGCCAGATGACACCAACAGTGTTAATGTTAGTCTATTTGTATTACTTTTTATTTAGCTACTTATCATCTTTAAATACCTGAATAACCATCGTATAGTAGATTATTTCACTGTGCATCACCTTTGAATGTTTAAAAAAAAAGTAAAGGTGGTTTATTTAAACTATAATAATAAATATATAATTAATAATTATTATTATTATATTTTATTCATCATACCGTGATATATAGTATCCCCATTCTATAAATAGAAGATGATGTCATTCTCTTTGATGTTTGTTGGAAGCTTAGTTGTTGATAAATGTAATAGCGTTTGTATTCTGTAAATATGGATCTTTACAACAGACACAATGAGTGAGTGTCATATTGTGAGCATGGGGCTTTGAATATAAAAATGTGTTCCCCTGACAAAGTTTTCTCAGGTGTGGCCTCCAAATCTACACCACTCGTAGATATATATTCTTTATGTGTCCTTACCACATACTAGACTAAGAATGTAAATGCCATATAAGATAGTATGTTGATGCATATAAACAATCTAACCAGAACATGTCGTCTAAAGTCAGATATGATCATACCCAATTATAGATGCCAAAGCCAGATTGATGCAGTTAGTTATTCTTTTTAATTTAAAAGATGTGGATGGTTTTCAGATGTACTCATAAAAAACAACAACTTATACAGAGTATTAAATGCTGTTAGCTAGTGAAGTGAAAACTGTGTGCATGTTATTCTCATCCTCGAGGGTCTACGCTAATTAGCTTACAGTTATACAGTAATAGATGAACCTCCTCACAAATTAATTTTTTAAATGGACTATTCTCAGTATATACGTGCAATCTAATTTCCTTATATGCCACTCAAACAACGATATAAGCATTATTCTGTGCATCTGGAAAGCACTCCTTTCCCACCACTCAGTATACACGATTGTATGGACCGTTGTAATTCATTGAGGTGACAGCCTCATTTAATGTCCCAATATAGACTGATAAATTGAAAACTGCTGCACAGTGTCATCATCCAGTCATGATGAGATCTCTCTCTCACAATGTTATAAGCCAGAATGTCATTCTCTGAATTAACATAGATCTTTTAGCTTTTTGTCTAAATATTTGACTGAAGATTAAAACCTGTAATTGTCAACATAACATCCGGATCCATCACCTGGTCATTTTATCCAGATCATATTGCTGCATTTTAATATCATATTCTGTGATGAAATGATACAATTCTTTATTTGTTATTAGGATCAGAACGACTCTGAAATTCTTCCTTCGTCTAAGCTCCAGAAACCATCCAAACAGATTAGTGAAAAGGATGTAGATCTCCAGAATGAGGATTATAGCAACATGGAGACTGAAATAGATGGAGAGAAAGTGAAAACAACTACAGTTACTCGTGGCCAAGAATCATCGATCAACACAGATATTGACTTGTATTACTCGACATTGGTTTGTAACATGTTTTAAGATCTCTTCAGTATTAAACAGACTACCATCTACTGCTTGTTGTGTGCTAAATGTTATTGTTCGTAAATGTTTCTGAAATTTATGCACTCCTGTTTCTCCCACTTACAGTCAGATGAAGGTGATTTAGCGAAGCTTCGCTTGGAACTTGAGGAAGGCTTGGATCAGCTTACATTATCCAGGTCAACAGACATACAACAGGTAAGTCATTGATTTTAAGCTCATACATGGACACCTAATACTTCAAAACAAACAGTAATAAAATAGTGTTGTATAGTATTATGTATTTCTGTGACATATGTAATTTAAGTAAATCTTGAATTATTTTTCATCAAATAATACTTTTCCACTCCCCCATTCTCTCTATCTCTGTGCTGTCTCTCTGTGTGGGTGTGTGTGCAGGAAGCTCAAGAGACCTGGAGTAAATATGAGATGTTGACATCCAGTCTGTCCCAAGAACTCTGTGAACAACTGAGACTTGTTCTAGAACCAACTCAAGCATCAAAACTAAAGTAAGTAAATAGAATTATTATTATTATTGTTATTTTATATATTATAGGCCTCCATTATACTGTGGACTGCTATAACATGAAATCAGATATAACACGGCCATACCTTGAACTCCAAATCGTGGAATCCATGCGAAATGACATAAAATCCGCCACACTGACAGATCAAATTATTCTAAATAATTTAGACGTGTTTTCACAGTTTGTAATTCACATGTAAAAAACCATAGCCAATGCACAAGTAGATTTATTGATCACAACCTTAATTACACACCACCTTGGCTCAATCAGCCAAACAAACATCCCAATCACAACCTTCATTTATTGTGTGACTCCACCCATTAAATAAGTTTGAGTCTGTTTGTTAATTCACAGCTATTGCATTTGTTTTATTTATTGCAATTAAGAATCATATTTTATGTATAAAAGACCTCTGTTTTGATCATATTGTATCATTTCTCAAATGCTATTCTTTATGCACAATGCTACTTCAAAATGCCAAAATGAAACCAATCCAACATGGTTGTTACTTTTTGCACAATTTTGCAGAAATATTATATTTTCCACACAAACACTGGAGTAATATTTATGTTTAAATCAACAAATGATTAAACCATTACTGGGAACATTTATGAAATAAACAGTTATGTGTAATCTTCAAGAATGGTACCAAATGAGTTGAATGCATGGACTCCTTTATCGCCCACCCTGTCTCACTTTGCAGTCCACCTATAATGCTGGCGATGGGTTGTAGACCCCAACAACTGCATTATAATGGGGACCTACTGTGTGTGTGTATATATATATATATATATATATATATATATATATATATATATAAACACAGCTTCAGGTCAGAAGTAATCATTGCACGACACATTATAAGTAAAACATGTCTTTTAATTAGAAAGACCAGACATAAAATGTAAACCTGTATTTTGTCCAGAGGTGATTACAGAACTGGAAAACGTCTCAACATGCGCAAGGTCATTCCATATATTGCCAGCCAGTTTAGAAAAGACAAGATATGGCTGAGACGTACAAAACCAAGCAAAAGACAGTATCAAGTGATGATTGCTATTGATGATTCATCAAGTATGGCTGATAATCACTCCAAACAGGTAGGTGACATCAAACAGAAATATTGTGATGTAAAAATATCAATAATAAAGAGAGAAATCAAGGTGCAATAATATTATAATAAATACAATGCACATAATAATTTAATTTTCATATAATCTGTCCTCATAACATTTACGTTGTGTGCAATAATCATATGTTAGACACTGCAATATTTGATCAGGTTCTTGCAAACCTTTTGTTGGGAAAAATGCACATAAATTTAATCTAGAGAATAAAGAGTGAATTGTAAAATATTGAAACAGTAAACACTGACATGAGTAAAATTACATTAATTGATGGTATTTAGTAAACTTTACTTGATATGTGTACTTCTTGTTTCCAGTTAGCTTTTGAGTCTCTGGCTGTTATAGCTAATGCCTTGTCTCTGTTGGAAGTTGGAGAATTGGCCATCTGTAGGTATGTGATGGTAACACTGTTCTACTGTGTGTGTGTGTGTGTGTGTGTGTGTGGACATATCTTAACTAATTATAAAAATCATGAGTTAACACAGATTCAAATTTCAAATTTAGCTTTGGCGAATCAGTAAAGCTGTTGCACAGTTTCCAAGACCAGTTCAGCAGCCAATCTGGAGCCGTGATAATAAAACAGTTTACATTTGAACAGAAGAAAACCAAAATTGCTGAGGTATGGTATAATGTTCTAACAGAAATGTACTTAATTCCTATGAGATGTTGAAACGCTTAAGAGTTTCTAAAAAGATTTGTAATGTTTTAGTTTAAATCGATTTTTGAAAAAAAATGTCCAGTGACTGAATTCATTAATAATTAGATATTTATTAACTATCTAATCAGCTACTAAGCCAAGTAACATCAACCATGATGGCTGCCAGATCTCGTCCTCACACTATTCAAACATCAGACATATCACAGCTACTCCTTGTTGTGTCCGATGGACGTGGACTGTTTCTTGAGGGCATGGAAGTGGTCAAGTCAGCAGTCAGAAGGGCAAAGGAAGCTAACGTCTTCCTAGTGTTTGTTGTTCTCGATAACCCAGATAATAAGGTAGCTTTGTATTCATTCTAGAACAAGAATTGTTTTGTGAATCAGTCTCTTCCTGAAAAAAACCATATCTTTACATATCAAGGATGGGTTAAATAGTATGAACAATCACCAAGTTTTCTTTTGCTGCAGTTGCCAATAAATTTCCAACTCTGAAAATAAAATACTTAGATTTTTAGATTACAAACAAATATTATGACTATTAACAATCAGCTATATTGTGTTTTTTTGTGTGTGTAAAGATCATTAAATTAATATATTTTACCAAACAAGTCTCTCAACAATGACTAAGAAAATAAGTTCAAATGAACTAGGTGTCTTTATATATATATATATATATATATATAGATGGTTTGTTAAATACATTTTTTTCTGTGAACAAATAGAAATGTTGACCTGTGCATATTAATATAATAAACACAATAGAACTAACTTTATCAAAAATTTGACCATTTTGTGAATAGAACTAATAACGTATTAACACCTTTATTACAGGACTCCATCCTTGACATCAGAGTACCTGTATTTAAAACACCCGGACAGGTGAGATACTTTAATACTTGATGTTCGAAACCATTAAAAACATTTAATTAGTTATTTGGAGAATTTGTGTTTAGTTAATATCTATAATACTTTATTTATGAGTATTGTATCCAAATTTAATTTCTCTATATGGAAATAGAACGTGTAATTATACAAACGTATATACATACATTTTTTGTATACCAAATGGATGTAATTAATTTAATTAATTTATTAAATGTCAAGGTAATATCATCAATATTGTGCTTCTGACATTCTCCTCCTCAACATTTTATTTGTCTGAGTTTATGAAACGACATAATTGTATGATGCTGAATAAACATGTCATTAGTCTTTGATCATTAGTTCATCTCCTGTTCTCAGTGCGAGATATTTGTCTGTTTTCAGCTGCCAGAGATCAAGTCTTACATGGATCATTTTCCATTTCCATTCTACATTATTCTGCGTGACATCAACTCGTTGCCCGTTACATTGAGTGATGCGCTAAGACAGTGGTTTGAATTGGTTACAGCTAATGACAGATAACGTCGCATCCAATTGTTTAATATGTTGATAGTATTTGTCATTTTTCATCTTTGTTGTTATTGGTTCTGTAAACTGATGGTTAAACTAGACACATTGTTAGTGATAATACAAAAATATACCCAACCACTGATAATAATCCAAGTATTAAGTTTTACTGGAGATCATGTTTTATTTGGAATTTAAATTTAGTTACAATGTATGAAAATCATGATAAACTAATCGTGATTTTGTTGTTCTTGATATGATCAATTATTCAGTGTATTATTAACATATTATAAACCACATTAGGTCATTTTAATTTGATATTATACTTTTGTGAAATTATGTGTAACGTTTAATTCTACTTTTCACCAGTTTGTACATCATTAAAAAAAGGACTCATGCAGCAGACCTTTGATTTAACAGATTAAGAACCAGTGACTAGTACTAGTCATTGTTCCAGACTTGCTTCAGACGAAATTATCTATTTTAGGGCTTCCATTTCATCAACAAGTTTGAGTGATGCCATTTGTCAGCATCCTAGAAGGATTAATTTAAATTAATGTACATTACCCGATATTCATTATTAACTGATTTTTGAACAGTGTGTTAACTTGTAACATTAATTAATAGTTCTTAACTTAATTGGCTGGTTTCACTTTGTTTCTATACAATTGTTGAATGGCATCTAATCAGTATGTCAGTATGTGTGTGATGTATCCTTCGTTACTGAGTTTAAGAAGTGTGTTTGTTTTTCATTCTCTTTTACAAATATGCTTATTACTAATGTTACTGCATAATGTTAGAAGATAAGATTATTGCCTTCTATCTGTGATGGTTTGAAATTAGATTAGATGAGTGTATGTTGAATAAATATTTTAATTATCAAATGTGTGTGTGAGAGAGAATGTGTATATGCGCGAGCGTGTGTGTATGTGTGTGCGTGTATTTGGATAAATATATATGGTGGCACTGGCTCAGAACAACATCAAAACCTTTGCATCCTTTAAAACCTATACCTCCATTAATCTGTTTATAATTAAAGCAATACATAGTTTAATTTAAGCATACAAAAAGTACATCTCCATACATACGTAGACCTATGTACGTCTGGGCTACTCATCAGCCTGTGGAACCCAGATAATCCACTTTTCGTACGTGAGAAATAGGTCACGCTCACAGGGAAGTGGTTGATGTAAGCTACACACAAAAAGCAGAAGCACGTAAAACATACCATTTGACACCACGGCTAGCAGTAAACAACAGGTGCGTGTGATTAAATTACCAGTTATTACATATGATAACCACAGTTGTCAAGTCAATTTTATTATACTCACAAGTGCATACAGAGATCGTCATTGTGCAGACACGCACGCACCACACACAAACACACACGCGTAATAACATACACCCAGCCTTACATTCAACAGTAATTTACTGTGATCCAAAAGAAACCTGTATATAAAACATTTCGACACCATAATTTTCTTATATCAGTATAACCTAATTAATATGTGTGTGCATTGCTTGTGTGCGTGCGTATGCGTGGACTGGTGTCTTATGCCAGTCATTCTGCATAAGTAGCTTAATTAAGATCGCGGCCCACAACCGTAGTGTTACCAACTGCCGCAAGATGTCACAATAGTTGTGAATATTGTCTATTTAATAAATATAGCCCCTCTTAACCCCCTCTAGCTGTATGATCCACCCGGTTTTAGTAAAATTTTAACAAACGTATAGGATATCGATCATGACTGTTTCTACAATCGAAGTTTTCTTTTACATTGATAATATTAATATGCGGGCTTTTGTTGTAAGATGATTTTTTTCCAGGACATTTTCTGACTTTGTAAAATTGAAGGTCATTTCCAAGCCGGTAAAATGAATTTATTAATTTCCTGGACGCGTGGTAATCCGGATAGATACAATGACATCATGATAGAGTAGCTACGTTTTCAGAATACTTAATTTGTCTTTAATACACTCTCTCATTGGCTGTTCAGATTGTGTTAACATCGAATCCTGACAATTTGTTCGGCAAAAATCGTTCATTGCAAACGTGAGACGCACAAGTGAAGTAAAGAAATACCTACCATGATACCGGATATACGGAATATAGACACACTGATAGAGACATTGCTTGATTGTTTATTCCGATCTTGACTGGAACGCTTTATTTAGAACATGCATTCAATCAAGGTTGATAAAGGTGTCATCTAACTTGTATATCCGACAGAAACTTAAGAATAATATCTTTACTTCATAATTATCTGTAGAATTTCCAATGTCAATTCAGCAGTTTATTATATTTCACTGTTAATCTAAACAATGATATTAAGTCTTTAATATCTGCAAAGACTATTTATAACAAGACGTGTTACTTCGCGTTTTAACATGGTGCGCCCCAGGTTCCTAGCGACCGGAGGTAGATTGTCACGGACAGCTCCTTTCGTTAACATGGCGCTTAATGGCACTGGTTCATTCTGCGCCGCTTTCGGCTGCAGTAATAGGAAAAGTATGCCCAAATAAAGACACCCCCGAAAGGAAATGAAAGCTAGTGTAAAAATTGGATATGATCTGGGTTTTTTTTAAATAAAGGATATTTAAAAAATAAGCATAACAATTTGAAGTAGACACGCCCCTACTTGACATGACCCAAGCAAGATTTATCTAGATCTATATTTGTTTCAGACAAAATCTGATTAAATTTTATTGAACAATATCAACCTATTAATCACAAAATGGGTATGTAAGATATACATAAGCTTACCGTTACATGTACTGGAGCCACTGAAGATGTTATGGGCGGGAGGTGTATTTTACTTTATTATTGTTAATAATATAATTGGACTTCTAAAATTACATTACTATAATCAGATAATTTTTCCCTAATTACAATAATTATAAGTAGCCGAGTATTTACATGATCACCTGCATCCATATTTATTTTTAAACGTAAGCAATTGGTACTTATTGATATATATGGACTTCTATTTATAATTTAAATGTTATGAAATTAATTATTAAATACCTCAACTAGTGGTAGAAACATTCATTTTGTTATTTTTTCTGTTGACAGAAGTAAAATATGGGTTATTAATTGTTGTCGTTCAGATATATGATGAGGAAAGATTTAAATTATTTGAATACTAATTGTAGAATGTATAATATGCATTTCACTGAAACGGAATTCATGAACCAGACAACTTATCTAGAATGGTATTCCAACTATTTTTGATGTACCAAATCCACCGCATGCATCCACTGAAATCAAAGAGGAAGGTATTAACAGATAGGAGATATATACAGGAGACAGGGACAGCTGTGATGGTAATTAATATTTATAAATATTAATGGTGAAAATTGGTATTATAAAATTAATTAAATAAGAAACAAGGCATCAAACCCATGAAATTTTGTCAGCCCATTTCATATCTTAATACAAAAAAAGGATTACCAGCACCTGAATTAGTACATGAATGTTCAGCTCATGTGCTTTAATTGGTATACTTCTCTTCATAACTTAAATGCATATCAAATCAAATTCTTTAACCAACTTGAAAAAAGGAAAACGTGTTTACACAGTGTGTATGCACTTGGTTCAAGTCATTATTTTACAAGGTATTGTCCTGTTTCATTCCTTGAAGTTCTATGATGATCAGATATCATGTAAACATGCCAATCTCTTGGATACAGATTTACTGGTGTTGGATGTGATAGATGATTTTGAGTTATCTGTTACAGTAGTCAATGCATGTGTCTATTATATCTCTGGGTATATTCTGTCTAACTTTAAACAGTTCACTGATCTGGATTAAATGTCATATTTTTGTAGTAATGGTTGTTTAGAGCTGGAAGCAATTTGGGTTATTCTGTCCATTTTATAACAAATGACTGATTGTAACTGTAGACGAACCCGTGGCACAAGAGATTTGATGTCGCTTATTGTATGAAAGTACTGATTTCTCTATCTCTAACATGTTAACACAAACATAAACATTGTTAATATTCTATGTGTATTTTTTGTTCTCAGCTGGGCAGGCCTATATTGCATGGTCTATATTATTGAGGTGTAAACTTTAAATGATAATTATTTTAGTTAATATATGATAAACGGACATATATGGTGAATTGTGTTATGATTGCGTTATAATAGCTGTATATATCATTATATGTATATATCCAAATAAATAAAAATTTATGGACTATGATAAACTGACATGATGAAAGTATGTTTGTATGCATTTACCTCATATATACCTAACTGTTTTCATTTTAAAAAACTACGCCTTCCGCACACAAAGCTGTGAAATAACCTAAACCATGTTCAATTATTTTCTGATCAGCTGTCAAGTGATGGCAAATTGTAGGCTACGAATTAATTAAGTGACTGGGCTGTGAAATCACTTAATTATTTATTTAGTTTCAAAGCTTCGTTTCCTTCGATATCATGTGTGCACAATTAAAGTGTTAATTAATAAAAGAGTATGTGATCATGTAACATATAGTACTAGTATTGGCAATTCATTTCAACCATGCGCACACATGTACACGATCACATGTGGACAACTAGAGAGCTTTTGTTTATCTGAGAAATACCTCCGGTCACTTGAGGCGCCACTGGTTCAAAATTCAACATGGCAAGAGTTGGTTTTTGTTGTTCGGGGAGAATCCCCAGGCTGTCGCTTAATCAGCACAGCCTCTATGTTGGAGTGGTTGAGAAACCTCCTCCCCCACCACTCACAGGGGAGCAGTACGGAAAGATGAAGCCGAAATACCCTGAGGGTGGTCACTGCCAGAGTGTTTTACGTCCTCGGGGGGGTTTTAACAAGAGCCAGTGGATGGAAAATCGTGTTTCTCTATTCAGGCCTGGACTGTTTTCCAAAGAGCAGTGCGCACCAACAGTGATGTTGAAGGATGGCACAATCGATTTAACAACATGGCCACCAACCAGTCATCAATAAATATCTATAAATTGATTCATCTGCTGCATACCGAATCTCAAAATGTGACTCTATAAATGTCACTTATGTGTAACGGTGCGGTACTTCACCACCAGTGCAAGAAATATCGTAGAGTGAATGCCACGGTTGCTGATTGCTGGAAACAGCTGAATGATGGCAACATCTCAGTAAAAGAAGATCGCAAGAGGTGTGCTAATGTTAATGACCCTGTATAAATACGATATTGTATGTGTTATATGTTCTGTCAATGTTGTATGTATTTTTGATAGTATGTACATATATTATATGGCTATTTACATTATCTGGATGATCGAATCATAATCTTCATGTGATGATATTCTTTAACGTGATGAATAAATCCACATATTTCATCTTGTAAATGTATATTTTTGAGTTTAAAATTTAAACTAAAATTATGCAACTTTAATTTCTACATTTCCTTTAGGTTTTGACATTCTCTTGATCAATTCTGAATTTCTTTTTCACAGCTGTCATAGAACTTTTTGTTTCGCAATTAACAAAAAGGCCACTTGACTTCAAGAGACGGCCACTTGACCAATTGAAATTGTCGGTCAGTTGTCTTTGGGGGCCAGTTGTCTTTGTGGGCCAATTGTCTTGTATACGAAAAATCCACCATTAGACTGAAAAATTCTATTATTTTTTATATCAACATATGACCTTTATCACGAAGCATAATTCAGTTAATTGCTGGAAATTCTGTTCAGAGAAGTTATCATTCCCTCTTAACTATTAAGTCTCACATATGACTAATGTCAATTTAAAACACTCGCCTTCAGTTTTCTTGTAGATATAACTATAACAATAGGTATATACCGTTGTTATTTGTGGATGAGTTCAACATCTTCTGGGACGGGGACATTTACCATATTATGTAAATGACCCTCTCAGGTGGCTACACTGAGTTGAAACTGTTATTGCTGCATTCGCTGGTTTAATTAAAATATCTAAATTTTCAATCCAATTACGAATTTTGCCGGAATTCAGCGAAATAATTCGTCATTTTTATTAAGTATATTCGTGAAGCCGGTTCGATAATCGATAACACAAGAGCATATGTTCATTGAACCATGAAACTGATATTTCATTGCGCCTGTGGGTTACTTTAATGATAACTTGTTCACATTATATATATATATCCTTTTTCGTTTCAGATTGATATACTGTATATGTTGTTCATAATTTTATTGATACTGTTCAATTAAGACCTATACCAAGTGTGAGACTCTGTGTACACCGACAGAGAACAATTTACTGAACCTGAAGCTTTATAAATTCTTTTTTAATTATTATGATTGTTATTACTATTATTATTATTATTATACTAATTGATAATCACAAACTCGACCTATATAATTATAGCATCCATCTTAGTAAATTATATCATCCACATGGATCTAGTAACAACGAAACGAAAGTTTTCCAAGAAAACGATAGAAGTTATTATTATCGTGAAGCGCCTGTGTATATATATATATATATATGTATATATATATATTTAAATAAATTAAATATGGTGCTGTACTATTTTTTTTTATATAGTCACCATAAATCGTAAAATGTTCTAGCTAATATAATAGATCAGCAATCAATGATACAGTTTTTTCTTTTCTTTATTAAGTGTATTGCATAATATGATAAAATGAATCATCTCACAACGAGGAGTGTTCTCTTCTACAAAAATATACTTCTGCTGAAGCACTGGCTCGGAGGTTTACTCCCCTCAAGAATGAATTAGATACCTCATTAAGCTTTCATTGAGTCCTTTTTGTAGTTCAGATGATCGTTCAACATCCATATCATGACCATGGGTCAGTTTATTCTAGTTTTTATGAAATTATGAATCTGTTCCTATCAAAAGAAAAACTCATCTTACTGGTATATTGAAAAAATAACTCATCTTATTGGTATCTTGAATCTGACATAGAGGGTAAGACTATTTGAGAATGTACAGTTGTTATACTCCTCTCAAAGTTTATCGCATATAACAGTATTGTGTACTCCTAAGATCAACATATAATGTTATACAGTTCAGAGTTACTACATTTGTGAGTCCAAAATGATCCTCTATCAGATAGGGATCAACAGAATGGTTCATTTTTCTTGATTTATCTGAAGCCTTTGATACGGTAGCTTTCTATCCTAAAAGAACACATTAATTACTATTTATTTGAGGGTTGGTAGAATGACTAACCACTGTTCAGTGTTGTATCTTAAGGATCATCCCAAACAGTTTATATATATATATATATATATATATATATATATATATATAATGCGACCTACTGCTGACGTGACACTATGCATAATAAAACCATGTAATTTATCAATGATTTATCAAAACCAAAACAATTTAACATCATAAGTATTCTTTTGTGAAAGGTTCGACTGCTTTTTTCATTTAATCAGATTTCTCTCACATTTAATAACAATTAAGTCATCATGCACAAGTCTGCACTTTCAGTACATGATTACCCTACATATTCTACACTATACTAACCATGCATGACCGTGGGTCGGGTTGAACTTTTTTTCGGGTCACGGGTTGGGTATAGACCTATCTAATATCAAGATCCAGCTCTTGGCCAATCATGCTCGTCCTTGGCTTTCCGGGTATTGTGTAGGACTATTTACTGGGAGTGTAGCTGCATTCATTCAAACTCCCACGTTCAATCATTAAGACTGTCATCAATGGAATAATCTGTTTATTATTAACTACCGACAATGAACAGCGACATCACTAGACCAGAGAATATCTACAGAAAACACAAAACTGAAAAGAGTAGCCGGGTCCCGAAAGATAGAAAACGGTCTTATTCATCACCCAGCCGGATCCCGAAGGAAAGTATCGGCGACTGCATACCCGGCAGCCGGATATACAACGCTAATTTTAGTTCTAGCCCAGTCCGGTCATCGCAAAATGAGGACGCATTAAATTTGCTCTGAATGGCGTCTGTCCTGAGCCTAAACGTTTATTAGTAACTGCGATGGTTCGACGGTCATCCTTGGTGAACTTAGTGCAAGCAGACGCCTCAAATTTGGCAAAATAGGCCTCAAAATCTTCACTGAGTTTCAGGACAAAAACACACATAAATCAGCATATAATCTCGCTAATGGACACATGGTGACATGGCTACCGCACTATCCGAGATATTTGAACGATAGTTTTGACAAGAAAATGTACACCGCATTACACAATCATGTATTATTATTATTATACTATACATATTAATTCACACTTGTAATTGATCATATCTCTGTTCCTGAACACAACTCAATAAAATAAACAAAATAATTTCTTTCGTATATTTCATATAATATGTTGCACAAACCGCGTGCCAACACTTTTTCGTCACCAGGAAGAGTTCCACAACCTATTTTACCCATTAACGATAGGCGTCAGCACCTTACGGTCTACCCAAAATATTTGATATCATATAAACATGACTGTCATGCAGTTACAGAGATATCTTAGAATATTATATTACATTCTTTATGATATTATATGATCTTGCATAGATGCCAACCTTTACTGATCATCACCTGTAAGATCCATAAGAAATCCATAAGCGAGCTGCAAAAGGACAGGTTACTGATTCTCTTAAATTCAAGGCTACATACAAATGAAATTCAAGACTATTTTAACAAGTACAATTTTATTGGATCCAACAACACCCACAATAAACAACACCAACAATATACAATACCAACAACTACGATACACAACATCAAGAGTGTTTAATTGTCTGGGTGTAGGTTGCTCAGGCAGCCGGTGTGTATCTTTCTCAGAAAGTCCGCTATGAGTCAGCGTTGTTCTGGGGAAGTCCTAGCAGTGCTCGGCTAGCGCTGTCGATCGCCAATTGCGCCATAGTCGAAACCGATTTCCAAGTGACGAAAGAAACAAAATGGACCAAACTTGAGCCGGGATTCAATATACGCGGTATGCGCATGCGACAAAATGGAAAACATGTAAACCTATGACGTGATTCCACATGTGTGACTGTGTATGCGATTTGCGAATGCGACCAAATGGATCGCTCCATCTAGCGATTAGTGCTGAATCGAGAATTTTACTACTCCGCATAATCATACCGTGTATAGGGAATCTCTGCTTTACTTCTTAAATACAAAAATCGCCAGTACCGGACATAACTTTTCTACCTTACAAATCGGAAAGGCGGAGAGTTCCATATTAAAGATAAAGCCGAGATTCCATATACGCGGAATGCGACATTACTGTATTGATAATAGGAAAGTTACTTTTATATGTATTGCCACATAAGTCACAGCAGATACATTATTATTGTAGGCGAAGTTTAGTTAATAAAAATCGGCTGGAGATATACGGCAAAACCAGATGTTGTTCATAATAATACATGCTACCAGAAACAAAAAAATAACCCACGAAATATGGATCAGATCAAGCCCCCCAGTCATTTACAATGTACGGGGAATGTTAGGGAAAAGCTGGAGATGTTTTATACAAGCATTTGAACTGTATCTGATGGCGATAGCGGCAGATTCTAAAACAGCACATTGCCATCTTTCTGACTGTGGCAGGACAGGAGGCTCTGGAAATCTACAATACCTTCAGTTTTACGGATGAAGAGAAAGATAAATATGATTCAGTTCGGGCTAAATTTGAGGCGTATTGTAAGCCCAAGATAAACGAAACGTATGAAAGATTTGTGTTTAGAATGAGAATGCAAAAAAACGGATGAACTGTTTGACAATTGGTTGACAGACATTACAAACTTGACAAACAACTGTCATTTTGGAACATTGAGGGATAGTTTAATTCGTGATCAAATAGTTATGGGAACTAACGATCCAACAGCTCAGGGACGATTGCTCCGTGAAGCTGAATTAGACCTCCTCCAAGGCTATTCAGATATGCATAGCTGCAGAAACGGCAAGTAAACAGGTAAAACTACTCCAGTCTACATCAGATAAACATGTTGATTTCGTTAATCAAAAGAATACAACATTCCACGCAGGTGCTCTGCATAGACCTGCATAGAGAAACGGTACCTATCGTGGTCGAGGGCAGATTCAAGTTGGTGCGTGTGGTGGAACCGTGACACAAGTCAAATGTTACAGCTGTGGGAAAGTACATGAAGCTCGTAACTGCCCAGCGCATGGTAAAACATGTCATAAATGTGGGAAGTTAAATCACTTTGCAACTGTCTGCAAGGCATACAGCCCTCACAAAATAAACAGGAAGTATATACAGACACGTTATTTTTTGGAGCCATCAACAATATATCACTGCGAAATGAAACGTTAAACACAGAGAGTGATGACATGCCAGTTTTGATCGATGCAATTGAAACAGAAAATGACGATGATTGGATTACGCTAATTGAAACGGAAGATGTTATCATCCCATACAAACTGGACACTGGCTCCCAAATGGATATACTGCCATTGAAAGATTATGAAAACATACGAGCAAAGAAAAGAATAATATGTTAAATTAGAAGCATATAACAACCAGTCAATACCGTGTGTAGGAATGACAAGGCTTACCCTCACACTGAAACACAAGACATATAAAGTTATGTTTGCAGTCGTAGACACAGATAACATTGCACTTTTAAGGAAAAAAACACCTGTATTCGCCTAGGATTGGTGAAACGAATATATGCTATAAACAGTCCAGGAAGTAAACAACTGGTCCAGGAATATGATGATGTGTTCTCCTGTGGTACATGCGCCACGAAAAGTTCCAATCTCATTGCGCAATAGACTGCACAAAGAGTTGAACAAACTTGAAAAACTAAACATTGTTTCTAAAGTGGATGAGCCTACAGATTGGGTAAATTCACTGGTGATCGTAGAGAAGAAAACTGGTCAACTTAGATTGTGTATTGATCCACGTGACCTAAACAAGAACATTAAACGTGAACATTTTCATCTACCAACAAAGACAGAGATTACAACTGAGATGGCTGGAGCTAATTGGTTCACTAAGCTAGATGCTTCAAATGGATTCTGGAAGATTGAGCTGGACAAGCCCAGTGCCAGATTATGTACATTCAATATACCATATGGACGGTACTGTTTCAACCGACTACCGTTTGGAATATTCTCAAGTCCTGAGGTATTCCATAAAACAATCTCACAAATGTGTGCAGGGGTAGATGGCGTGCAAGTGTTCATAGATGACATAATTATCTGGGGCAGAAACAAAGATCAACATGATCAACTTGTCAAAATCGTTCTGGATGGTATACGAAAATCAGGACTGAAACTAAACAGAAATAAATGCCTATTTCAAGTACAAAGCATCAACTTTCTTGGAGACAAGCTGACAGCTGAGGGAATACAACCAGATAATGACAAGGTAGCAGATATAAGGGCTATGCCAGCACCAAAAAATATTGATGAACTCCAAACACGCCTTGGTTTGATAAAGTATCTAGGCAGGTTTATCCCTAACTTGTCAGCTGAAACAGCAAACATACGTCATTTACTAGAAAGCAGGTGCGGAATTCCGGTGGACATCTACACATGAAGCTGAGTGGAATTATGTTAAACAAGTGACCGTGTCTGAGCCAGTTCTTAAATTTTACGATCGCTACCGACAATGATATCTTCAGATGCGTCCAAAGACGACATTGGAGCTGTCCTCCTACAAGAACATGATTCTCGCTGGCACCCAGTATCATTTGCATCGCGCACACTAACAAGTGCAGAAACGCATTATACACAAATAGAAAAAGAAACCCTTGAAATTGCATTTGGATGTGAAAAATTTCACCTGTATATTTATGGCAAAGAAATAATACTAGAGACAGACCACAAGCCACTCATCATTATTGCAAGACGTAACTTATCCACCCAGGATCCAAAGATTATTACTAAAACTTCAGCCATACACATTTGAACTGATCTTCACGCCTGGCAAACATTTAGTATGGGCTGATCTATTGTCCCGTGCATCAAACCCGAATCGTGAGAGTTCGACTGAAGTAGATGTAAAAGTACATGTAGACATGATTGTCAACTCACTTCCTGTCAGTGAACAGAAGTGGGAGGAAATATCTCGTGAAACTAAAACAGACAATAAACTTTCACAAGTGTTGAAACATGTTCTAGATGGATGATCTGGCCCATGTGCTCGTTTATGTCAACCATACTATAGTTTTAGTGAAGAAATATCTTTAGTAAATGGTGTACTCCTGAAGGGTCAGAGGATAATAGTACCCTCCTCTATGCAATCATTCATGCTAAGTCGTTTGCATAATGGACATGTGGGTATTGAGAAGACAAGACGTACCGTCCGTGAGGTCATGTATTGACCAAACATGAACAATGATATATCAAACATGATCATGTCCTGTACTTCATGTCAGCTACATCAGAGGTTCCAGCAGAAGGAGCCGATCATACAACATGACCAGACAAACCATGGGAGAAGATTGATATGGATCTATTCCAGCTAGGAAACAAGACATATTTATTAGCAATCGATTACTACTCAAAATACCCAGAAATCGCATTGCTCACAAACACAACATCAGACACTGTAATTACACATGTTAAATCCATGTTTGCACGTCATGGAATTCCAGAACAAGTGATCAGTGACAATGGTCCCCAATTCAGCTCGGAATGATTTCGTTTGTTTGCAAGAGAATATGGTTTTAGTCACACAACATCAAGCCCAAGATATCCCCAGTCTAATGGTATGGCCGAAAATGGTGTAGGAATTGTAAAAAAAGCTGCTTACTAAGGCCACAGAATCAGGAAACGACCCATATCTTGCACTACTTAGTTACAGATCCAGTCCACTGGCATGTGGATACTCGCCTGCTGAGTTACTTATGGGAAGAAAACTCCGCAACAGAATTCCCAGATTATCGGACCACATTAATGTATGTGGTGGTGGTGTTGTTAATGCAAAATTTCAAAATAGCACTCGTAGCTATTATAATAAAAGTGCTAAGGAGCTAAGCCCCTGAAGCATGGTGATATTGTGCGCATCCAGGATGATAACAACAAGTGTTGGAGTAGATTGGCACAAGTGGTCAGTTCTTCTGAAAGCCCAAGATCTTATAATGTTATTACTGAGGATGGGCATGGTTTCCGTAGGAATAGGAGACATCTCAGGAAGACACAGGAGCAATTTCATGACAAAAATGATTATGCCTCTCACTCAGATGAGCATATTACAAGTACAACACAACCAACATCCCAAGCAGCAGATCCTATTATGCCTGCAGTTACTCACACTGCTGGTCCAGAGACTGTAGAGCAGCATGTAGTACAGAGACGTAGCTCCCGTCCAGTGAAAGTGCCACAGAGACTTATTGAACAATGTTGATAATGACATTGAAAATCACATGTTAATTGGTTTATTTACTATGTATTATATTGATTGATTACATTGCATGATATCCAATTATCGGACATTATATAGATTAGATGTATATGAATGTTGTAAATTAGATGTAAGAATAGATTTTCAAAGTTTATGTGCTAGCAAATTATTTAGCCATTTATCATTCAATATCTTGCATACATTATTACAATTTTAGCATTGCTATGGATAAACTTTGGTCTCTATATTATGATGAAATTACTGAAATCTTTCCTAATTAAGATGATTATAAATTGTAGATTTTGTTACAACAAATAGAGTAATTAGCAACAGCTAACCAGTTAATATTTAAAACAAGGGAAGATGTATTGATAATAGGAAAGTTACTTTTATATGTATTGCCACATAAGTCACCGCAGATACATTGTTATTGTAATTGAAGTTTAGTTAATAAAAATCGGCTGGAGATATACGACAAAACCAAATGTTGTTTATATAATAATACAAATACGGTATACGATTTTTGTGGTTCCATATAAACGAATATCCATGCGTTTTCAAGATTCAACCATCTGATTCGCATGAATCGCTACGTTTATCTGTGTTACATTTCTTGTTGTATTCGCATAATGCATACCGTGTATGGGGAATCAAGAATATGACGTCAGGGACGAGTCTTTCCCGAACAATTTTGCGGGATTTTTGTTGTTGTGGCTTTCTACGTTTCGACAGTTTTTAGATGTGATCTGATCATACAAATGTGTCTGTGGTGTTGTGGGAGGAGTTAAGTTTCACGTTGGGTGATTGGTTATTGTTATATGTGCTTCATCCACCCCCACTTCACCTGACTCGTATCATATACTACTCTAACTCTAACTGAAAAAGTTGGTGGTCACCGGTTCGGTGCCGTTTGGGGATTTGTGGCCGGCCGGTTGTTGGGATCGGAGGGGGTGTAGCTTTCGTAGCCGCGGGGTTTGTACTGTATTAATGTTTTTGGGGTGTGGGTTGAATGTGTGAAAGATTTGTTAGTGAATGTTTGTAATGGTACATCCAAGTCAGCGGAGATTGGATCAAGGGACATACGGGTCTCCACTGGACAACACGCTGATTGTTTAAATGTTTGGGAGGCGTTTTAGTGGGGGATTGTTCTCGACTCAGCCAAGTCGGCGGTGATTGGGCCAGGTGACTATGCGGGGTCTACCGGACAACAACGCTGACGGTGCTGAGGAAGTTCTCTCTCTCTCTCTCTCTCTCTCTCTCTCCCCTATATATATATATATATATATATATATATATATATATATATATATATATATATATTTTTGTAGATTTTTATGGAAGAGTGGAGAAAAGAGTAGTAGTAGGGGTGGTGGTTCTGGAGTGTATAGTTTCGAGGAGTGTATAGTTTTTGTACAATTTTGAGTAGAGGAATAAAGTAGATTCGAGACCACATGAGTTCAGAGTTGTGAAAGAAAGAACTTAACTAAGGCCGAGATCCGGGACGGACAGACGGCCGAGCCGGTCGCGTCCAGGATCTCGGTACTTTTCCTTATGTGGTAGTTCGCAGAACACGTTTCCAGTGTACAAGCGGATTTTTTATGTATACAGTAGACTCTATAGGCGGTAGCTTTCCCATAGTGTTTCTTCAATACACATATTTGGCCATTTATAATAATATCGAAAATGGACAAGGCAGTTGTAATACTATCATTTTACCAGGACAATTTAGATATATCTAGCCGAGAAGTTATCAGGGCGTGTGCCAGTGTTTTGCAAGCATCCAATGTGATGTACCGCCTAATATGACCAATATTACGAATTTGGTAATAACAGGCTTTGGATATTGCATTTACTTGCCTCTCCATGGTCAGGGATGTATCAAAATATACTCCTAAGTTCTTCACTGACAATGCCACAGAAACAGTATTATTACCTACCTGAGGCCGTAATTCCTCATTTATCCTAAGCTAATGTTTTGGGTTAAAGATAATTAGCTATGTCTTTTCCTCGTTTAACTTAAGCATGTTTGCATTCATCCAAGTACTGATATCAGCCAAACAAGATTCCAATTTTAAACGAGATATTAGCCCAGCGCTAGCCGAGTATCTGTGTATATATTTGTGTGTGTGTGAATTGATAAGTATATAGTATTCTAATAAAATATATTAATATGTTTATAAATTATTATACTATCCTGATATTTGAACATATATTAATACATTTCATAAATCAAATATTTACTGGTGGCGCCTCTTGTGATTACTATTGGAACTGGTCTTCAGCAGTGAGCTGTAGAACAGTCTATTATTTACAAGCGGAAATTTCAAAGTTGACAGTTTTGTGAATATGTCTACTAAACGAAGACTCTATAAACCTGCTCAAGCAAAGAAAACTGTCCCAAAAGAAAGCAGGTAAATAATAGCGTTAAAATATCTGAATTCAGCAAATATGGTTCACATGTTTGACATATCATCATCATCGTTGATTTTAAATAATCCTAGGTCAGAAGTACCTTAACTTCCCGGCTTAGTCTAACTCTAAATCTTAACTTCGGCTTCTAACCTTAAGATAAGTCATAAGTATTAAGTGATATATATATATATATAACT
The DNA here is from genome assembly GCA_025642065.1 of Paralvinella palmiformis. Taxonomy (NCBI): domain Eukaryota; kingdom Metazoa; phylum Annelida; class Polychaeta; order Terebellida; family Alvinellidae; genus Paralvinella; species Paralvinella palmiformis. The sequence goes on along the minus strand of JAODUP010000078.1, from coordinate 635,611 downwards.
AATATAGTCTAGTTAAGAAAGTTAATTTGTCTAGACTCGAGTCTAGACCTTGCGACTCACGTCCATCTCGGCCCACTTATTAAGTTATTTGATTGTTAAAATGGTATTCCTAGTATGTTTTGTTAACAGTTAATAGTTATGTATAATTAAATGACTGGCCGTATTAAAATTTTAATATATGTGTTTGTGTACAAAAATAAAATGTTACTTGAATGAATCAGTGAATGTCTACATGCTTTTACGCTTTCTAATGATCATGTCTATGTCTGCTCTACTCCCTCTAGCATTGTTTCATTGAGTATATTGTTGTTGCTGGGCGTGTTTGGTGCAGGAATTAAGTCGTAGTCGTTTCAGTCAGTACAATAAAACATTGAAATATGTGTTGTACAGTTGTGCCGTAGGCGTAGTCAATCTGTGTAGGCCTACATCTGTGGACTGTTACTCAGTATTATTATTCAAAATAAACCATTTTATATTTATATTATTCCCATAGGCTACACTGTAGCCCCTATGAATATATATAATTATACATGTATAGTTATATTAAAAAAAATAAATATAGTATTCGACATGGGCTGAGATTGGCGACATACAAACATGCAGCTGCAATAAACACTTTAATGCAATATGGGTCGAAATCAACAAATATTTATGATACCCACGTCAAAGACTGTTTATAACAAGACGTGGGACTTCCTGTTTTAACATGGGGAGCCATTTTGAATTCAAAGGAGCGCCTCTGGCGACTGGGGGCAGGTTATCACAGTCAGCTCCCTTTGTTAACATGGCACCTATTGGCACTGGTTCATTCTGCACCGCTTTCAGCTGGAGTAACAGGAAAAGTATGCATAAATAAAGACATTCCGGAAAGGAAATGAAAGCTAGTGTAAAAATTAGATATGATCTGGCTTTAAAAAAATAAAGGATATTTAAAAAATAAGCATAACAACTTGAAGTAGACATGACCCAAGCAAGATCTATCTAGATCTATATTTGTTTCAGACAAAATCTTACTAAACTTTATTGAACAATATCAACCTATTAATCACAAAATGAGTATGTAAGATATACATAAGCTTACAGTTACATGTACTGGAGCCATTGAAGATGTTATGGGTGGGAGGTGTGTTGTACTTTGTTATTGTTAATAATATAATTTGACTTCTAAAATTACATGACTATAATCAGATAATTTTCCCCTAATTACAGTAATTATAAATAACTGAGTATTTGCATGATCACCTGCATCCATAATTATTTTTAAATGTAAGCAATTGGTACCAAATCCACCGCATGCATCTATTGAAATAAAAGAGCAAGGTATTAACAGATAGGAGACCTATACAGGAGATATGGCCAGCTGTGATGGTAATTAATATTTATAAATATTAATGGTGAAAATTGGTATTATAAAATTAATTAAATAAGAAACAAGGCATCAAACCCATGAAATTTTGTCAGCCCATTTCATATCTTAATACAAAAAAGGATTACCAGCACCTGAATTAGTACATGAATGTTCAGCTCATGTGCTTTAATTGGTATACTTCTCTTCATAACTTAAATGCATATCAAATCAAATTCTTTAACCAACTTGAAAAAAAGGAAAACGTGTTTACACATTGTGTATGCATTTGGTTCAAGTCATTATTTTACAAGGTATTGTTCTGTTTCATTCCTTGAAGTTCTATGATGATGAGATACCATGTAAACAGGCCAATCTCTTGGATACAGATTTACTGGTGTTGGATGTGATAGATGATTTTGAGTTATCTGTTACAGTAGTCAATGCATGTGTCTATTACATCTCTGGGTATATTCTGTCTAACTTTAAACAGTTCACTGATCTGGACTAAATGTCATATTTTTGTTGTAGTGGTTGTTTAGAGCTGGAAGCAATTTGGGTTATTCTGTGTATTTGATAGCAAATGACTGATTGTAACTGTACATGAACCTGTGGCACAAGAGATGCCACTTATTGTATGGAACTACTAATTTCTCTGTCTCTAACATGTTAACGCAAATATAAACATTGTTAATATTCCATGTATATTCTTTGTTCTCAGCTGGACTGGTCTATATTATTGAGAAATGAATTGTGTTATGGTTGCGTTATAATAGCTGTATATATAAATTATATGTATATATCCAAATAAATAAAAATTAATGGACCATGATAAACTGACATGATGAAAGTATGTTTATATGCATTTACCTAATATATACTTAATTGTTTCCATTAAAAAAACTTCCACACACAAAAGAAAATAGGCTGTGAAATAACCTAAATCACGTTCAATTATTTTCTGAAGTGATCACAAATTGTAGGCTATGAATTAAGTGACTGGGCTGTGAAATGACTTAATTCGGAGCAGTGGAGGCAGAGTTTTGTGGTTTTCAATGTAGGCCGAACATCTCGGTTTGAACAACAATCTACTGCATAATACAATTGGAATTCAGATAGGAAAATACTTCTAGTGATAGATTAGTTTCTTGTTGTTTAGCATATTCCATTATTAAATGTTGTTATTGTCAACAAATGAGAGTATATATATCTTTAGTGAAGTCCACTAGTGTCGGTTATCGTTTTCAAAATTGAAATGGCGACAGGCAGGGTTTGTTTGCATTTTAAAATCAACTCATGGTTCATGTTAATTCACGAGAAATAATACCCAAATGCTCAACTCCCAGTAAAGACAAAACTGATCAGATGCAATAATACCTGAATTAACTGTTCACATTGAGTGCATTTCTGTGGACATTATTATTATAGTTATATGTATGTTTGGTGCCTTGGACATAGATTTTATTTAATTATTTCTAAACAGCTGGCATTTTATTCTTTTCATTTAACCATGTTCAATATGTTATGCAGGCTGCATAACATTGAACATGGTTAAATAAAAGAATAAAATAAAAATTGAAATATATGTTTGCATAGTTTTTAATTATTGAATAATTTTACTTGAGGGGTGATCTAATGTTATCGATTTCTTAGTCAACATTTATTAAACCAGTTACTGCATATGTTTATATAGATCTAGATCCACCATCTCCTACACGTCAATATGAACCATTCTGAAATAATAAACTTCAAATAAATTAGTGGTCCCCCCATTCACATTACATAGTAGTTATGTTTGAGTAAATGTGATTAAAATGTACTCATACTTTTACTTGAGTACTTTGAAATGTACTTGTACTTGAGTACATTGATCAAACATGTACTCGTACTTGTACTCGGGTACTTTCCCTTGGATGGGAAATTTTCTGTAAAACAACTATTAAAAAAACAGTGGTCTTATAATATTTCTTTTGATGTACAGATTTTGTAATCACAAGGATGAAGACTTTCTCATTCATAGACTGAAATTTGTGTTGTCAGAATGTTTGTGACAGTAGCTTAGATTGGAATAAAGGCGGAGAGTGCTGATGTAGAGCAAGTTGATTCAACCACAACAGTTCTAGACTGAGCATGTCATGCCAGTTTGGCATGACAGATTGATTATAGAGACACATGTTGTGTAAATAAAAAAAATTGACAATGACATTATTTCATTAATCAAATTTAATGAGCTAGTTTAAGGCTATTGTGTTGATATTAGTTATGTATTTTTGTTATGTTATATGATACAAGTTTGACAGTTAAAGTTCGTATTTTAATGTATACCCTCGTTACGGGTACCAGATTTTTTTATTTATCTGTGTCCCCCCATAAATCACACTTTTTTGGTTCATAACATGTATAACTCAAGTTGGATACAATTGCACATATGTTTGCCTAATTGATCTCGGTGCTGATTTGCCATTATGAAATTGTATTTGTTGAAATATGACTATTAAAGTTGAAAACTAGTTATAAATTATCATACCATATGTTTGAGCATTGATTGTTGCAGTGACCATTAAAGTTTCTTTATTCCAGGAGGAAACCACTTGCTCAAGGTCGTCTAATAATAGACCAGTCTCTTGGTTCTGGAAATGATAGTTCAGTGACCAGCCAGGAATTTGTACAGAATAGTACATTATTTTCAGGTGAATATAATTATCATAATAACAGTTATATCTCTGGTATGTACATTAAATAAAGCTGTCTTGTCCATTTACATCTGGGTTCAGGGGGTACGTACTACCATAGTGCAGTGGTTATAACACTGTACTGTAAATCTCCAGGCTGTAGGTTCGAATCTGTGTTACCATTGTTTGTGGGGTTAATTCCCTTCAGAGTCGCCGCTCAATCAGAGTCTCAATTGTAACCAATACCTAGTCTATATAATAGAACAATAACAAACAATATCTCAGTTCAAGATAATGTCACTGTTTGAGGTGATATTTATTCCTACTAGATTAGTGTCATGATGTAGAAAATATATGTAACATTGATATTTCATGAAAATGTGATGTTTGAATTGAACAGAAATAAAGGAATATTTGGAGCTTGAGTTGGCATGCTGAATATAATCTCATACTACATTCAAGCTTTGTTTAATGATACTAGAAAGGTACCTTATACTACATATAATGTATATTTGTGGATAAGTCGAGGTTTTAATCCTAATAGAGTATAAATATAATAAAATAATAATGTCTGGTCTGGTCACTCTGGTGAGTGATAATAGGTAAATTTTTGTTGTCATCTGACAATATTCATATAACAAATCCATCGATGTATATTAACATTTAATGATATTTTCTTGCACGACGTCAGATGCACAATAATGACTGGGCAGTAAGTAGTATTTCCACACATACATAAATAACAACAAGAATAAAATATACATGACAGATGTTCCATGTTGGCAGCAATTTTTCTGAAAATAACATTACTAAATTATTGGATTATTACATTTCCGGTGGATTTATAATGCTGCAGGTTACCTTAGTGATAAATACCAAAACAAATGATCATAAAATTTCAAATCTTCTACAATGACTACCAGTGATACAGGAGTTAGTTAGAGTGTAGGACTCGTAGCCGAATGGTTGTGGGTTCGAGGCTCCGTGAACTGCAATACTGTCATGTGGCGACTGGTTCACTCATCCATAAAAAATTAGTACTTGACAGGATGCTATGGCTATGTGTGAGTAACGCTTTGTGCCTATAATGGCAGCATGCGTTGTATGCTCCTTGGGAGTTGAGATATGTGTCAGGGATAATAATATTGTAAATAATATTGTAAAGCGCCTTAGAGCAGCTTCTAGCTGAATAGGGTGCTATATAAATATCACATATAATATTATTATTATGTGCATGTTTTGAGATTATTCTAACAATTTAAAAATCTATAAATGGTATAGTATCTCCATGTTAGTGTAAACTCTTGTCCATTAGAACGCCAACCCCAAAACTGAGGTTATGTCGTAAGATATTATTATTGCTGGTGCCCGTATGTTGGCTCAAGTTATATGGCAACTGTGTGTTTATTGTAGCAGCTCTCGATTTGTGGAATATGTTGTTGGTAGAGATTCTAAAAACTCACCAGTTCAAGATTTATTTCACCATCAAATAATATTGATTCATGAAAATTACATGTTCAGTTTGAGGTACATCACAGTCAGACTTTCACTGTTAAGTTCTATTGAATGGCTCTTGGTAGTAAGAGCACTTCTTTATTATTATTATTATTTTTTGTCAGCCAAAAATACTCTTCCCGCATTACACACCAGAAGCGTTATGGAAAGATAGATCCAGAAAAGCTCGAGTGTGATATCTGGCCGAGGATACTTGTTTTAATTGAACATACAAAATTATATTTTTACCAATAGATCAGAACTTGTCTAACAGTAACATAGTTTGTTTGGTAAATGAATGTCTAATATCAGATCTGTTGCCATTTTCAGATGACGCTAGTCAAAGTAAGTCATTAACTCAGACTGCTAGAAGAGATCTTAGCTCACTGCTCAAAGTGGATACTTTAATACAATCTGAAACTGATCCTAGAAGGTAAATATATAGATGATTGAAACTAATGATGAAACAAACCAATACATTTTCTGGTGATGTGTGATATACTATAACAGATTAAAACATATTTCATATAAATATTGATAAACTAAGTATATTATTATTAGTCAGGGTTTTAAACTGAGATTGATAAGACAAGCCTGTAGATTATTAAGTTCAGTTACTGGACAAATGATCTTTATATTAATGTGTACATGTTGTTATTTTTATTTTTTAAATAAATGTGTATGATATTAAACTTCGATTTAGATCACAAAAATAGTAAAATGAAGGATGGCTTAAAATAGCTCTTCGGGCTTGAGAGGTGCACCCCATTTAAAACCCTCCTCAGAATCACTTCGTGATTGTTTTCAGAATGTTTGGCATTATACATTCTCAGGCCTGGCTGTTGAATATGAACAAAATTGTGTCATATTCAATAGCTATTTTAGTTCATGCTTCAACTACTTATAATAAAAGATGTCTGTAAAATGAGAAGATATGACTGTACCATAATCATAATAGCATAAGAGTACAGTTTGTCCACGGCTAGAAAATTGGATTTACGAGAATCAAGTATTCACAGAACTCATGTCAGTTTTCATTTTGGTGTGCCACAGGGATCCGTTTTAGAACCAGATAATTACTCTATGTATCAGACATGGGGTCAATTCCACTCAATTCCATTTGGTCAATTCCGCATCAGATTTAACAATTCAATTCCAATTCCAAATTTAATAATTCCAAATCCCTTTTTTTACTGACTCTTTTTTTGCCTAATAGCTTTTACAATGAGTAAGTACTCCGAGTATGATAAATTAATTTGTGGATTTAATTCCTAAGTGCAATATCTCTATATAGATTACAGTATGCTATGTGGTGGTGTCACAGTGTTGTGGGCGGAACCTACAGTATCCAGATCATTTTAATTGGTTAAATGTTCACTTGGGGTGCCAGTGTGGGTATCTCATATATATATATATATATATATATATAAAGTGTGTGTCTGTGTGTTACAGCGATATTGTGAAACCAGTGATTTCATGAAAGCATTGAAGTTCGTGAAATCACTGATTCACTCAGGAGTTTCAATTAAGAGCACTGTGCCAGTGTATATTTATAGGAAAGATATAGGCATATAACTTTGGTCCAGTGACACACACATGAATCTCAGTATTTCTCTTTCCCTCATTTAATTACAAATAGTTGTGACTTTTCACATGATAATCACAGTTATCTGGGGCTATCACAGAGCAAAACTATGTCCGTAAGCAAGAAATGCAATGCAAAATACACAGCATTATTGGTTTAGGGACCGGTCGGAATTTATTTTTGAGGGGGGGGAAATGTTATCAGAGAACAACAAAAAAATGACTCCTCCCTCTTTCGCAGATACAAAAAGTAACCCACCCTTTTGCGGATAAAAAGAGACCCCCCATCGGCAAAAATTGCCCCAAATTATCTTTTAATAATGTTATATATAACATGTACACACCTATATTTAATATGGTAAATAAAGTTCCCACCCCATGGTGTCTAAAAAAGTGACACCCCCCCCTTGGTTTAAGAAAAAACCTCACTGGTTTGACCCTGATGCTGTTTGCCTGACACCCTACCAGCCACCCAGTCTCACACCCTGCCAGCCAGACCTCAGTCCTGCACCAACATCTGTCATGTCATCTGTCATGAAAAGGCTGGAGAGTATTCACTAACCCAGTCAGGCCGAACACATGGTTAAGCGCAGTTGAATTGACCATCAGCCGAGTCAAGTGGGAAACAATGTTGCTGTGCCCATTCCACTTGTTCACAGGGGCAGAGCAGACCCCGGAATATCCTTGGACTGATCTCATGTCACAACCCAGAAAAAGATCTGTACAAAATATCAGTCAGATATGGTGTCTAGAAAGGACATTTCTCCAGGAATCAGTCAACTGTGTCCACAGAAACTTCTTACAGAAGCAGATCTGAGACAAGATCAGGCACTGTCTCTCCATGAAGCAGTTACCAAACAGTCAAGGTGGGGGATGGGGGGACAGGGTTTCACAAAATCCAATTGTGCAGCCAAAAGGTGTAAAATCAGTATAGATATAAGTGCTTTAATGCAAAAGTGAAGTGTAACAGCCGTTGTCACTCATAGCTGTCGTGAACCAACAAGTAAACATGTTCTGGATGTTTCAAACATTGTAAAAGCAATGTACCAAGCTGACAATACCAAGTTAACAATGAATTATGTAAATGGCACAATAAGACGATGTACGAATGTACCTTATCTGTTTCTGATGTACATGAATGTGATTATTTGTAACATCTATGCATGTTATATGTTGACAGTATTGTATATGTCTTGTACAATATGTAGCAACTAGACCAACTATTTGAGCAGGACTTAGAGATTAGACTTTTTCCACTCTTAATCACTACTTTAATACTATACAAAGATATTTGAAAAAACATAAACTAACTTTATCAAATATGTTTTGAGTACTATCTGCAATCAGCATAACTGCATCTCATCGCGTAACTGCCAACCAACCTGCTACTTAAAAGAACATTTGAAAATACGACTTGACACGGCGGACAACCAAGCATGTGGTTTTACTTGTCTGATTACGCAGTTCGGTTGTCCCGGACAGGCAGACAACTGTTAATGTCGAGCCCTGCTGTCTGTGGCACTTATAGTATGAGGAGTTTTTCATCCAACTGGCAAGGTTTTCTCTGCCGAATATGCCATAAATATAAATTCCTAATTTGCTTAGAATTAGTTCACATTGTGAAGCAGTAAATTACAGACTATATACATCTCCCTTATTTGAGGTAGCCAGCCACATAAAATAATTGCCATTCTGGCCATTATTATTATTATTGATGGGGAATGAATTCACTGCTACATGTTTACTGGTAACTAATAATTGACTTAGCTGACCAGGTGACATGAAGGATTAAGCTGAGGATAATGTTGAGTAGACATTTGATGATGATTCTCTAGGTTTGCATTAATCTCAGTTATCTCAATAAATACCTTGTGATGTTTGCCATGTCATTCCAGTCAATATAATGTTTTTATATAATTTTTAATTTCATATCTTTTCACATATCACATCACTAGATCAATAAAATCTACTTCTATAAATGTGCAGTGTTTTTATTTAGTAGTTATATTGGTATCATATACGTAGCTGAGTGACTAAAGATGAAGTATTACATTCACTTTTCTGTGTTCATAATTGTAAACATGGTTACTTAAAATATAATCACAATTGTAATCAATTACATTAAGTATTAATGTAATTGTAATCATAATCATTGTATTATGAAGTAATTATAACCAATTATCTTGGTCATATATGTGTGTGTGTTGCATGTGTGTTAGTGATGCATACACATCTTGAGATTGCTCTGTGATGTGACTTCATAATTATTTCTAGCCATAATCTGACACAATGACCAGAAACATGAAATTAGGTTCAATTCATTAACCAAATCTAATACAAATGATGCTCTTTGGGTAAATGTTTATTAGATAAAATTATGTTATTTTGATGAAATTATATAAAATTAGCCACATGACATACCAGGCAAGTGTTATCATATTATTACTCGTCATGGGTAAGAAAACGAGTGTTCATTTTAAAGTCTAGTATAAGAATATACATTTGAGTGTATTTTGTTAATTTTAATAAAAATATGACTTACGTGTGTTTTCATTGTTTGTACCTATTTGTTCATTCAGTGTTCTTATTCTGTACATGTTATAGTATGAGATTGATACATGGTATTGTCGTTTTATAATCTCAGGATAACACCTCATGCCTCTGTACATAAATCTCCAGAAGTCAGTCGACCTTCAGAGTCTCTGGATCTCTCAGACACAGGAAGTGATGTCTTACAGAGTGTGAGTTCCTACTTTCATGCTTATCACCAAAGATCACTGCCACCCATGTTCGAAAACACCAATCAGTACTTTCATTCTTATTGCCGCTTTGAGTATGGAGTAAACATAAATAAGCCAGAAATTTGAATGAGTAAAATATGTTTGTATGCAAGTGCTTAGAGCATTTATAATGACTAACTGTTGCATTGTATTCTATGATGATAAGAGAAATAATAACAGTAATCAAGAAGTAGAAACTTCATTACTCACTGGTCTCTGATGTTATATTACAGCCAAGGGATGTGCTTGTGGTTGATGCATCACAGAGGTCAGAGGTTGGTGAGACCGAGGTAGATGTTCACCTTGAGTATGCTAACTCACCAGCTAAAGTGATCCGTCATTCCCCTCGTGGGATGGAGAAAGACCCGAGGTTTGTCCCATCATCTTTATACCCAGCGCCATCTCAAACGTGATAAAACGTATCTGTCATTCTCTTTGATTGTCTTCAATTATTTTGTTATGTATCTGCTGCAGCCTTCTGTCTGGAGATGTCTCACAAGCATGTCGTATTACTGTGGATGCTATTCCAAGAGTGAGCATTATTAACAGTCCAGAGATTCATGGCAAGAGTGAACATTCTCAAAACGATGACATTTCTGATGGTGAACCTGAATCAGCTGACCAGAAACGACTCGAGGACATTGTGGAGCGAGATGTTACAGGTATGCTATTTTGTGTCTCTTTTTTTGGGGGGTGGATTATATTATTATTTCTTGTATCATATTGTCATCTTCTTTTTAGCTGTGTGTTCATCCATTATATAGCATCTCAAATCTGTTTGATTTTCATCTGTTATTAATATTAATATTATTGCTGATTATGGGTTACTGTGATAGTTTACTGATTATAACACTGTGCTACAAATGTCCAACTCACAGTTTAAAACAAGTCAAAAATCTTTACTGAGGGAGTAGATTATAGGTGTTAGATGTAAACAACACACAGACTAAACTTATTATTGTGTATGGTTTATGGTACTTTATGTTGTTGTCACTTTGGTGTTTACACCTAAAAAGGACCAGTTTATTAAAGTTAAATTTAAATATGTGGGAGCATAAGACCTGTAATTTTAAATTTTAGACTCATAAATGTCCTGGAAAAAGACATAAGTATATTTTTGCTGGTAATGTGTTTAAATATTACAGCTTCCTGCATATGAAAATACTGGTTGCCCACTGGCTTAATCTAAATTACACTCTTCTACCAATACAGTTCGAAACCATTTCACATATTGGTGGCATTAGGTCTCAGATGCTCTGGAACCCCTTCATCTTGAAAGGCTGTTTTAAAATAACTTTCTCCAGTGGGACTGGGGACGCACTCCCACACCTACTCCCACTCAGTGTTTTGCGCCTCATCCGGCCCGCCTTTCAAGTCCAGTTTAACGATTTGTCCCTTCCCTCAAAAAGGTTGCTGACCCCTAATCTACAGTAACTAAGAGTAGGTTTTATACTACTTTGGATGGAAACCTTTCTCCACAAAACGTTGCCACATGAAGTTGTCACTCTCCTAGAACTGAGTGCTACTGATCTTTAGGATACTATATCCACATCATCCAAACATACTCATCAACTAAGATTAGAAATCATCTATGGCTAACACCAGTAGACTCCAGTAGTTATAACTTACAGCTATACTCACAAATATCATAAATGATGTCAAAATGTGTAAACAATCACCTACATATTAAATAATCCAGTTTAAACTGCTGATTAATCGACTTTTAATGGCCTGTGGGTGCCGCCATTTTGAAGCTAGACAGCGACTGGAAGCTCCTGAATGCTGATGTCACATGAGCGTATCTGGTTGACCTGAAGTCTGTAGAGTCCGTACAAGAAAATGTAAACAAGTGTGAGCAAAGAATTATTCCAGAACTAAATTTCATTATCTTGTTAAAATTATGTCATGAATGACATACAACCATATCAGTTTGAGCCAGAAGGAACCTGATAAGAGGAAGATGATTCAAAATGGCTCAGAAATTAACGCTCAAGAGAAACTATAATCTGACATCAGAGGATTTCAGTTTTCTCCTTCCCGCCTTCGAATCTGCCTTCCGTTGCAGCTGTAATGGTGGCTCCAGTAATTTGGATTATTTCCCTATATCTATGATATCAGGTTTATTTCATGATTATTATTGTGGAATTTTTGTTAAGTGGTTGAGTAATTGAGAGTGTTTCTAATGAGAGAAACACCTTTACAGATAACACCAGGGTCCAGTCCCATGAGGTAGATATTGTAATATTGTGTCTTTTCCAGGATTAGAAAAAATCAGATTGTTTTTATTTAAATCAGATTAAAATAATTAAAATCGATTTTTAATTTGTTTGTATCCTAGCGATAAGTCCCTGCATTTCTTTGCCCGATTTCTTGCACATTGTCCCACATATTGCTTTTCCCACAACTTTAGTCTTATCAGAATATAACCAGACATTATCCTGTCTTCTGCCAGACATTGTGATGTTGACAAGTATCAATACATAGTGATAAAACACACAATACTATAATCTCAAACTCCAAGTTTTGTTTCTGGTATGTATATAGCATAAGATAATTATCAATTGTGAATCTATACAAATGCTCATCATCCTGACTAAACACTAAGTGCCTAACATGAACCCAGTGATCCCCTAAATGCATAGAAAAGATGTGACTTCAAGTGTCGGATCATCCCCAATTCATTCAATTTACCACATCGAAGCAGCATGGGTTAACCATAGGTTTGGGAGAATTGTCACTGATTAGTATTACATGGTGTTGAAATCTAATGCAATTTAATTATAAATATATGTATAATTAACTAGTGTAAGTAACAATTGATTTTTTGTATTTAATCAATACAAATTAATGCAATAATCTGGCTTTATTTATACATGGCCCAGTGGAATAATTTTTTTTAATATAAAGCAGCTGAAAGTTTTTCTCTGTGCATTAGTTTGTGTGTGTGAGTGTGTGTGTGTTCATTCGTTCAGTCAAAAACGCTTAGTATTTATGATAATTTCAGAACATCCAACTAACCAAGTGAACGATACTGATGACCCACCAGTGAAATCACTGTTTCATCAAATAACGGGTGACAGAGATCACGATGCCCTAGATTCATCCCAATCCACTATTCATTTAGAGCTGCCAGCAAGCTTAACGCAGTCAAAAATCAGAGGTACTATTGTTGGCAGTAACACGGAGTCAAAGAAGGGTGGCAGTATGCGAAGCAGCCACTGTGTCACAGAATATAATAAGCCACAACCAAAGATCAAGTATGTCTGATAGTTTTTAGTGTATAATCTAGGTAATTCATCAGTAATATTTAAACTTGATTTGTAGCCATTGTTGCGTTGACATCCAGTGCATATTTAGGTTTAAAAACTTCAAGGGGGTATTTTTGTGGATTATTAAACACCTTTGAATGTAAGTTATATGGACTATATGCTTTATAAAACATGTATAATGTTTTATACATAAAATGTTAAAATATAATTTGTTATATATATATATATATATATATATATATATTTATATATTGGGGGTGGATATGTGTGTGCATGCTTTATTTATCAAAGGAATGTCTTCAGGACAAGCATTCTGTTTCTGACATTTTTCTTTTTAATATTGTTCTTGTTTATGTTTATGAAATATATAGATAGGTATATCTATATATTATTTGTACAGTGTTATCACTATATAAATGTTGTTATTTATTGATGATTGATTGAAATGTTGTCAAGACGTCTGTAGATATCCTCAACCATTATTTGGGTCAGATAATAGAGAAATGTTGGGAATGCTCTTACTCATTATAAAGAGACATAATGAGGACACACAACATTCACTGAATTATATCCTAATCTTCTGCTTATTGCTGCCTCTGAAATAGATGAGGCACTTGTCTAGTACTTATGGTAGGGTACTGCACCGTAGATCTCTAAGTTAGGATTTAAATCTCATTACTAACCAATCTCTGTGGAATGTTTCATCTGATCATCTCATTTATCTAGGGAATATCCCCTCAGCCATGTCTCCCAGGTATGGCCAGTGTTCCGGCGAAATGAATGTACTCAGCCAGCGACTGAAATCAGTAAATTGTACTGAATTATAATCTGTAATACGTAAGATTGTCAGTATAATGTGTATGCAGAAAGACATGCAGACATTTTGATATTTTTGTGGTTAGAGCACTGTATTGGAAATCTCCAGGAATCTGGCATCTACCTGTGTTAGTTGGATAGTTACCTATGAAGTTCCTCATCACCCAAAATGGTCCTCCAGGTGTGACCAATCACAAAACCTAACAAACAAATCACTTTCAAAGCTATAAGATTTCTGTGATTATGTCATTAGTGTTTGGCTATATTTTGGTCACTAACAGTCAGCATGCTATATGCTATAATGTAAAAATGGGAATGAAATATTCACCCGTTAGTTTTGATCTTCTTCTATCCAATGTGATTAAGTAATAAGAGTATCAACATATCATAGCCTTTTGTTTGTATTTCACAGATCTGCTGCGCTGGTAACATCAAGTTTTAATACCAAGAAAAAAGGTAAATACATAAGCTAGTCTTTTGGTAATATGGATATAGATGTACTAGACATTTTGAGGAAACTGTTGTTAATATGGTCCGGTCTAATTTATTTAGTAATGACAGACTTATTAGGTAGTTTAAAAGGTTAGGCAATGAAGTACGATTGGCCAGTGTTGAGCCACATTCATATGAGTTTATGAAGTGATTATATTCTGTTAAACTGTAGATAAACAAACAGACTTGACTATACTTTGTTTGGAGGTGACGTAAATCTGTAGTGTTGGGGTTTTTTTTACTAAAAAATGGCGTTTTAACCTTGTGACAATTTATACAATTTTGACAATCATTAATTAATGTACACAGTATTTGGAGTTGACTGATTTTCACAAAACATTATTTATCACTGTGTGTTGTTTTATGTCCAGTAATGTGATCATTCACAATGATGGTTTGTTCATTGTCATACTTCAGTAATAGTCTGTGCCATAACAACTTGGTCACATTTATTGTGGTATTCTATACACAATAAATAGAGTAGACCATCCCTTACAAAAAGTAGGCAGCGACTCACCTGCATTGCTGGAAGGAGGTATGGATGTGAGGAGGGGGGGATGTTGTAAAGGGCTGGCCGTGGGGTAGTGGTAATCACACTAACACAGTAGTGGCCCATCTCCATTGGAAGGGGGGTGTTAGTGGGGCTCTCCGCTGAAAAGGTTTGGGAAATGGACTATTTGGTGCATTCTAGACCACTTTTTTGACAAAACCGAAGTAGCTGGTGGATTTTCTGCTAATAAAATAGATGATGAGAGACTGTAGAATAGACCACATATAGCATCAGATGTCGGCTGCTATTGAAAAGGCTATATATATATATATATATATATATATATATATATAGAGAAGAGAGAGAGAGAGAGAGAGAGAGAGAGAGCAAATCATGTTTTTATTAACAGCAGTTGAGACTATAATTATTATTACTTCAAATTGCTCTTGAATGACAGTTATTATTTTTCATGTGACTTTTTTGTTCAGAATGAGGTGTTTGAAAAAAATTAATATGTTCTTAGTAATGTGTTTGTTTACTGAATTCATGATGAGATAGCAATAGAAAGGATTTAAGATTTTATCAACAAATCTACAACAGGATATTTACTGCCATTATTGTTGTATTTGTTTGTATTATTGAAATTAAATGCTTTTGGGTGTAAAAGTACTGACCGGTACATGATGTTTTAAGCATATTTTAATGTTACTACTACAGCTTCTCGTACTGTACCTTCAAGATACATGCAGTCTGTAAAGAAAGGACCAATGAAGGCCACAGACAGGGTCAGTAGTACTTCATAATAATAATAATAGTATTGCAATTTTAATTTAGTACTTTTACTGGCAAACATATTGTACACAAACAGTGAAATTACACAGTGACATAGAGTGTTTCTCTTGATATATGTCTTGGTTATTTAAACAAAAGCACAAATCATTCTAAAATAAATATTAAAATTTGGATACATCCAAATTAGCAGCTATGCTAAGTTAAAATAAGTAAACCAGTCAACAGAATGTATATATTTTAATAACATTACATAATACACACAATCAAATAAATTTACACAGACACACACACACACACACATAAAATCAGGTGGTATAATTTCTCAGTCAAAGTACTTGGCATTTATCCATAGAATATAAGTGTTTAATTACTTGTTCTACATGTTCTGTATATTTATGGGACTAGAAGATTGTTTATTTATTTTTCTTTTGCTGTTTATTGGATAGTACAAAAAAAGAATAATCTACACAAAATCTAAAATGTTGATACTGTGTTATTTTTCACCATATCAAAATTATATATATATATATATATATATATATATATATATGTGTGTGTGTGTAGATTTAGAATGAGACTGATACAGTCAGACTGTAATACTTTAATATGTTGAGCTGATGAAAGACACATGAGATCTGGATTTATCCATATCACATGCCAGTTGTACAGTTGGGAGGATCCATTTCAGGGAGTTAAGGCAATTTTGATGAGTATTATAGTCAAGCCATTTTATTGCCTTCAGTGTTTACGTGTGTAAATCACTCACGAATATTGTTGTAAGATTATGTCTCGCAAAAGTTGTAACTGGTATGTTTACGTTGTTTGTGAAGATTATAAAGTAATTTGAACAAAATGAATATAAGTAAATGACAATTTGTCACAAAACATCATTTACATTTTTACTTATATTTACTTATATTTACTTATATTTATATTCTCTACATCCCAGTTACAAGAGGGCTAAACTCTCACCAGATCAGTTCATTATTGTCACACACTCTGTGACCCTTGGGAGTTTCTTCCCGGAAGAAAGGTTTTCTTCCCGGTAAAAACCCATTTCTTCCCATCGGAAGGGAAGAAATACCTTTCTTCTTGGAAGAAACCCAACCCTGGTTTTGTGTACTTTGCGTTAAGAAAATTGACCATGAAGCTAATGGCAATAAATAATGTGACCAGGTGAAGGAACTGGTCAGAACCAATCTAGGGAAGGACATACTATTTGTATGAGATAGTAAAGTTAGTTAAACTTGGTAAATGGATACTACATTAATTATTATCAGAAGTCGTACACCAACAAATGAACATCTTCTACTTAACAGAATCAAGATAAATGATTAAAGATGGATGTTTTGTAATGATCTCAGAAAAATGACTTAGGAGGTAATGATTGGAGGAGGAGCATATCCAAGGAAAAATCCTCAAATTTGGGTTTGGTGGGCGAAGTCTGATATTATTTGTTTTAAACTGTTGTAACCCGATCACAAAAAAATCTTCATTCTGGTATTTCTAAATGGGGAATAACAAGTAGGTTTTGTGTCAGTAAGATAACAATAGACCACAAACTGTAACGGCATTACTGTAACAGATTGATAGCTTCAATTTGGAAGCTGATGTCTTAGTAATCTTTTGTATGTTTGGATCAGAAACAATATTTTTATTCAAATGGACAGTCAGTATATAATAGTTGCAACTATAATAATGAATGTAAAAAATATATGGTTATTCTTATATCATTAGCTTAGAATCATCCATTACGGTTAGATTTAGACATAACATCTAGTCACCTAATGCATCTCACTATATAGGGCACCACCGTGGTCTAGCAGTAGCGCGTTGGATCACAGATCGCTATCACCCGTGTTCAAACCTCGGCGTGGGCATCCCTGAAGGGTGTTTCATATTTGACTTCACTTGATTAACTTTGGAGGTCACTCGGCCCATTTAGCCTACCACGAGCACAAAAGTGGCTGTAAAACATCAATCATCACCACTATAACAGGACCAATACTGATTCAAAATGTTTCAGCAAAAGATCTCAACTTTATTGTAAATAGAAATAAAGAAAAAAGTGTATTGTGTTTCTGGAGCACAGTTGATAGTGGATTGTGTTAGACTTGTTACTATTTCTGTATTTTTGTTGGTACCGAAAATCTGCGCATGACACGTGCATAAATCAAATTTGATTTATTTTACCCATGGGGATCACTCTGGACTATACCCTTGCTTCATTGATACTAACAGGACTCACCCAATGCATAACTGCAATGAACATGCATCAGATTGGCATGTACGTGCATGCAGTTTACTCGCTATACTCAGTTAAATGAGTGCACATACTTGTCCATCGGATTTGGAAGATGCCTGCAGAAAATTAATTTGCTCAAGCATCACTATTTTTAAATGAATAAATCAACTCCATTGAGTTACACCAAAAGCCACTGGCAGAAGGTAATCTACTACAATAAGCTTTTATATGATGATTGGCTAGTTAGTTTCTGCATCATTCCAGCGATCAGAGCTTGATTTTTAATCACTATAACAATGCATCGTAAATGAGGAACATTGGCCATGAAAAGAATAATTATTTGTTTGTTGTTCTCCGCTGGAAGGAAGCAAGGATCTGTGGTTAGAATTCACCTTTGGAAATATTAATACATCTGTTTCGGAATGCAAATGGAAATAGTCATGAGTGTATTTGTTTGATTAAAGGGAAATTTCATAATAAAAGAGATACAAACAACATGGTTCATTCCCAGAAAGTGTGATTCCCACACCAACCATCATCAATATTTATTTCTGCATAAATGTTGCATTTGGCATAACTTGATGGATTTTGGAATGAGATCAATGCTGAAATGATTGATTGATTGAGTTAGTTATTACATTACCACTAGAGCTAAATTGTATCAATGGCGATTATTAAAATGATGATTGGCCGTAAAGAAAATGTTACAAATATGTCCATTGCCTTTTTGTATTAGTGCAAAATAATCTGAAGTTAAATAGGTATAGCTAGTACACAATCCAAGCAGAACTTTGATTATGAGTTATGACTGTACCACTCATTAACACAAAATAACCGCATTTTACATATCATTTTCAAAATACTTTTGAAAGAAAAAAAAGTTACAAAGGCACACTTTTATGTTCAAAGGTGACAAAAATATTGAGAGGCACAATTTTGCCAAAGTCATGTGGCTAAAAGGCACACTGTGTAGTTTATCTTCGTTGACAGCAAATAACGGTGTATATTCCGAATACAAGGAATAGCACAGCATTTTTATTTACACATTTTTATTTACACATTTTACCATTATTTTTCAATGATTAGCTTATTAACCTGCCTATCGTATCGTGTATGTCTGTGCAATACAGCTAATAAATATTGTATATATTAATTAAGGTATAAATCTATATTACAATTGATCACAAATTATTGGGTGATATGCAAGTGGATTGTAGTAGAATAACTGTAGAAATAGTTGTTGGTTTTGCAGCAAACTACAATTACAACAGCACATGTGTAGTTAAAATTGTAGCACTGTCGTTTTACATTTATTTGATATTTGTAATTAATTACAATATGGTTATAATAGATTTGATGTATATTTTATTTCCTAAGTTTGGTAAGATATTAGTTACCTTAAAAAGTCTCCTTAACACCATCATGGATCATGACTCTTCCTATCTGTATCGGTAGGTCCGATCATCCCATGAAATAAATCCATTCGAGCAACTAAATTTTGGGCTGCCAGAAAGAAGAAATAAAGTCTCCAGAGTTACCTCGTATATGTAATTGTGCTTCAGTTTCAGGTCAATTATCAAAACTTTTACTTAACCCCATTATTAGCAGCACATCCTTAATTATTTGGTTATTTGATAGTTGACTCTGTGTAGTAAACTACTAATGAACCAGCTCTCAGTTAATTAAAAATATCATTATCTGGTTCAGAGATGTATCTTCCTAGTATGTGAAGAAAGGTTTATTGTCCAGTGTCGTAATCAATCAGATTTTGACTTTAAGCCATAAGTTAACATTATTTTTAAATTGACTGTATTAGGTGTCATAGTCTAGAATGTTGTACCAAAGAGGGGCCATACTTTTATTAAATGTACAAATTGTCTTCCAGAGTGCGATAACAAAGACAACATCTGTGACTGTGAAGAAAACTTGTGCAGATACATCAAAATCATCAGCTTGCAAGAAGAAACGAAACACCTCCACATCATCCTTCAACACAACTCCTGAAGTTAAATACTTTGGTGGGAAGGTTTCGACCCCTGCTGCAGACGATTCTGTTTTTATGCCAGCAGATGGTGTGAATGTCTCTGAAATAAAGTACGACATATCAGGTTAATATTTTCTTTATCTACTGATGCACAAATAACAATAATCATCCTATTAAACAGATGTGTATCTGTAGCCTGTCAAGTCATTTATGTAGTAACTGAGTGTATTATCTGAGGTGATTTCAACGCTGCATGTACCAAATTATTAATTGTAAAACTAATCACTTGTGGTATTCTTTTAACTAATTATATCAGTGGCTGATTTATGAGAACTCATCAACAGCTGAACAACAACCACAAACATAATATCCACAATTAGACTTAATCAATCTTATTACACACGAGTTCTTAAAACTAGGTACTTAGTAATTATTAATCTGGGTCATGGGACTAAATTCAGTATTCATTTTTATTTGACCAGGGGGTATTATTTATTTGTCTTTTTAATTATAGATTAATAAACATTGCTAATTTTGCCTTCTCTCAATAATAATAATAATAATAATAATGTATATTTAATAAAGCGCCCTTACTAGCAGGAGCCATTCAAAGGCGCTGTACAAATAATATGTAATTTAATAATACCCCAAATAATGTCTGTAAAAACCCTGTAATGATTTAAAAGATAATAATTATTTATCTGTGAAAGCGACCTTAAATAGGTGTGTTTTTAGAAGAGACTTAAAATTTCCAAGAGACGACGAATTTCTAATATTTGCCGGCAACTTATTCCACAAATTGGGGGCTGCAACACTAAACGCACAATCACCATATGACTTGAGCCGAGACACTGGCACCTACAATAGTATCTGACTGGATGACCTGAGTTTTTGGGATGACTTTCTAATGGGAAACCAGTTCACACAGGTATTCTGGTGCCATATCATTAATAGATTTATAAGTTATTAACAGAATCTTAAAATGGATACGCTGTCTAACAGGTAGCCAATGTAGTTTTTGAAGAATTGGGGTAATATGATCATATTTTCTAGTATTTGTTACAATGCGAGCTGCACTATTCTGAATTCGCTGAAGGCGATTAATGTTGTAATCAGATATGCCATATAACAGGGAGTTACAATAGCGGTATGAAGGTTACTACTACAGCCATATGTTAAGAGGGCCTACTTTGGCAGTAATGTATTTTTAAGATTATAGCAGTGTGTACTGTGGGAGCTACAGAGTTCCTTAAATATTTAAATGTTAAAGTAATTACCAGTATATGACAGGTAAGACTACATAAAGCAACATTGAGCAGGATGTAATTAGGTTAAAGCTTCAATATGTTGTGTCTCGCCTATGTCAGTGTTATATATAATATATTAATGTTATATGTAATGTGTTAATGTTATATGTAATTTATATAAAACATGTATCTGCAAAAATCCATGCTTAGAAGGAGGGCCAGAAAAATATTTCTACATCTCAGTGGCCCACAGGCTAGTAAAATTTGAGATCCACTAGCCCAACAAATATCTTGGTATCCCAACAAATGTTTTTTTTTACTAGCCCAAAGACAAATTTTACTAGTCCAATAAACAAATATGCAATTTACCAAGAAGAGTCATAAGTTGGGAATTGAGTGTCAATAATCTTAATAGTAAATAGACCATCAATGCTTTGAATGACGGTATCAAGATTTAGCCGTTATGATTTATGAGTGAGTTGAATAATAAAGTTTGTTTTGTTTAAATCAAATCACTTTCTCATAAAAAAAACATTTGTTTTGTCAGCCATGTTGAAAATTGGCTTAATTAAATATTTAATTCCAGTTTGTGAACAGCGCTGTCGGCCTATTTAGCCTACCATGTGCACAAAAGTGGCCGTATAACATCAATCATCGTGAACAGTGCTGACTTGTTCATATAAAATGTAATATTTTTCTGAACAAAATCTTAAATATATCAAAATATGTTATTATTTATTGATATCTCAAATATTAATATTTACTCTTTTTGCACATTCCATGGATTATAAGCATAATTTCCTGCAATTGTTTATGGCAGTAAATTGATCAAGCCATAGAAAGTCCTGCTTTTTCTTCCAGAGTTCACGGGTCCAAAACTACAAATCACTGCACATAAAACAAACACAAGATTACCACATATTTTGCCCCAAAGAAGCACTAGCCCTCTCGGGCTGTTATTTTGGATCAGTCACTAGGCTGAATGCACAACATACGTGTATATCCTTTTTTAAATAGATGGGTTTTTCTTGCCGATCTGTGTTTATATTTGTATCTTGCTGAGTACATCTGGATGGATGGTTTTCATTTATGTCAGTGTTCAAGGCCTCCTTTTCAGGATATTGAAAGTACTAATCCAATGCAATTCTATGCGTTAAATATAACACTATAAAAAGGTAAAGCTTAAGGTTATGTTTATACCTGTCTGAAATATGAAGAGTGAGTGTCTATATAAATAAGAATCTAATATATAAATCTAAGAAATTCTTTTATTTGCTGTCTCACAGATCAGTCTCACCAGAGAAGTAGAATCAGGAACAGTATGATGTCTACAAACTCGAGTGGTTATAGACAAGCTGACTACAGTAATATTGGATCACATTGTGATTCTGTTGATAAACAGGTAACTGGAAGTTTTATAGTAGCTAGCTTCATTGATAATCATCATTCAGAATATTGTTATTATTATTATTATTATTGTTGTAGTGAAATAAGTTCCACAATATTGATATTGTTACAACTTAATGTCGTAGCAGATTAATATCAGAGAAATAGATTGTTAATTTATAACATAATCTCTGTTTAGTTGAGATCAACATAATTTTTTGTTGCCTTCAAACAACAGCTTCTTGATTTGTATGTGTATAATATATATTGATAGACTAGTGTCTAAACTAGCTTCATATTAAAAATGGTTTCATTGAACTATTGCAATGATGTTTGCTTCACAACAAGGCCATTAATCAGAGTTTGATTGCTAAAATGTATGGTTGTCTTATGGTAAATGGACACTAAGGTTGTATCGTAGACATTCTACCTCCAAGTGTACACTGTTTCGTATTTATATTTTTGTTGACGTTTGTGTTTAAATAAGAAATTATTGTTAAAGTAAGAATAATCTCTTAATGTGTAAATATAAAGATTAGTATGAACATAATTTATTGTCATGCTTAATTATATATAAATATTTAATAGCAACTCACTTTATTGATCATCTGTTGATCATATGGATTTAACTGTAGTAATATTACAAGTTTACAACTAATAATATATTTATATATTACAGAATTAACACTTTATTTTGTCACATAATACACAACATTTTCACATATTAATTATTATTTTCAGAAAAATTCAAGTCATACATCCCAAAAACAATTAGATATAACGTATGCTCACTACATACAGTGGGTTTATCTTGAGAGTAAAGCAAGAAGAGCGTTTCATGAACAAGAACAACATGTTATGGTCAGTGTCTGATATTATAATTTTGTTGTTTATGATTTGTGGAGTAATAATCTATCATTGAGAACTTATATTTGTATGAATGATAGTGTTTAAAGTTAACTTAGTTGTTGTTTTTTATATAAAATGATAGTTTCTTTTTTAAACTTGTAAGTATAATGTTTATTTGCAGTTCTATGTGTGTGATAGCTCATGTGATATCTTGGACTAGTGAGACATTAAATATGTCATTGTTCAAATCAGTCCCCTGATTAATCATCCAGAGTTGATGTTCATGATACAAGATTTTCTGTACCACTGCCTTATTCCATACTGCTAAAACACACACAAACACACACCTCGTTAGTACTTTTAGTCAAGGTTTGTGTATTTATTGGTGTAAGATTGTGGTTTTCAGGTAAACTGATGCTGAAAATTTATCAACAGAAAGTTAGTTTTGAGCCTGTTGTGTTAGAATAACAGTTCTCACATAATGTCTGCTGTATGTCCATATGTAAGTCCATATGTATGTTTTGTGTGTGTGTGTGTGTACTCTTTGGTTTGAAAAAGTTCTAAATAGATGGGACTGTTAACTAAATAATGATAGATTGATTGCTTTCTTGTTATGGAAAATTAATAATAATAATGTATAATAATAATGTATAAAAATATTAATAACACCATTTTAGTACCTCAATCAACCTAAACGGCTCTTATGATACTTTACTTGGCCCTAAGCCTACCATGTGCACAAAAGTGGGCATAAAACAACAATCATCATCATCATAGGGTACTTTATACTGAAAGGCACATGGTACAGCTACATTTTATACATAAATACACTAGTGTTCCCTTTTGCAAATGTATGTCAACAGACGTGCAGCACAGTTCTGCATTCGCTGTAGATGGTTTGTCAGAGAGAGAGAGGGGGGGGGGTATTATATGACAATGTATTGCCATAGTCCAGTTGAGAAATTATAAAGGTCTTGCATGTCTCAATATTTATGTACTCACGAATAAGTCCTATGGTGTTATTTTTTCTGATAATAACATGACTTACGTATAGAATTCACTTGCTTTTCCATTCCTAGAGAATGATCCAATATAATCCCTAGATTTCTCACAGACATGGAAAAATTAATAAAACGGGAACTCCTACTTTAATGTGAAGATTCTCAGTTTTATTCACATGTTTAAAAAAATATAATTTGCTTTTGTATCCTCGTTCAATTTCAGCATGTTGCTGTTTATCCAAATATTTATGTCTGCAATACAAGCTTCAATTTAATTTTAAGATGAAATATCATCCCATTTATCACATGGGTGTAAAGTCATTCTGACCTGAGTATCATTGGCATAACAGTGACATTTAATGTTATGCCGTATATAATAATTTCACCAACTAGTTTAATATACATACAGTAATTCTTTAGCCGTAAAACTGATTTTTTGGTTACTCTAAAATGAAGATACATGCTTTATTCATGACTGAAATAACTAATTCTTTAACTGAGGTATGACTTTACCCAAGTTAAGGCCTTTTTCTTGATACCAAAGGAAAATAGTATCGGGCGATCGATTACATCAAAGGTTGCAGATCAATTAAGCATAATTAATGCAGCTATCGATCCTTCATCAAGAGCTTCGGCAATGTCACGGTGCACTTTCAAGAGAACAGTTTCATCGAATAACCTCTAATATAAACAGACTGATAACTGTCATGGAGATAATTGTGCTCTAAGTGTTCTTCTATATGCCTTGCTTCTACCTTTTCAGTGAGTTTAGAGATGAAAGAAAGGTTAGAAATAGGTTGATTGTATTTCATATCTTCTTTATCCAGCTCAGATATATTGAGTAGAGGAGCTATGATGGCTCATTTCAAACGCAACAACATCACTGACTCAACTATTGACAGTGATTGTTAACAGAGGGTGGTGTTGATCCACAAATTTCATCAAAAGTCACATAGGTAGAGGATCTAAGTCACATGACTTGTTTGGAGACTTGGTGATTATCTCCTGGACCTCAATCACAGAAGCTAGTAGAAATGTCTTCAGGAGTATCTTTTCAAACATAACATAACATAAACACAACGTTCTTGGATATATTTTGCAGATATTGTTTGGGGAATTATAAATATTCTTATTCCCAATGATTATTGTTTTACTCATAAAACAATTACTGAACTGGTCTTGATCTGCCAGGAGTCAGTAAAGGGTCAAATGTGGTAGATTTCCATTTAAATTACTACCTATCAAGTTTATTTTTAGTTTGGAGAGTTTTTAAAAATATTTTCCAAATTCTTCTATCTTTGTGGAAAAGAAACACTTCTCTTTGAATAATAGTGTATTAAGGTTTTTAACAAAGTTCCCTGTATATTTCAAAATGCACCATTAAGGAAGTTCAATGTCGAGTCCTTTCTGATTTCCTCTGATTTTTGTTTAGCAGATCTAAGGTTTTTGGAGTACATGTATCAAGGAACTTCAGGTTTCAGTGTGATGATTTTCAACCATGAGGAAGTATGGAGATTAATGATACATTGGACACCTTTGTTATGGGCTTCTACCAGCTCATCAACTGATCCAGATTCCCTCACTTTCAACCAGGGGTTGAGATGACTAAATCCTCCATATATTCCAGAATATTTATACCCCGATACTTTCTGTCTGTGATCTTTTTCATATTCAATGGAGGTTGTACATATTTATGAAGAATTGTGCAGGCAGATGATTACCAAAGAATTTACCTTCGTTGCATCTGAGACAAGGCTGACATACAGAAAGAACTACTAGTATGGTGGAGCTTGAGTCCCTAGAGATGACCAAATCTAGTGTTTTGCCTCCTTTATGAGTTACACCACTAGCAAGTCAATCCACAGGAATCCAGTATACTGCAAGACCCATGAGCTTCAACATCAGAATTGTTATCCACACGGAAATTACGGATCTATACATCATGCCAATACCACCACTACGTTTGCCACTTTTATGTTTGCCACTTTTATGATGAATATAATTAAATTCATAATCTGTAGGAACCAACTTATTTATAGTAAGTTGATCAGTGTCAGTTCTGAGCCACATTTCAGGGAACACTAATACATCAATATCTTGAAATACAAAGTAATCACCTCTAGGTATGACTTTATTCCTCAAGAATTGAATATTTAGACAACATGCTGATATAGGTGCTCCAACCTTCTGTTCTTCACATAAAGAGTCTATAACATGCCGGTTATGAAAATTAATATTACTTGATAAATCCCTGTCTGCTTTTTGATGAAGGCACAAAATAACTATATTAGTTTTAGATCTAAACTCAGAAGAAGATATATTAGCAATTGAATTGAAATTAAATGAACCTATCACTGTCTTACTATTTGTTAGAGAAATAAGGTTACTGGTATTTATAGCAAATCTTTTGTGATAAGCAATTATTGTGTGGCAGGAAGTTGATGTACCTAATTAACTTCCTGCAGCCTGGGTTCCCTATCTTGTGTGATGTTGTGTCCAAATGTTAAAACTGGAAAAAAGTATGTCCAGTTGCAGGGCTAGAATTTTGCGAGAATTTACAAGAATCAACGTTGATTCTTGCATATCAATTTGGAAGAATCAAGAGAATCAACTTGTATTCACGTTAGATTCCTGCTTTAAAAAATACCATCTCATTGTCAGATTCATTTATGTCAATTTCATCATCTGTAGATGGAGTTATGGAAAGTTCTGCTTGATACACAACAAATTCCCTAACTTTTAGTAGTTTATGTTGAATATTCGGTGAATTTTACGTGACTCACCGTTGATTCACATCAGAATTCTAGCCCTAAGTTGCAGATATATATTTGATGAACATTCATCTGCCATTCTAGAGATCAGTGAAGCTGTATCTAAATAAGAGCAACACGACACGATACAAGAGAAGCTGTATGAAGCTGCCATATAAACATAGCATTAACATTGTTCAGTTACAAAATTCCATAAAATTAAATTAGAACAACATTAAAGATGAGATTGTCATAATCTTAATGCTTCTATAAAATGAATTAATTTGGTTTGGCCTATCGGTAAACAAATGTTCTAATTATTATCATCCTCTTATCAGTATGATTAATGATGGCCAAATATCTGTTGACATTATATAGTAAAAGTTAGTTATAACAAAATTCAAGGGGGATGAGAATTCATTTAATTCTAATGGTACTTCGTTGTATCCCAGTTTTCAAATTAGTTACTAATATGTGAGCGATAATTAGTGAAAATAACCCTGTTTTGTTAAGACACGCAGCAAATGTGTTTCCAGTTTCTGATTGGATGATGAAAACCAACAATTAATTTCATCTTTTATTTCCACATTCTCCTTAACGATTTTACATGAAAAAATCTGTTGCGTGTCAGGCAATGATTGACTCTAGATACTCAGTTTTGCAAACAAATTCCCATGAGCTTTTCTCAAGGCATCCATGTTCTTCAACCATCTTGACAGTGGGCTACATGGAACACCATATTCTTTTGCAGTTTGAGTGCTAGCTGTCACTTTTTTGTCAACTATGTCAAGAGATACTGGTTTATGCTTGCTAGCCATTGCAATATTTAATTACCGATTGCTCACTTAGTATTTCGTGGAGAATCCCCGGGCTGTCGCTTATTCAGCATAGCCTCTATGTTGGAATGGTTGAGAATAATTCCTCCCCCACCACTACGTATTTATTTTAATACTGATAGAAAATTGTCTCCATTTAAACAGGTTGGCAAGCCAATCCAAAGTTTGCATTTTATCATATGCCACATTACAGTTTCAAGTGACATGTGTCATATTGGTTGTTGCATTTACGATTGAAATGATCAAACATCGTATTTCGTTATATTGCGTTAATGCTGCTGGGTACAAAAAATGACTTCGCTCTAAGTAAGTTTTTGTTGTATAAATTTCGTTATATCCCAGTTTCTTTACTATGGAAGTGAATGGATGCCTCACTGGACCAGCTAACCACTTCGCTTTAAGATACTATTTTATTATATCCTAGTTATTTATAACCAACTTTTACTGTATTAGAGATGTATATGTCATTTGTGGTATAATAAAAGTTTTCTTCAAAATATTTATTTTGTTCCTTTTCAGGAGCAGGTTTATGGATTGAGTTTGGAGAATCGGAAACTGTTAGAAGCAAATCATGAATTAGATCGACGGATCATTCAAGCACAGCACCTAACGATGTTGGATGGCATGCTTGAAACACAGGTAAGATTTCCATAGAACATGAAATAAGTGACCAGTATATGGAAATAAAATATTGTTCAATTTGTTTATCTCTGTGAAGCCAGTTATAGTTTTATGGCTGAATTGAGGCTCTTAACCTAGAAATTAAATTTTACGGGCAACCAACTTAAAGATTTAACAAGCATCACTACCAAGACCCTGGAATAGCAAAGTGGTTCACGTCAGGTACATGTCTGTGTTTCTGGGATTTGTTTCCTAAGGGAGTAGCTCCTTGATTATATGTGCCAGACGTGACTAGCACTGAGTATAAATAATTGAACTCAACAACAACATCGGGCAACATTACCAATGTCGGGTTTTCCCCCATCCCTGGATGGAGCACTGAAGTGTTCTTCACATGAAGTGTTTTAAAACTAAACATCTAAGATGAAATTTATTGGAATTTTGAGTTGATGTTGATTTATGGAGTTGAGATGAATTAATGCCATTATACTGAAAGCAGATCTGGCCCGAATGACGCTATTCTTAAACTAACACAGTCCATTGTCCATCCTCATTAATTTCTTTTTATGACAAATGCCTACGAATCTGCCCTCAGACAATTACCACTCAGAGAATTATCTCCTGTGCCATATACTCCATTCATAATTATCCCCTAATTAGTTATATCCCACTTCTATAATCATAAAATATTTATACCTTTGTGATCTTAGTGAAATTGGCATAAAACTTATGGTTAATGTCAATAAATATACCTACCTAAAAATACATCAAGGATATGGATAAATACTATGTATGAGTAGATCTCTTCGTAATTCTCTGGCTGTGATCGTTGAGTAACTGTGTATATATGATCCGTCGGCATGGTGACAAAATCAGGATTTTAATCAAGAGATATACTCAATACGAGTAGCTGACATCATCAAAGTATTATTTAAATGCTATTACACAATATATACAGATCATTGTAAATGTTATTATATCACTTGTTTACTTTATACTGAAATATCTGTGTTATTAACATAACATAAACTTCTATACAGTTATTTCCCACAATGAAAATATAATTGATGCAGGGGATAGTTTTCCAAAGGGTAGTCATCCCGGATCTCACTGGTTAAGGATCTGTCTGGATTATAGAAAGCTAGCAGTGTTTATGTGGCTGGTTTGTGGAACAGTATTCAAATTTAAGTGCAGTTTTAGCTCAGTTTGTGGTTTATCAATGAAAGTAGTGGAATTGATAACCAAGGTATGTGTTAGAATGATGGAAGTAATCAATTTACACTTTGGTTGTTTTTTGAGACATCTTACTATAGTATGTAAAGACAAGCATTACTCTAAGTTAGTTATCTCATGGAGGATCATTAATATACAGTTATATCCATCTGTTTTGGAGTAAAGACGTTCAAGTAATTTAAGTATATTTTGTTATGTATCTTGACCAGCTAATACGTCATCTCGTCTAGATGTGTTACTGTGTCCAACAAATGAAGTTGGTTTGTTGTTTTTACAGCAATCTTTATGTCGATGTTAGACTAAAATGGGACATGAAGTGTCCAAAGGTGATGAACTGAAGTGAGAAATAGTTAGACTGTGAATTCAAACCCCTCCTGTCGGCTTTTTAAAAGATATATGAAGTTTAACCATAAAAAGAACATTAAAGAAAAATGCCAATCTAATGGACCACTTGCCAGTTAGGTAATTTTCTCAGATGTTTGCTAGGTGCCGCACCATTTTTGCCATATCCGGTGAGGTTCGCCAACGAGAGACTTTGAAAACAACATACAAATCCTACGATTTAGATCTAATATGGATTATATTGGCAGATATCTACCCTTTTATCACCAGACTAGCTCCACATATATATGATATAGGGAATAACATGAGTCTGGAAACTGGAGTTTTACTAAGAATATTCCCACAGCCCTGTTTATAATGAAAAGTATATTTGGGAGATCCAGAGATGGCGGACAACAATGTTTATTTACAATTATTAATCATCTGTTAACATCACTGTCATGCACTTAAAACGAAAATGAAATACATTTTCTATTAGCTTAGATGGTATTCTATCCCAAAACAATAGTCAATCGCAAACAAGTTTTGATAATTGGGAGTAACTGGTGCATTATTAGAAGGCGTTTTCAGTATTGTTGATCCATCAGCCTGTCAAACCACATGCCACTAGCCATGGGGGATGGGGGCTTTCTATATATTCAGACATAATTTCCATTTGTACTGGTATGTTTTCCTCGCTGGTCAACATTGAGCAGCGAAGATGACAAACATGATCCCACATACTTGTGGATGTCTGCCAAATGCAATTTATCATGACTCATCACAGCGAATGATGGCCAGTCTGAGTCACTTACCTTGTCTTGTTTACACACCTTTCTAACTTTACTTTTCGATGTTTTAAGGTTTTTCGTGATACAATTGCCGAGTTCACTGGTACAGTGTACTGCATGTCAGTTGGTATCTGTTTTGGAAAAGGGGTGTCTTTTTTTCTACATGTATGTATTAATGTCTGGATAGATCTGGGAGGTGGAGCACCAGAGATCGACAGCCCCAGAAATCGGGATAGCACCCGCAGCAAATGTTTGTCCGGATCTGGCAACTGAGCCATTATAACATTAACAACAACAACAATAATAATAATAATAATGGCAAGAAGGGTTATAATAAAATTATTCTTATCTTGTTTGTCATTTTGTAGCAAACAGGTCTGACTCCATTGACACCTAATCTTGTTCAAGTTAAAAAACAATACAGCGAACTGGCGACTGCACTGGATACCACGAGGCATTATATGCCCACAAACAACATCTTGGTACCCGAAGACGATGAAGAGGCACTCAGTAAGTGAAATAACTGTTAACTTATAAATATTTATAATTTTATGATAGTTCTGTTGTTTGTCTTAGAGTACTAGCAACCGGTGATATTATGGTCTGTTATAATTTGTTTAGAATATCTGGTACCAGCTTTGTTAGAAAGTGAGGAGTTACTGGGAGAGATTAATACACTAACTAGATCAGGACAGATGAAGGTCACCTCGTTTGCTGATGCCATTCAAGAACTGAAGAAAGTAGTTGATTCTGAGCTACTGCTGATAGATAGGTAATAATCTATAATTTGATATCAAAAATCTACAGCTGATAGATGGGTAATAATCTAAATTTTATATCAAAGAGCTATAGCTGATAGATAGGTAATAATGTTTTGACTATTTATGATCCGTCTGTGTGGAGAATCTCTATCAGTTTGTCCCACTAACTGCCATCTTTGTTCTTATTTACTGCTGTAGTTATTGGACTTTGTTAAGAAGCTAAGTCCATTGTCTACTACTTTTTTGCATCATATTAAATATTGCTGTTAAAAATATTTTCACTGACAAAACCTCCATGTTTTTAATGGAGACGTTGGTGTTGCATTTTGTGTTAGTTTCCAGGGACATCTGCCATAAAGTCGTTTCACCACTAGTCCTATTTGTCTGGGAAAAACCAAATGCCCTTAGTCCATTTGCCACATATAATTGTTTTAATGTACTTTGCATTGAAATCATTATATTTACCTTTGGTTTTCTGTTAAATGATATCATAAAAGTTATTGTTAATTTGCAAGAATAATAACAAATACAATTTTATTCAGAGAATCACAAATGAAATATGGGTTCCAGCTAGTAATAATAATAATAATAATAATACTAACAACAACAACAGTAATAACAGTAATTACAGTATATAGCACTTCACAAGTAAAATAATGGTGTTCTGCTTCACAGAATTGAACACATTTTTAATATAAATACTTATTTGGAGAGAATCAGGAAAGATGAATATTATAAATATACCAATATAAACAATTGAGTTTTAATAACTTCATAGAACATCTCCTTAATTGTGACTAGGTTAATATGGCTACTACAGATTGGGATTATAGACTCGGAATGATCTTATCCATGTATGGTGTGTGACCCGGGAAACTACGTTATGGCTTCACTATAATACCATCCAATATAAATTGGAAGTCGATATAATGCTGGATGTTCGGTTCTTTATTATTTAGACTGAAGATAAAAAAATGTCTTCAAGTAAATCTACTGAAAATCCTAGCCTATCATAGGCCCTTCTTGATTCATGAACATTCTCCCGAGTTTTAAAACTTTATTTTTATGGCTTTGTTGTTCGGGGAGAATCCCCAGGCTGTCGCTTATTCGGCACAGCCTCTATGTTGGAGTGGTTGAGAAACCTCCTCCCCCCACCACTCACAGGGGAGCGGTACCGAAAGCTGGAGCCGAATTACCATGAGGGTGGTCACTGCCAGAGTGTTTTACGTCCTCAGGGGGGGGGTTTAACGTCCCCTTTATTTTAAATAATTCAGTGGAGACGGCTGCCATTTAACATGGTCAGCCACCCACGATGTTGTGAGCCAAGAAATTAATCTCTGGAAAAGTTTCGACCTCTTGCAGGATTCGAACCTGTGACCGTTACGCACCAAGTGCCAGATGCTTAACCGTTAGGCCACCGGAGCTCACCCATTGTTTTGATTAGAACCAGCACGTTATGAATGCTTACTAATTATCCAGTTGTCAAGTACTAGATCTACCGGTAGGCTAGAGAAGCGAATTCTTAATTGGAGCTTCATTGTATTTTAGCACAAACACGGATGCAAGTGGATGGTTTCATCTGTTCATGTGGCAATCCATAAATCAGTTGCTGCCACCATAAAATGTGGCTTCTCCCATAAAATAATTATGATTTGTTGTATCTTAATTGACAGCTGGTGTTTGTGTTTTATGAATTAGATGTGAAATAAATGTCCATTTAATAAGCAATATAGTTGTGTCTCTGAAATGAGATTTAATTAGACAACAAGGTTACATTATGTGTTAGTCTTATTGCCACAGATCATTATTCTAATTATATTAAAATGATTGTATTGTTTTATCTGCATGAAAATACAAAACAAAATTGATTTTCTTAAATTTTACAATCTTATGGTTATGTTATGATATTGTAGCTCTGCATTTAGTTTGAAATTGATTATATCTAAAAAAAATTGTTGTTTACAAACAACTACGCTGTATCAATGTTTACTATCATGCAGTAACAAGCTAACTATGTGGGTCACAAAGGCTTTATCAGAATGGATTCCTTTTATGGGAAACGCATAAAAGCTACTTTCCAATAAATCCTTTGCTGTTGATTTTTGTGCTGGTCTATTCTCTGGTCATACATTTTTAATCTGTTTTTTAACTGACAGCTCTTTATTTAATTGGGAAGTCTTTGTGTGATATTTCAATTCTGTTTTTTTTAACTGACAGCTCTTTATTTAACTGTGAAGTCTTTGTGTGTTATTTCAATTCTGTTTTTTTAACTGACAGCTCTTTATTTAATTGGGAAGTCTTTGTGTGATATTTCAATTCTGTTTTTTTAACTGACAGCTCTTTATTTAATTGGGAAGTCTTTGTGTGATATTTCAATTCTGTTTTTTTTAACTGACAGCTCTTTATTTAACTGTGAAGTCTTTGTGTGTTATTTCAATTCTGTTTTTTTAACTGACAGCTCTTTATTTAATTGGGAAGTCTTTGTGTGATATTTCAATTCTGTTTTTTTAACTGACAGCTCTTTATTTAACTGGGAAGTCTTTGTGTGATATTTCAATTCTGTTTTTTTAACTGACAGCTCTTTATTTAACTGTGAAGTCTTTGTGTGTTATTTCAATTCTGTTTTTTTAACTGACAGCTCTTTATTTAACTGTGAAGTCTTTGTGTGATATTTCAATTCTGTTTTTTTTAACTGACAGCAATTTATTTAACTGTGAAGTCTTTGTGTGATATTTCAATTGAAGCTTGTTCTTTACATCATCTTGTTAATTTCTATGTAGACTGTGTAATTATTCTGCTCTTACACAAGAGCTCATACCAGAAACTAATTTAGATATGGAAGGATTATGTCAAACGTCTATTGTTCTATACCTATTGACACTTAATGCTTCATAAAAAATCCACATAGATTTTCTGAGCTGTGTTATACACATTTTGGACTAGTCATAATATGACCCAGTTTCAGCTGATGGCTACTTACTATGGAGCATGTTTTGTTTTGTTCAGAGAGTTTCTTGGGATATGTTGGTTTGATTTTATAAAAGAAAACTCTAAAAACATGGAATTTGTACTTTACAAAATTCTAAACAGAGAACAAGAACCCTGGATTTTTCAACATTTTCGAGACAATAATCTGAAAAAGTAATTTATGCAAAAGTTTGATTATCATTTTTTTATAAATAAAATGAAGAAAGCTTCTGAATGGAGTACTATAACAATCTTTAATTACCAGCCATACTATTCCATTTGTATACATGATTTAGGATGCCTATAGACAATTTCCACGACACATGTGCAGTCCACATCTATTATGGTTTGTGGGTCAGTGAAGCCATGTAGTAGTGTGGAACAAGAAGTGTAATTCACTAATTGTTTGTAAATTTACGTTTTGGGGGATTCACAGAACTAAATCGATCTACAAGTTCTTGTAGCAGTTTCGTTTTTATTAAATATAACATAGAATTATTTTTACTAATAGATAAGATGATTTATATGGGGAAAGTTGACAGTTTATTTTTGCCTGAAAAATTACATGTCATTGAAAATAAATCATAAATCATGAAGTTGGGAACTGTAATAGACATGTTATCAATATAGGAAACATCTCCGTGATCTCACAATTGGTAAAGCAATGTTTTTATCATACGGTTCAGCGAGCCTGATGAAACGTGAAGTTTAAATAGCTGCTACCATTTGTCTTACTGGTTTTGACTAATGCCTGTTAATTTTGTAAGTTGCCACTTCCATCATTTCTTGTATTTTTACATTACTCTGCTATTTCCAGGTGTATAGAGCTGACAGCTGCCACAGGGACATTACTCACTCAACAGAATTCACTTTAT
The DNA here is from genome assembly GCA_025642065.1 of Paralvinella palmiformis. Classification (NCBI taxonomy): domain Eukaryota; kingdom Metazoa; phylum Annelida; class Polychaeta; order Terebellida; family Alvinellidae; genus Paralvinella; species Paralvinella palmiformis. The sequence continues at coordinate 600,010 of JAODUP010000078.1, read as the reverse complement.
GTACACAACATACAGGACAATAATAATGAAAAGTCTAGTGTTGTACATAATATATAATGAAGTTTAAAGATCTCAGCAATTGGTTTTGTTTGATTTGGTTTGTTTTTGTCAGAAACACTTCAAAACAGTCGGACAAGCGCTGATACTTACAACTGCATGTGTATGACAAATGTTCAGTATTTTTGTGTTTTCATAAAGAATAAAGTTACATGTATCATTAGCATCCTGTTTTGTTACGGATAATATGTCAATGCACACAGACACACACACACACACCTGTTAAAATATTCTTAACAGAGATATAATAAAATGGCACAGATGTTAAAGATAAAAAAATGAAAATATGAATAAACTGTATGAAATTTATTGCCTTGAATACAGGAAATTCTCCACTTTGTCTGCAGATCTACTATTAGCTGTTTTTTCTACCACTTGTGGTAGATTGAGCTATAATATCTGAAGAATGTTTTGCCAAAATATAATTAAAAGGAAAACTGTTAAATATTTCTCCGTATGCTTCTGTGGCTTTTTGACACTGTCCAAAATGATTAAAACGCAGATTACAGCAGTCTCACTGGTGTATTAAGTGTAAAGGGTAAATAACTAGACCAGACATGTGTGACCAGTGTCAAGGGTAAATAACTAGACCAGACATGGAATCTATTCCACTTTGTAAATTCTACTTTAAATTTATCAATTTTAATTCCAATTCCATTTTTACCTACACCAATCAGTGATTTGAGTAGGTACTCAAGAGTTCCTACCCCGAATATCTACTTGGAATCCCTACTTTGAGTAGTTTATATTCTAAGTAGGATTATCACGGAAGAAATATTTCTGAATTAAAAAATTATATGGTAAATTAATTTGTGGATTTAATTTTTTTGTAGCAAATTTCAATTTTATCAGTTCCAAGTCCATTTTTTTAAAATAAATAAGCAATTCTGGAATTGACCATCAATTCCAATTCCAGGATTGAATCAACCCCATGTCTGAACCCGACTGCTGCTCAGTAAATGTCTTGGTTATTATTATAAGGAAGATTAATACACCAGTGAGACTGCTGTAATCTGTGTTTTAATCATTTTGGACGGTGTCAAAAAGCCACAGAAGCATACAGAGAAATATTTCTGAACATCAGCTCCCAGACTGTGGAATAAGTTACTTAATAATGTTACATTTATAGCAATTAAAAGAAATATTTTGTAAGGTTCTTAAAAACCCACTTATTTCAATTCACCTATTTAAGTATACATGTATAATGTGTTTGTGCTATGCGAGTTGGAACATTTTAAATAAATTTTTCCGCGTAAAGCACCTTGGACTAATAGAGCAGCTTCAGTTGAGTAAGGTGCAATATAAAATACTATTATTATTAACATTCATGCTAATTTTGGAAAATATTATTTATTACAATATTCATGATTTAGCAAGATACATACTGGAGACTGACTAGAATGTACACATTAAAATAATGATGACCTCTCATGTAGAACTTTTCTGTTACAGTTGGTATAAATGAACATTTAAAAGTATAAACACAATTTCAATTCCTTCAAGGTCATATATTTAGAATATTATTGGCTTAAGGCTTAATAGTATCGATATCACTTTGGCATCATAGTATTCACTCTTACACAATTGACATCTTCAAACATTTTAATTAATTACAGATTTACAAATACATATGCACATACATACAATGAGATATAAAACTATGAGATACTTCAATTCACTAAGACAGTTAACATGTAATAGGCATCATTACTGTACAACAAACACAAATTAACTCGTGTTCAGCTAAGATGTGTGAAAGTGAAGCCAAACTTAATCATTTGTTATATCCAGAACATAATTAGAAATGCATATATCGTCAAATATTCCACAAGTGGCTACCCCCTTCATGTTGTTTCAATGTACAAGTTTGATTTATTGAGCATGATATATATATATATATATATATATATATATATCATCATATAAGTTTATTAAAACATTGATTAAAAATTGTATTTTCAAATTTGTTTTCACAAAGATGATATGACATATTCTTAACAAATCAACAGAGATGTGGAGAAGAGATATATAAAGTTTATCTAAATTCTCTATAATGTTGCCCATGAACAAAAGTCAACATATTGGCTAGATATATACTAGTAATGTTGTCATTCATAAATTAAATGGCCCTACATCAATGTATAAGTTAACAATTACCCGAAGAGCTATCCTACACTAATGTATAATTACCCAATCCGATAATGAGATAAACACGCAGTATGAAAACTCAAATCAAATAAAACCTTTAGTAACAAGACTACAATAAATGTCTACATGATTCACAAGTTGATAATTAGATATCAAACGAGCTGAATAATATATCACCACAGTCAAAACAGGACTTACAAATTTTCAGCCAAAATAAGGCATCTTTACAATAATCAATAAACATGGCACAAATTTACTAAGACTGATCTAAAATTCAGCAGCAATCACTAACAATAATGATCACAATAGTATGATCCAACAGCTGATGTGTGAATTATTAAAATTCCTACCATAACACACACGAGGTGAATTCATTAAAACAAATTATGGATTACGTAGTGTGTTATCTGTCAGTAGACTCGTCCTTCAGTAGTTCTCGGACATCAGTTGTATTGTTAATGTCCTCCGTGCCTCCTTCTTCATTTTGGCATCGTTTTATCTGCCAGTAGATGAAGATAATCACGATGGGAAACAAGCAAAAGGCACATATACCTGCCATGACATAGGCCACAGTCAGTAATGTTGACTGGTGATTCTCTGGTTTCACGTAAGCACAGTCCATTGTGTTTTCTAAGTAGAACAAAATAGAGTTATACATTATCATCAGAGTTGGTAAAAATTATTGTTTGTTTATAAATAAGAATACCTAATTTTATTTAAACTATACTGTCTTAATTAACAATACAATAATGGGTTTGCAAAACCACAACAAAAAAAGAGAAAATCACTAGTAATCTTCATTTTGTGTATGTATACCAGTAGATCACTTAACAAAATTTTTAAACTGTATGGAAATAGTTATAATGCAGTTCAATCAAAGGTTTTTAAAAAGTAGCACCATAATAGTGAAAACTAACAGAAAGTACAATGGAGAGCTAATGAATGCAATCACTACCCCTAAAGAGTTAAACTTGAAAACAAAATAGCAAACAATTATAGTATAGCCTTGACATACTGTATATACTCGTGTACAGGCTGCACTCGTGTATAAGACACACTGGGTTTTAGGACAACTAAACCCCCCTAGAGTCAAACTCGCGTATAAGATGCACTAAAATCAGCAAATTTATTCAAAACCTAAAAATTCATCATCATCATTCTCTTCACTGAACATCTGTTGTATCTGTTCGTGTGTCATTATGTCATCATACATGTCATCGCCTTCTTTGTCGGAGTCCCTGTCAAATTTGTCATAGTGTTCAGCCCACAATACATCATCTTTCATGCCATCTAAATAATTGCTGATAGAGCTTCAGGTTCCCTGCTGCTGTGCGTTCATTTCCGTAATGCTTGATTGTAGTGATATGTCTTAGATAGACCAATTATATACATTCCAAAAATAACATCTGCCTCTAATAGTTTATGGAGGTGGCTGTTTTGGTCATAGTGTGGCCATTTTTGTATCGCAGCCGATTTGGACCCACACCTTTGTGGTCATGTCACTAATTACTAAATTAGAGCATCAGATTAAATAATCATGGCGGTTATCACGATTAAGTTTGGGTTCGATAGACAACACAGAAAGACACCTAATAAATTTGTTTATTGTTCATGTGTTCATTATTAAGGTTGAAATAAAATATTATTGTATTTCCCCCTACATTATGCCAAATATTACCTTCCCTTTTAGTATGACCCGCATATAAGACGCACTCGCTTTTGGTGGTGATTTCATGGTATCAAAAGTGCAGCCTATATACAAGTATATACAGTAACTTATACAACAATCATTGTAATCAAACAATCAAATATTCCTTGAAAGCTTCAGATACTTGATTGAGGCTAAATGGACAAAGCGACCTCCAAAGGTAATGCAGTGAAATCAAAGATGAAACACCCTTCCGATATACCCACGCCGAGATTCAAACTCCAGTGGTAGTGATCTGTGGTCCAACACGATACCAACTAGACCACGGAGGCGTCCCCTGAAGGCTTCAGTAAATTTACTCTATTCTGGATTATTTTATGAATCTTAACTATCAGCTGCTACTTAATTAGTTAATCTTAGGTGTGTATGCTAGTTTTGGCAATAATATTTATTGGCTTATATGTGTTATTACACACACACACACACACACACACACACTTGATATTTTGATAATCTTTTAAAACAGTGAAGGTATTATATCCATAATTTTTTAATGGTACAAATTACATATGAAAACAGTGTTTGATATTATGGAATAAAAATAGTATACTTGATCTATGGGTAATAAATATTAAATTTAAAGACTTTGTAAAGGATAATTAGACTAAAAAAACCTCAGAGCTTCATGATTTTGGCAGATTAATATAATGAGTTTTCTAATCACACTATCCACATTATCTTTGCTTGAAGCTAAATATGATTTCCATTTTCAAAACAGGTTGTCACCGTAATAAGTCATTATACACACCTGAAATATATTTCCTTAATACAAATAATACAAATCATAGTGCAACCCTACCTCGGAAGTGAGGTCCTGTTATTTGAGGATGCAGTCCTGCCACAGCTTTGTTTGGACACGTGTTCACAGCAAAACCAACCCTTTTTTGCTCCCTGTCAAACACCACATAGAAGGCTTCCATGACAACTGCTCCAAGAACCGCTCCTGGAAAAAATATTTGTGATTAAGAGATAAAAATAGTAGCTCAGGCAATAGATTAGCATATAAATGAACAGATTAAGATCCCCTCAAACTACATTAAAAGGTTCCTAAATTGTTTTCAGCACTACCTATACTTTATTGAACACATTATCATAGTAGGTTAAAACCTACAATTTTTGTGTAATGGTCAGACATGATACAAGTCCATGCCTCTTTGTTGAGCTTCTCTCTATTTAAATATGTGTCTGTATGGGATATCATTGAAGACTGTCACCTTACTGAAGTCAAGTTATGACATTTGTCAACGAGGTATCAGGGAACTTAGAATACTTTGTTTAAACAAAGAACTGCAAGTACGTTTAGAAATGAATGTGATAATCAAATTTGAAAGCTATTAATGTGATTAAGTTATCAGACTATTGTAATCTGTGTTCTGTTCTTATCTGAGTTTGAGCTAAGATTATAGTATGTTTAGTGAATAGAAGAGCGACTTAGTACTTGATGACACAGATAGAGTGTATAATAATAGTGTCTTGATGTTGGTATAGCCAATAAAGTATTGTAGTACGCAGTGTATACTAATATTGGTTATCATAACTGTGTATACTGACATTGGTTATCATATATCTATATACTAATATTGGTTAACATATCTGTGTATGCCAAAATTGGTTATCACATCTCTATATACTAATATTGGTTATCATATCTATATATACTGATATCAGTTATCATATCTGTGTATACTAATATTGGTAATCATATCTGTGTATACTAATATTGGTTATCAGATCTCTGTATACTAATATTGGTTATCACATCTGTGTATGCCGATATTGGTAATCATATCTGTGTATACCGATATTGGTTATCATATCTCTGTATACTAATATTGGTTATCATATCTGTGTATACTGATATTGGTTATCATATCTGTCTATACCAATGCTGGCTATCGAGTTTGTGTGTACCAATATTGGCTGTGTGTACCGATGTTGGCTATCATATCTGTGTATACTGACATTGGTTATCTAGTCTGTGTATTCTGACATTGGTTATCAGATCTATGTATACTGACATGTACGGACGTTGGCTATCGGGTCTGTATGTACGGACGTTGGCTATTGGGTCTGTATGTACTGATGTTGGCTATTAGGTCTGTATGTACTGACGTTGGCTTTCGGCTCTGTGTGTAATGATGTTGACCATCGAACACTGGAATACCAATGTTGGTCACCGGATCTGTGTATACCGAAGTTGCCCATCAGATCTGTATATGCTGATATTGGTTATCGGATCTGTGTATACTGATATTGGTTATCAGATCTTACTTTAAGCACAGATCTACAAGTCATTGTTCTCTGTGTATGTCTGTGTTGGAGCACAATAATATATTCAGTGTTTAGGAAGTGCATCATCATGTTTGACCTTGTTACTGTATCATAGATTGACCTTCATTATTAGTCTGGAGAAACTGTATTGAAGTCCATATTAAACATTGAAGTGTTTTGGTGTAAATGTGTTTGAATGCTTTTTTCTTTCAGGGATTTGATTTCCAGACATTATATGTAGTGTTATAAGTCTATATAAGTTCTACAAATGCTGTTTTATGTTCCTTTCTATGCATGCACATGGAATCTGTTTGGAATGTGTGTAATCCAACATGCCGCTGTTAATGCTGATGATACAACTGGGAGGTAAAGATATTATGGGTTAATTTCCTACAATTCAGAATGACTAGACTGACAATTAACAAAGCTATACCTGATTCAGATGGTGACAGCGCAAACTTGTAGCAGTCTTGAAATGGTAACATGGTACTAGAATCTGTTTCTTCCTCACTGGAAACAGGTCGTAGGTATTGATGTGGTGTCAACATCAGTGTCACAGTAGAGTTTGAGGACATGGCTAAGGTGATCTCTATACTTGGAAATGATGACCATGGCGTGTTATCCTTTGGCCAACAGAGTAAGTTATCACCAGTCCAGAACATCTCGGGCACCGGCTGGTCTTCTAACTGTTAACAGAATCACATATATCACTGGCAAGAAAAACAAGGAAACTAACATTTCGTCCTCAGGAGTGGAGGTAATTAATGGCTTGAAATCCATGTTCATTGCTCAATGCACTCAATATCTTGCTTAGCATTAATGGCTTCGTTCATATGTACTCTACTACATAAAATAGCACTAGGAATGCAGTAAAAAGATAAATATATTATATATTAGGCAAATTTATTCCCTATACTTTAAAACACTCATACAAAACATCACCAAATTTACTGATAATGAAATTTGGTTTATATGATGAGATAACTGTAATATCAATTAATAATGTATTAATTTGGAAAAATAAATTGCTATATTAAACTTTTATTATTCTTTTGCCACATATCAACCAGTGATGGAGAACTCACTTACATTGTTATCCTGTCGTATCATGTCTAACACTTGTTTAAAAACTTTCTTTGGCAACCTTAAGTTGGTCGTACCACTGTCTACTATTGTCTTGTCAAAATTATACTAAAGAAAAAGAGAAACAGCTATTAGATAATATAACAGATGAACCACACACACACACACACACACACGTGTGATATACACTTTCTGAGTAATAAATACTGTATTTAAAAAATTATATTCCTATATATAATACCAATATCTTCATAAAGAGCTATAGAACATTACCTCTTTACAATCCATGTTGACACTACGACCATTAACTGATATATCCGTCGTCACCACTTCATAATACCACTCTTTGTAGATTGGTACAAAATAAATATCACCTTCATAAAGCTGTTCATCGACACCACCGAGAACCTGCCCAAAAACATTAGAACAATCAATACACCTGAACCACAAATTACTTTATTAACCGCTGTGTATGAACACTAAAAAAGTACCCAATAACTGAGGTTATAATACAATTAAATAATGGATTTAATCATTATTATGGTGTTATGGCATTCAATATAATATTCAGAAGACATCTTTGTGTTTCAGCTAACCTAACTTTTATTTGTCTGAGATTTAGTCATTTGGCAGAGCGAAGTGTAAGTATTAACCAAAGATATATACAGAGAGGAGACAGAGACCAACTTCAGAACAACATACCAAACTACCAGACATTCTACTAGATCCATTAAGTAGAGCCATTGTGCCACAAAGCTGCATGGAGAAGACAGAATTAATGTTCATCTGATCAACGAACGCATCAAAGAAAGGTGTCAGAGATGAATCGGGCTGTAAACAAAAATAGACATGTTACAAATATTTTACAATCTTGTACATAGTGATAATTCATTAGTGACCAACAGATGCTATGAGTACTCTGATGTTTGGTTATGATGACTTATGTAATGTTTAGGAAACACTGACAAGACTACAACCACTCAACTCCCGTAACTACACACATACACACACACATATAATATATATATATATATATATACAGTCAGAATCCATTAATCTGACAATGTTTGTCACATGATAATATGTCGGATAAACGAGAATGTCGGAATATTGAGTCTGTGACATACCTGTAGTCTGTGTCACACATTTTTTAAATCATAAAGATATACCTCCATATTTAAACTAATATTCAATAAGTGAATAACCATGAGCAAGATACGGAATGGCATTGAAGTCATTGATCAGTTTGATGTTTGTTAATTACAGACACTATGAAGAAATATTCCATCAGATTAACTCATGATCTGTTCAATGGAAAGATCAGACATTTGTGTTTTTAATTAGTCATGAATGATTATGATTGGCTATTAGATAACCTGTGGGAAAGGGAGGCAACGTGTGTCAGTGTGTATGGTCGAGGATGATTGTAATTGGTTATGATATAGTAATTATTGCGGGTGGGCAGGTTAATGAACCATTACCGACAACATGTTAGTGTGTCTTAGATGACTGAACCAGTGGAAATATTTGGCAACATTTTCGTGTTGTCAGATTATCGAGGTAATTTTACATTGAAATGTCACATTCTGTTGTCGAAATGAAATGTCAGAACGTGGAACATGATTTTGTCGGATTAAAGAGTCATTTATAATGGAACTAAATCCATCACAGCCAATAATGTGTCGGTGGTGGATTTGTTGGATAAACGATGTCTGGATTAAGGGATTCTGACTAACTAACTAACTAACTAACTATATATATATATATATATATATATATATATATATATACATACAGTTGATTGCCAACAGACCATGATGTGTTTATGTTCATGCAGCACTAATCATAGTTCATCTGCACAAGACATTCATCCACAGTGGAACAGGATGCATATATGTAGGTTGATGTCATATGTGATTTCATTTAAATGTTCTGAGCAGCTGAAATTACCTCTTCACTGGCTATTTATATGTGAGCTGTTTTCAAGGATGGATCTGAAATTCTCTGTCAGTCATCACTACCTCAGTATTTTGTGTGCTCTTTGGATCTTTACCATTCTACTTTAGTGTATAACTCCAGAAATAGGAATACGTCTCCCAGTGTAATGAACCGAGATATTAATAACAAAATATTCTGAACGGGAATCAAACCCTTGCCTCTAGTATTTGAATATGTTAAGTTCCATCACTTTCACCATCAGAGCTCACCTTCAAATAAACGATATGGTGCCACAGTTTTGCCACTTTGGCTAAATATGCAATTTACATATATCGTTATCAAGTTACAAAAATAATATTTACAATTTTACGATAGATGTAGTAATAAATATTTCAGTCCATTCAGTAATGATGATTCTATGACTAAGGTAGATAAAATAACGTAAATAACATAATTACACCTTCATCATTACTCTTAGTTATTTATTCTCCCAATAAACATTATGGTTCATCAGGTGGACTAAATCTCAATCTGTACGTTCCAACATCCATCATATCAATTCCACTGTTACATGTCTTGCGTAACACACACACACATACACACATGCACACACACCGAGAGAAGAAGATTGGTTCTTCTGGTTTAGGGAGATAACAAAGAAGATGCAGTTTTTTTGCTGTCACTCACTAAAATCAAGGTGGATGATGGGGTAGGACAAACTGCCTAATTTTGATTATTATTAACTCTAGGTTTTGATACAGAGTTACAGTGTTTCTAAAGATGACATGAGATGGTATACATCTTTCCTCATTTAGTCATTTTAAATCAATCCATACCATATGATATCAGCTAGTAGTATTGAGAGGAACTGTAGGAAAATATTACCAACAGTGATATGGAGAACCATGCTACAAATTACCAGGTCAAGGTTGAATCCTGATGTTACTTTGTGTTTGTAGAATGTTTCCTGACCAAATAATTCCTCAGTGATATGTCTCCGGTGTGACCAACACCAAAGCTAAACAATTCCCTCACTCACTCCATGCACTATTAATATACAAATATGACCTTGGTTGACTTTTCACAGACACTAGATTTTTGTACAGACCATTGTATAGACAGTAACCATTTTAGTTGACTGTGTCCCTAATTCTACTTGATCCAATCTTAAAACAACTTTACCCTCGGAATAACTGCAGACTGCTGGATGATACAAATATATACGTGAGATATCATAAATGAATGCAGTATTAGTAAAATCTCATTGTCTAGGTATCATGTTTAGATAAAATTGATCAAATATACAAAACTGTGATCCCACCATCCATTCAAAAATTATTTACCAGCACAGTTGTAAGTGAGTGAGTAAGTAGTTTCTTAAACCTCAACACAGGTCACACCTGTCTAAGGACTCACAATACACAGAATTATATCATAAATTTCCATATAGTCTAGTTTTCAGGCTCATTTGTATTAAGGCAGTAGACTTTTACATTTGGAATATTTTGAAAATAGGGCTGATCTATTTTTATCTATGTACTTCTTCAAACAACATCCATCATATACATATTATTGACTACTCATCAATCTAGAGATAGCTTAAACCACATTTATCTGTAGAACAAAATAAAGTGATACTAAATGAGGACAAGTTCCTTGGGATATCAATTTACCAATCAGAATAAGTGGAATATCCTCCCACTTCTCTCAGTCTAGCATTTACGTTAAGCAGCAGCTGATAGTTACTATTAATAAAATGATCTATGATGAAGTATTTTTACTCGAACCTTTCTTGATTATATCAAGTAGACCACTCGCACAATAAATTTAAATATAATAGCTCAAAATATATACTAGCAGATTTACGATGAAAGTGTTTCATAACCAAAAAGGTGTTTGCAATAACTACTTGACCATCTCCTGTCAAAAACAGTGTTCCAATCAAAATGGAAAATCAATTAGAAGCCATCAAGAATATATAAAAGACAAACTAATTAAATACCCTCGCTATTTCAGCATAAGCTAATCCGAGAATGCCTTGCCACTCGGAACCATTCATAAAGAAATACTCGGACTGTGTGATGAATGCGAGACTCGTCTTTATGGTAACATTAGGCACAGATGTTAAAGAGACGACTTCCTTCCCTAACACACCATCCCAGCTTCCCTGCGTATAAGGAACATTCACCTCAGCCCAGTAGCCAGTGTAGGTTGAAGAACTGAAACAGGTAATGTAATTTCATTTAACAAAAGCTTTTAGTTCAGACAAGATGCTCAGAGAGAGAGAGAGAGAGAGAGAGAGAGAGAGAGAATGTGTGTGTGTGTGTGTGTGTGAGTTAGTGAGTAGTTTGTTTAGCCTTAATGCTAGTCACACCTGAGATATATGCTTATGGGGAAATTCCTTAGAGAAAAATCCCACAAACACAGCCATGAGTCAGATCTGAACCCACAACCTGGAGGTTTGCAGCATATTCCTCTAACAACTGTGTTATTGGGGCACCCAGACAGACAGGTAGGCAGGCAGAGAAGCATTAGTTTTTAGCCAAATAAAAAGATGGACAGAATAACACACACACAAAAACAAATGAAAAGTGAGATTTTAAAATATTACCTATTATTTAATACAAATAGAGGATTATAATGACCACAATAGTAGACAGTTTGGTGCCAATACAGTATATAACATTACTAAAAGTATCTCTCATAACACTTACAGAGATCTATTGAAGTATGTTGTGATACTTGGATCTGGTGCTGCTGCTACAGCAAAGTTACTGCTACCTGTATCTACGAGCACATTAAGCTAAACGATGAGAATAAACAAAAGTAACATTTATCAGAAGAGATGAGGCAAACAACTTTAGAATGACAAAGGTAGGAAACAATACTGATTAGCTCTGAAGGCCTAAATGATTAAACCTTTAGAGTATAAGATACTGAAGATATATAAATATCAAGTCGATCGGGTTTGGAGCCCAATTATAAGCTATGACCATTTCAGAGATTAATTTCTCAGCTCAACTAAAACATTTTATGATACTAGTTAAATAGAAAAGGGCCCCAGACATCAACAAAAAGTAAAACACTTCACAATGTTGTAAGTTGAGAAATTAATCTATATATATTATATATAACAAGTATATTCATTTATTTTTAAGTATATTTTCACCTGATATTTTAGTACCCCCAGGTGTAGAAAACAACGTTGTTTAAACTATCTTAGCCGTATAGAACATGTTTTTGAGTAGTGATCGCATGTTTTTGAGTAGTGATTACATGTTTTTGAGTAGTGATTGCATGTTTTTGAGTAGTGAATGCATGTTTGTGAGTAGTGATTACATGTTTGTGAGTAGTGATCATTATGATTTTATTGTATTTATTTGGAATTTTCTGAACAACTAACAAGGGATCTGATGATGAAATGATTGGGTACAATATCAGCATCGTGTTTAAGTTAAGGAAGAATATATCTGAGGGAAAGATCACATCTCAACAACCAAAAGTAATAAACAGAGTGATGATGATGATGATGATGACTACATTATCATTGCCATTCTCTTAAACCACAATACACATCTATTATCATATTTACAGTGTGAGATGAGAACAAGAGAATATGTTCATCCTTTAGTTAGTTTATAAGTGACACTGTTCAAAGGACATCACATTAGATCAGGACTAAATGGTTTACTTAATAACACTTCATTCCTCCAGTGTGAGGGATCTGTACCATCAGATGGTATCACCAATACCCCAGGGTGTATAATGTACCATTTGATGGTATCACCAATACCCCAGGGTGTATAATGTACCATTTGATGGTATCACCAATACCCCAGGGTATATAATATACCATCTGATGGTTTCACCAATATCCTAGGGTGTATAATGTACCATTTTAATGGTATCCCCACCACACCAGGGTGTATAAATATAATGTACCATTTGACAGTATCCTCAACATCCCAGAATGTATAATATACCACCTAATGACATCACAAAAACCCAGGGGTGTATAATGTTTCTAACTGACTAATTTATAATACTCCATCACTCCCCCCCCCCCAAGTATTGTTATGGTTTATATAATTTTGGAGAAATGGAATGAAAAATATCTACCAGTTTAATACTAATCTGACTGTTGAAGAAATGGTAAGAATGATTTACTTTTTGTTGAGGTGTCCCTATGGCCATCTCTACATAATATCCTTCTCCGGGTTGGCCACGTAGGTTACCTCTGTTGTATGGTAACCAACCTTCATCCGATGATGATCTTGTACGTAAAGATGCCTCTTGGACAGCTTTGTTAATTCTTGTATCCAACTTATACAATGGCACCGCATATGTGGCCGCTCCAACATATCTGCATATCACAGAAGCAGAGATGCAGAGCAGCAATTGTAAATATGGAGTAGCCATCTCTCAGTGCTGCGTATCATGTAGCTATTTGGCTGTTCTACTTCATACCTGTTTACTTCTGAGGATAGCCATTTATTCCACTGTTGTCAAGCTGTTGCCATTGTTGTCAATTTAAATATGCCATGTCCAATCCTTAAAGTTAAACCTGTTTCCTTTGTTAGACCTGTAAATATTACAAGGGAGAAAATACAATGGAGAATAACATATACCTATATCCACACTAGTCTACAACAAATCAGTATATTTACTTCAAAAGATTGTAAACATACAGTTTGTATATAACAACAATAACAACAGATAAACAAAAAAAAGGTTTTACAACACATCATTATAAAAAATCATTTAGTTATGTTTCCTTTCAGTTACCTCTTACAGGATGAAATAATAATAATAGTGAATAAAAACATCATATCATGCCAGGCTAAGTAATTTATCCTCTGGTAATATGCAGAGAAAACTAACAAAATACCAAAAATACAAAACACAGTTGACTAACAAGATATATGCTGACTTAAAAAACCCCAGTAATAATAAAAAGTTTTAACAGTATATTTAACACCAGTCATCATATATGTGGCATGTGTATATAATATATGTCGTGTGTGTATATAATATATGTGGCTAGTCTGTAGTCTATGAGCAGGAGCACTATATAATATCCACACAGTATAAAGTAATATTCTAACACCAAGTAAATCGATTATAAACCATCAAGCAGCATTTTGATATTATACAAGCCGATGCTCGCCTGTTAGACCACCTGTTACAAACAATAATCAATATCTTCCAATCATCTGTTCAAATATCTGCCAGACTGTACCCAACTGATGGACAGTAAAGACCCAAACCACCAGCTGTCACATAATTTAAATTGATTTAATGACAACCTTCAAGAAAGAAATCATTAGTAGGACACCAAGAAAAAATTACATCCATTCATGTCACATGACCTGATCACATGATCTGATCACTGTAATGTGAGAACAAAATTAGCAGACACCCAAACTAGTAATGAATATTTGTATCTGGAAAATCTGATGATATTTCTAAGTTTCATACTTTTTTATTCATATATTAATTAGTGATATTGCAAGTCAAATTAAAAATTGAGTATTCGGAGTTCTAGTGTCTATAAATCTATCATATCTCAAAATAATTAAACTAAACCACACACAATATTTGGATGGTTCATCATTAAGTTAATACTTACAAATATTAAAAGCCGTACAGAGAGTAGACTCCTGTTGAACTTCTTGCTATCAACAGTGGCCATCTGTTGATGTTAAGTGATTTAAATAAACATTGGGATCACACCAAGAATACAGATATCAAACAACTGACTAACATTCTTAAAACTTGTGTATCTTTGATGAATGTAAGGTAAACAAATATATTTTAATATGGTGTGGTATTAAAATAAGTTTTTGTAAGAACGTTAAAATTTGGTATAGATGTTTCAGGTGAAGTTCATTGATATTCCAAGACTCGTCATAATTTTGCCTACCTAGTTTTGAAGGCTCACTTTGTTAAACAATGTTTCAGCTAAAGCCAACTGTTTTCTAGGATTCATCGTAATTAAATTTTTAATACTGGTCAAAACTGAGATTGTTAATATTATATAATTTGGTATTTTTTGAATAAAATTATTGTCTGTTTGCAGGCCTGAAGTTCATTATCCGGAGACTGATTGCCATCCAAGAGGGAACAGCAGAGACTGGCAGTCACAACTCGTTCACTCTTGTACATTGTGTATTTGATTTTCATATTTTGTGTTACAATAAATTGTATCTTCTATTTTTACGTATACTTCAATTACTTTTAGAAAATAGTTTTACTTTTTACTCAAGTAGATTTTTACAAGTTTACTTTTACTTCTGCACAAGTACAAAATAAAAGTAGTTCAGTCACCCCTAAATTTTGACTGGCTCCTGCTAATAATGGCACTTGATTAAATATACATTATGATTTATTATTATTAGATAACTAGGTTTCTAATTAAATTAAGCCACAAATATTTGTTGTCTTTTGATATTTAAACAATTCACTGTTTATAAAATTCACTAAGCCTGAACATTATTATTTACTTTATTAATTAATAACCACTGAACTGAACTTTTGTCAGTCAAGATAAATGTGATATCTGGCGTCTCTTTCTTCTCCTATCACATGCACAAACTTTAATTTCATTCTACAAGTATGTGTTTTCTTTATTTTATATAACCAGCATTCATTATGATGTTAAAAGGTGTGCAGGACAGATGTGAACAGTTAATTAATAACACTCAGAACTGAATTCAGTTTTGATTTGTCCAACAAATTTGAGGCAATACATTTTACCATTTATGCAGA
The DNA here is from genome assembly GCA_025642065.1 of Paralvinella palmiformis. Taxonomy (NCBI): domain Eukaryota; kingdom Metazoa; phylum Annelida; class Polychaeta; order Terebellida; family Alvinellidae; genus Paralvinella; species Paralvinella palmiformis. Next base: position 584,037 of record JAODUP010000078.1, on the reverse strand, counting down.
TGGGGGCAAACTAAATTGAGGACAGGGTCAAATATACTGAAATGTATTTAAATACAAATACTTTTTTGGGTCAAATACAAATACATTCATTTGTAAATATATTTAAAGAAATACTTTTGGGTGTATTTCAAATACAAATACTTTACAAATGAAAAGAACAAATTCATTGTTTTTTTATTCTGATACACACATTACATAATATCACAGCATCAACTAGATTTGTCACACCAATTTATGATTTTTTTTGGTTGATTAGATAAGATGTTCAAAATTCTCATGAGTCAGATGACATCTATCTGGGCGAAATATCTTGCCACTTATACTGAACAGTCTTTCCACTGGAGCAGACGATGCTGGTATGCATAAAAACTTTAGAGCAAGCTTGACCAATGATTGATATTGCTCTGCATGGCACTTCCAGAAACTGAGTGGATCAGCTTCTTCTGGCAGGCAAGTTTTGCAGTAGTCATCTACTTCAGTTTGCAGATCACTGGATATTGTATCATGGACTGGTGCATCTATCAAGGAACTGAAGAAGCCACGACGCTTTTTTGGTGGAGGCTGTTTGTCTGTGCTCTGCATGCCTGGATTGGAAACCAAACCACTGACATTGCTTTTGCTATAATGGCTGCCCTTAGAATCTGGCTTTCAGACTCATTGCACCAGTTCAGTTTGAATCGTGGATCCAAAACTGAGGCTGTTTGGAATGCATCATGCTCCTTGTATTTTGTCAGACGCTTGTGGACAGAGTCCTTCAATGCCAAAACAAACTTCGATGTGTATTTACTGGACAATACTTCCAGCTCAGCCTTCAGAATACGCACACAGGGCACAACTATGCCACCAGTCACAACTCTGTGGAAGTGATTACTTTCTACTGTATAAATAAATTTACCATGACATGGTAGAAGCTGATATTGGTGCAGGGCAATGCTTGCACTTAGCCTTGAAATTACCATCAACATTATCTGGCATTTCAAAAAACCTGAAAACCATAGGCTGGGCTTTTCCAGCCATTTTGTATGTAAATAAATTCCCCTAAAGTCTCAAATATTTAATAAGTGCAGAAAGTTGTAGGAATGTCAGGGTGTATCAGCTGGAATAATGAATGATATATGCTGGAAGGTTAGTCCTTTTATAGGAAAAATGAGATCTGCTAATTGGATTTACTCACAAGATGTTTCATATTATCCTTTGATCCCTTCTAATTATACTACATATAATTGAGGATAATCTCCCTTTGATTGACAAGGAAGCCATCAGAAGTCATTACATCAAAGATATCATTAATTGCAATTCCTTATGATCACAGAGAGAAAACATTTTGTTCATGGTTGTGTGTGTACAATTCAGTGATCAGATTATTTCCTGAAACAAATCATGTTGGTGACAAAATATTCAGATCAAAACAAAAAATAATTTTAGAAAAGTATTTTAATGTATTTGAAAATCAAATACTTTGTGGAAGTATTTAAATACAAATGCTTTTCTTTATGGTAAGCTCAAATACAGAAAAGTATTTAAATGCTTTAAAAAAGTACTTTCAAATACAAATGTATTTGACCCCATGCCTGGTATATATATATATATATATATATATATATATATATTAGGATGCACACTGTGCTCCCATATACATATTTTGTCCTGACCATAAGTTTATTTTTTCCCAATCATTAAAACATTATTTCTGGTAAATTTTCATGAACATTGAACTATATTTAGGGGGTCCACCATTCGCTTAAATATTTACATGGAAATTACCATACCGTGTCTTTATTATGGTAAATGAGTGTGCTGCAATTAATTTGTCAGCATCTTAATTATTTATCTTTTTTTTCAATATGTACTCAATCAGCTGAGTTGCTTTATATTAAAATATCAATATTAATAATAACAACAATAACAATAATGGCCTAAATGGCAGTTTTTAATATGACTGGCTACCTCAATGAGGAAGACTGAGATTGTCTGTAATTTGATGCTTCCCACAGGGACTAATCCGAAAGAAAGTTAGAATTTGGAATAGATGGCATATTCATAACAAAACAATGCCAGTTAACTGGCTGGACAAAAAACCCTCCTTACTGCAATGCCATGGCCAGAAGGGTATGTGTTTAATGACTTGAAGATCAAAACTTCAAGTCACCAGATGTCATGCTTTTCACTCGCCTGCTAACGAATTGGAATTTAGTTCCTCATGACAGTGATCAACCTCTGCACCAAATATGTTTCTTCAGATATTCCTGTGGTTATATTCTGAGATGTGCATTTTATTATTACTCTAGAGTACACAGAGATTGAAACTGTACAGTTTTAACATTGCTAACTATCATGGTTCTGAAGATATTTATTTGCAAAGTTGATAGAAAAACAAATTAAACTTAACAACATCCAGAATTTGGCTTGACCTACCAACCACAGGTGCCTTTTTTTGCAGTTGTGGATAGATCTCTGAGACAGGGAGGAAACAATTTAGTACATTTCAATTCAATCTTTATCAGAAAAATATGACAAACTGAAATTGTGTTTGAGTCATCTACATGATTAGAGCATAGTCCTTGGTGTTATATTATTAAATGAAACGTTCTTGCATGAATGTAACATGAACTTATTCCAATTGCCAGGATATAATTTAATTTGCAGAAACATGACTAAGATACAGGGGGGGGGGGGGGAATAAAATATATTTCCGTTGTAATATTCCTTTCCTGCTTGTAGAAATAATTACAAATACACACAAAAAAATTTATAATGGAAATATGTACTAATACCTGATACTAATCTAGCTAAATCTGTTAAATATTTTGAAAATTTAATAGAAAAGTTGAAACAACAAAAACAGGTTTTTACTCACAACTGATTACAATTTCAACCTGTTATGATGTATTGAGGACTTTCTGCATAGAGCTAATCTGTTCAATGTATTGTTAACCAATTTCTTCCTTCATTCTATTTCCAAACCAACTAGAATTACAGAAGACACTGCACCTCTCACTGATAATATATATTTGAATCATTTGACTAATAACAGATTCAGGAATAGTAATTTGGAGGACATCTCTTATGAGTTTTATCATTTTGTAATATTCTATATTTCCACTGATATGAAATTTTACAAAGTGAACTATAAATGAATTATATGATATTATAGAACGTTGATATATCACAAAAGATTGACAAAATGATAAATACAGAACTTTATTGAATTATCTAAATGAGATGCCAATTAATGACACCTGTGAAGACTTAATGGGAAAATAATTAAGATCTTTGAACAGATGGCTGCAAAAGTTGAGATGAAAATAGATAATTTTTCAAGGTCATAAGAGATCCATAGAAAACAAAGGGATTAATGACTTAATCCGTGATGACTGGGAAATTTTCCCTTAAAACATAGGATAATCCAAAACTGACAAAGCATATACAAATTATATAAACCATAGAAATATGTTTAACCAATTAAAGAGAACATTTATAATAATCTATTTAAAAGCTTCACAATTGATATTAAATCAACTTGGAGAACAATAACGTTCATGGATCTGTTTCTGTGGTACAATCCTTTAAAAACCAAATGATATATTAATCATATATCCAATGTTTTTTTTGTAATTTGTTTACAAGATGTGGTAAAAATATGCAGAAAAAATACCTCCATAAAAAACCCTACAGTAAATCACTATTTGAATAAACAATGGAGACAAATGAAAGATATATATTCCTGGCACCAACAAATGATAAACAAAGTCTAGAGTTCACACCAAAGTCTTAACTAGCTCAGGATATCAGATAATCTAATCCCTTATCTGCAGTCTGGTATAATATAAGAGATTTTTAAATTTTCTCACCAGATTATAATCTCCAGATTAATAAACAATTTGAATCCAGAAAAGGGCACAGTACTACAGATGCAGTTATAACTGATGCAAGCAAATTCCTTGATAATAAGGAATCAGTCCAGGATGTTTACTGTGATTTATTTAGGGCTTTTGAGCTATTGATGATGGCTTACTGTAAAAAAAATAGATGATAATATGTTGACTATCAGGGTTTTAAATACGAGATACAATTTATGCATTATGGTATGCCACAAGGGTCAGTATTGAGGCCCTTATGGTTTATTATATATGTGAATTATTTGGTTGATAATGTTGAATCCATATTATTTTCTGGCGATACCGGTATATATGGTCATGATGCTAACATTGTTAATCTCTATGTATCAATGACACAAGAACATGTTAAATTAACAGATTAGTTCAGAGCTAATCTGCTTTCCCTCATTTGGTCAGAAACACATTTCACACTATTTACAAACTCACAGTTAATTATGTTACAAATGAAACACCTTTATTTAAATCAGGACTTGTTTTCACAGCATCCCAAAACAGCTTGCAAATTTGTTTCCATGATCACAATGCACGGAACCAAAAAAAATTCTTATGAAATTTTAAATCCAAAGGCCTGTGACAAGAATACACTAATATATATAACTCCAATTAATTACTAGTTACATGACCACTGACCTAAATATAAAGGCAACAGAAAATTAGAATGTGACCTATTATCAGAAACTTCTCTCTCTCTCTCTTTAATAGTATAATACAAATTTTTAGCCACAGATGTAGTTTGAAACTAATATATGATGGCCACAAAAGGCTACACATTCTCCATACTGACCAGATTAATGGCACCAAGTTAGTTCCAACTTTGGAAATATTCACACTAAAGTGCACAATCTTCTAGGCAACAGTAAAACTTTTAAGCTGGTATTCTGCTATAGGATTCTCAGAGGCAGTGCTGAATTAGACTATTAACTGTTCAGATAGACAATATACACTTTGTGTGCAGAAGAATGATAAATGTCATTATTTTGCTATATTCTTAGTATTCATTTATCAAATACTTGAGTAGTGTGTTAATAAAAATTCATGTATGTGAAAGACACTATCACATAAATATGTTGAATAACATCCATTAAGACTAGTAGAATTGGTTTATAGCTATAATGAAAGAGATTTTTACAGTATTTTACAGTTTATTGCAGTATTTTACAGTTTTTACAATGTAATGTAAAAATTAGTTTTTACAGTAAAAAACCAACCCTATATCATTTTACTTCACCTTTTGACAGTACACCGTAGTTAATTGGAACTTCAATTTAGATGGATGTTCTGGTGACTGAGCAAATTAGAGTACTGGGTTCAAATCTTGCCACCTGATACATTGAGTATTTAAAAAATATTGCATTATTTAAATTTTTTAAGTAGTCATTTCAATTTGGGTTGATCTAAACATATGTTCCCAATTGGTCATAATGTTAGTGTCACATATCGATGTCCGACTCATCTTCATACTGTTCATCAGACTCCTCTACAGACTCACAGTCACTACTGTATATATTGCCAACAAACTTAACATTTTGTAGTAACTCCTTCTCTACCTTGTTAACTATTGAAATTGGTGTAGAAATAAGGCACTCAGTTAATTACCTTGACACAATCATGAGACCCAATTCTTATTATTGTATTAAAGGGACAGTTCGCTCTCAGATATTTCTTAAATATATAATGCTTAGAACAGTAACCAAAAATTCCACAATAATAATCACAAAATATACCTGGTATCATAGATATAGGGAAATAATCCAAAGTACTGGAGGGCCGTCCCATTATGGCTGCACCGGATGTCAGACTCGAAGGCAGGAAGGAGAAAAGTCAAACGCTCTGACATCGCCTCAACCAGGATGATATATGATGATTGACTTTTTATGGCCATTTTGGTGCACATGTTAGACTAAATGGGCCAAGCAACCTCCAAAGGTAATGAAGCAAAGTCAAAGCTGAACACCCTTCAGATATGCCCACGCCAAGGTTCAAACTCAGGTGGTAGTGATCTGTGGTCCAACACGCTACCAACTAGACCACAGAGGCACCCCACCTGGGCCAGAAGTACAGAGTTCACATAGACACCAGTTAGTCTTCCCGGTTAATCAGAATCATCTTCATCTTATAATGGTTCTTCTGGCTCAAAATGATATGGTTGTATGTCATTCATGGCATAATTTTAACAAGACTATTGCGTTTTGATCTGGATTTTATCTGACTAACAATTGTTTACATGTTTTTGTACAGGCTCTACAGACTTCCAGTCAAACTGCTGAGTTCAAGTGACGTCAGCATTCAGGAGTTTCCGGTCTCTGTCTAGCTTTGAAATGACTGTGCCCACAAGGCCATTAAAAGTCGATTAATCAGCACTTTGAACTGGATTATTTAATATGCGGATGACTGTTTTCACATTTTGACATCTGCATTTATGATATTTGGGAACATAGCTGCATTCCTGAAAATTTTAAATGAGGGTGAACTGTTCCTTTAAGTTCAAATACATTATCCAGTTGTTGTAAAATCAGAAACATAAATCCAAACGAATTATGTAAATTTTATTTTTGTTCAATAGTCTTACTCAATTATGAGTCAATGTAATAATTATAGAAAACTAAATTTTAGTTCTGTGATTTTACTGACACTGTACCAACATTTTAAAGTTACAAAGAGTGGTTAAAGAAACTAGATTTTCCAACATTGCTGTACAGAGTCCCCCTCAGATCTGTCTGTACCATGGACAGATTCAAGAGGGTATCGTATAGAAGCATAGGGCCTATAACTATCAGATTCTGAACGGAAGATATGATCAGGATGCAGAAATGTAGCTGCCTGTAAATGAAACAACACAAGAGGACATCAGAAGAAATAATATAAGGAACAAAGTAGAACCAAAATAAGGCAGTCTCAATTTAGGTTGCATGTGGCTGATGTATCGAAGAAAGTTCCAGAATATGTTGTAGAAGCCTCAAGTGTTAACTCCTTTGACCGTAGACTAGATAGATTCTGGGCTGATTAACCAATCTGTTTTGATCATGAGTCGCAGATAAGAACCACCTCCAGTTGTGATAAACTTAGTAGAATCTCAGAATGCAGGTCTACATGACCTCTATGTCCTGATCACTGTACAGCGATCTGGACATAGAGCTCATGTAGACCTGCATTCAGAAACTACATAAGGTTACATTATACCAGAAATGATTGTTACCATGAAATGGATGGACGTGCTGACATACTTTCAGTTCAGCAGTTAATTAAGCCTGTCCAATTATATTACAGTATAATGCCTGTATTACTGTCACCATTGGGACCAGTGATTTGTGGCCATAATTGAGGACTGGCCACAATACAAGACTACCCAAATTATGCTTCATTGAGAAGCTTGTTATTGAAATTTTAGCCATGCCGGAATAAATATTAGGTATAGCACATGTTATAATCAAATTTTATTCACAGAAACATAATAAAAATAACAATAATATTATGCAAGTACATCGCATTGCGATACGTGTGTACAAATTGTAACATTATTTAACTATTTTTTAAAGAATGAGGTGATAGTGGTTTGCTTTGTGGTTAAAGTAGATGAAGAGATCACTTCTTGCAAGTCTGATTCTAATGAAGCTGTTGTATCATAGTTTTTAGTGAGTCCTTTGTTCAGAAAATAATGTTTTAGATGGCACATCCACTCGAGAGCATCCCCAGCTGTTTTAACGTGACATTCCGGCTCATCCTCCTCCTCAACAGCATTGACTGGCCTCTCACCGAGGAGAAAGTCTGTGATCAGGTTATCTAATTCAACAGTTTGCGTGTTTTTCCTATGTCTCTTCAAAACTAATTATCATCATGTGTGAATTGCTGCAGTCAGGTAAAATTGAGATTTGCCACTGGCAATCAGTTTTATATGCTGACTGGCCATTATTGAGGGCCTCGATTGGCATTTGGGACTTCAAGTGTTAGCCATAATATGCATTAGAGGCATGGCTGCTATTGGCAACATAATTAGCATTGCATTAAATGGGCTGATGTTTGTGATCATAGAATCTGAACCCATTATAGGCATTGACCGTCATTCAGGCATGGCCCCAATGAGGCATTGTTCTGTCAATCTATAACTAAGTATAAGATAATACAATAGTAGATCTAGCTTCGTTCCTAAAAATTAAAATATTAATAATCAAGTATTATTAACAGAATCAAAATTTCAATAAAAAATCATTCATCTGAAGTACAGTTATAAATATAATTATAATTACTTTTATATAATTTTATCTAAATGATTTTCTTGTCTTGATTATAGGTCTATATTAGAGACCTAGTCCTAGTCTACTTGTTAAAACATATTAATTTCAGAATTTCGATAAATGAGTGGGGTTTGTTCAAGTGTGGTTTTATCCAGGTGGGTTTTTACCCTGGAATCATTTATTTGTGTTCATGACAGGTCAACATTAAATCTAAATAAAATAGGAATTCAAGCACACAACTCCTGAAACATCTAGATCTATAGACATCTAGATCTACTTGATCTACACCTACTGACCTAGTCGACATTCATTGATTCAACATTACATTTAACATTGGATTGACTGATTGGCAGGTGATTGGGTTCAACGTTTTGGGATTTGCTCTATTTATCACAAGAAACGTTAATTTGGTAAGACTAAACAGCATAAGAGTAATCTTCTGTATACAAACCAATGTTTTTATAACAAAATGTTACATAAACTGGACTGAGTAACACACAGAAAAGCAAATAACTAGAAAACTTACCATTTGGCCGATTGTAAACATTTATTCCGTGAATAGATCTACCCAACTTCCGGTGTTTATTTGCGCTGAGGTTTGATTTTTGTTTAGAATTAGATATTTAAAGTGGCATCAGTCAACTGGTTTTTGAAGCTGATTTTTGCATTTAGGAATGAAATCTGCGTTTCTCGGAATATCAGCAATATGCCTGAAATAAAACTGCAACATGTGATATCATGTTCAAGCGAAGACAGCGTGAGTGTACCATTTAGATCTAGACTCTACATTACTTTAGCCGTTTACGGCTGGTTCATAATCATAGATTTAGACGTCTACTCATATATGATCTAGACGTCTAGTGATGTCGGCTCAGTGCTGAGTGCAACCTCGCCCGAAGTGATCTTGCCCCAGTTCGAGTAACGTCGCCCCACTGACATTACAGTGAAGCGAGATCACTTTGGGAGAGGTTGCACTGGAACGACATCACTTGCTTGCTTCCACTTACTGTCTTCCAGGGCCAGAACAAATATTTTTTTCACTTCAGTTGCCCCCAGGCAACTAGATTGAAAAGCACTTGCCCAACAAATTTTCACCTGATCCAAAATTATTAAATATTCTTTATCTGCTATATTTCTCCCCGGGAAAAAGTTATACTCGTGAAGAGTTTCAACCCGTACTCAACCAGAACCTGTCTACATATAAACATGTATTTGCAATAAAAATTGACAAATGGAAGTGTTTGATAAGAAATGCTTATTATTATCAGTGAAGCCCAATGCTGCTTTGCTGAATTACCCATAGCCATTTTCACTCTCAGTCTCACTATAAAAATAAAATTTCAAATTACCAAAAACGCGTAGCCAGTAAACTGCAATGAATACAGCTTTTAATCGGCAACACCATTTAAAATAGGCGGTGTGTTAGCTTAAGCTGAGATTCTATATACACTGTAGAGTTTATGCGTTATGCGAATCTGGTAAAAAATGGAAAACATGTAAAAAAAATTAAGGGTAATTCCATTTGCGTGACTGCGTATGTAATTTCCAAATGCAACAAAACGGACTGCTCCATTTAATGATTGGTGCTAATGTGAATCGGATTGTTAAATCTATATTTTTACATAAAAATTTAGATTCAACCATCCGATTCTAGTGTCTAGGCAGGCTTTCCCAAGAAAAATAAGTCACAAGGTGAGGGGGGTGTCTGAAACAAATGGATGCTGCAAAATATGTGTAAAAATCATAATTTAATATGTAATAGATATATGAGAGGCAATTCAACATCATCCTTCCTCGCATTACATGACCTCTTTTATGATATGATTGTCTCATTGCAGCATCCACTGAAGCCTGATTAAAATAACAAACAAAACATGAGTTAATTTAATGATACTGGGAAACATTCTTTTATTGATGATAATTGTTTATGAACAGCTACAGTATTGTCTGACCAGATAATTTTTTTTTAATAATTTAAATTTTTTGCAGTAATAGATAATCCTTAGATAAAAGTAGATAGTATGTCATTGGTGAGATCATTGATAGTTTTAATGTATTGTAGACTTATCCTGCTGATAACCTGATTACTGGTGATGGATTCAAGAAGTGGAAGTGTGCAAAAGCTGGTGAGAAGCAGATCTCCATAACGTTCCAGGTATTTTGACCATTTATTGTATCAGTGTGGGTTATATTTTGACCAGTTATTGTATCAGTGTGGTTTTTGTATGGTTATATTTTGACCAGTTATTGTATTAGTGTGGTTTTTGTAGGGTTGTATTTTGACCATTTGTTGTATCAGTGTGGTTTCTATAGGGTTATATTTTGTATCTATATTCACTTAACATAAAACGGTCATTGCCTTAAAACTAAACCTAGTAGAATGTTGAAAAGGTGAAGTGCACTGTTTATATTAAAGAAATATTTATGTTACTATATATAAATAATACATACAGAAATAACATACACACACACACACTGTAATTAAATCTAATATTAGTCAAACATGCATCTTAATCAGTTGGTAATATGTAAGTAGGACAGAAAATAGATATGTAATGTGAAGATAATTTCTGGAGGATAGGAAAGGTCATATCACCATTTGATAGTGATTGACATGAAATTGGAAGGTGTGATCTAAGTCTGGTGGAAAAGACATCCCAATCAAGAATATGGGTATAGAAAATTAAAGTCTACAAAGGAAGTTGTAAGAGATTGATATTGGAGGAGGATGAGAAGTGTGATGATGTAAACAAAATGTGAAAGAGAATGAAGGAAGGGCTCTCGAAGGCAGAAAGGGAGGTGTGTGGTTGAACAAAGGGCCAGTCAAGGCATCAGTACACACATGGTGGTGGTGGAATGAAGAGGTTGGGAAGAGAGTGAGTGAGAAGATATTAAAATACGAGACACGATGCCGTGTAAAGGATACAGCCGTGGATGAAGATGCATTGGCAGGATATGAGATGGCGGAAAAGGTTATAAAGAGAGCAGTTGAGCAAATACAGCAGCCAGGGAGAATTTGAAGAGAAGCTTCATACAGAGGAAAGGCAGAGATCTGTTTACACAGTTACAAGTCATCAAAACATGTTATTGTTTATAAACACAAACTCACAAAGTACAAACCTTATGACCTAATCAGTTAAAATATCAAAAATAAGTTGTATATTTATTAAGTGAATTGCCATAAATCAGTATCTGCTCACCAGAGTAGATTCATATCATGTTATCAACACAGCAACATTATTACGGACCTTTGAATGTTGGCTGGTTGTTTATATCATACCCAATAATATATGTAAGCTAAGACTGAGGTGAAGTCTTGGTTATGTGATGATATGATCTTCAAAACCATGTACCATCTAAAAATCATGTGCTTATACAATCCACAATATAATCACTTTAAGCAACAGTTAGTAAGTCTCATGAATATGTAAATACTGACTGACAATTTCATTAATATGTTATTTAATTTTTCTAGATCCTTTCGGTTCTAGTTCTGTATATTATTTATAACCAAATAAATTAACATCGATGAGTCACAAAATTTTGTGCGTGTCAGTTTAAACATGCCCATTTAACAGTTCTTAAACAAAGATTTTTGAAAATGACAATTAATATTTTGTCTCTGGCTTATAGTTGGAGAAGGCTTCCAGGATCGAGCAAATAGACATTGGTAATGATGGCTCAGCATTTGTGGAAGTTCTTGTTGGGAAATCTTCAGTGAGCAAAGATGACTTCCAGGTAGGACAGTTTTCATCAATTGATATTAGTATCTTCCCGTTACTGTTCTCTACATATTCATCCCATTATACTCGCATTAATTTTGACATTTATTTTTCGGATCTTCGTAAATAATTGATCTTGTAGATGTAATCAGGTTTTTGTTGTGGGACAAGATTATAGGCTGTTTATAGATCATTGTTGTCCAACACAATATAGTCTCCACAGATTGTGTGAAATTCAATGTTCTGTATGTTATTCATTTCAAGCCAACCTTTTGTTAACAATGATCTCTCAGTAAGTGGTGCTATGAGAGTGTACTGTATTGTAGACCTCCAAGTTGTGGGTTTGAATCAGAGTGTTACTTGTGCCTGTGGGATGTTTGATTGGTTCATGTCATTCTCCTAGAGAGTCACTCTTCTGCCATATTTCCCAGTTATGACCAGACCTGAGGGTAAACAAAATCTGAACCTTGTTAAAATAACTATAAGACCAATAAGTTACCTGTAGCTTGGTTGAACACACTCAATGCTAATACATGAGTCTTCAGAAAGTTACTGTATTAATGTAACATTTCAGTTTCATTCAGTACAGAATTTAATGACCAAGATGATTTATGTTATAGTTTTTTTTTACATTTTGATAGACCCAATCTTCTCTTTGAATGTCAAAAAAATCTAAACAGATATTTATTAACTAAAAAATTATTTCTTTTACAGTATGGTAAAATAAATATCTTACCATAAGCATGGAATGAATTACCACATTCTGTCAAAACAGGAATTATAATTCAGCTTTTATGTGTAATTTAAACGTTTTCCAGACAGTATTATGAAATCTTATTATGTTTCTTAAAAGTTAATCATTTTTATTTCACAATGAGTGAGTGAGTGAGTGTTTTGTTTAGCCTAAGATTTATGGCTGATGGTCGACTCTGAAGGCAAATGAGATAATCAAGCTAAATAGCTGACAGAACCATCCAACACAGATTCAGTACTATGACCTAGAGGTTTTTGACTAAGTGCTTTATCAACTGCGCTATGAGAATATGCTTGGGGGGGGCATTCATGGAATGTAAACAGCTGCTGTATTTAGACTGTTCCATATCTCTTAAATAATCTCTGCTATTTGATCTTAATTACATGTTATCTGTTAATAATTGTAGGTCATTCTAGTTGCATCATCATTTATGAGTCCGATGGATAGCCGAGCTGGAAAGAACATGACAGCTGTACGTATGTTCTCATCAGATAAGTTATCTAAAAATGTTCTGGATCAGAAATGGGACAGAGTGAAGGTTGTCTGTACTCAACCATTCAGTAAGGTCAGTATATTGTACCAGTTGTGTATATAACCTGGATTTTGGTTTATTTAAGTCGATGATTTAAATCAAACTAAAAATGTCGGAGCAAAATAATCTAATTTTGTTGTTATTTTATTGATTTTTGTTGAGTGATTTGTAATTATATTTGGTTATTTATTATTAGGACAGATAATTTATTATTGAACTACAATCATTTGTGTTTGATGTTCATTGTGTCAAAACAATTAACATAAATAAACAGTTATATAGCTACACTAGAACGAATCAGATGTTCACAGTAGATATATATAGTGCAGAACGGTTTATTTGTTATTTGTGGTTTTTCCTCAAGACTGTCTTTATTCTGTATTGATATATTTTGATACTATCATACATAAATAACAAGTCGGCGGTGTTTTATTTATGTAATTTTTGCGTTTAGTCCATACAGTATGGCTTAGCATTCATAAAATTGCACAGCCCGTCAGAAGAGGGCAGCACCAATACTCAAGAACCTGCAACAAAACAGGTAAATGCTTACATAAGGATTGTTTAAATTTATATACCTGTCTGTACTAATTACTTGTTAAATCCCTGAGTGGAGGGGAATTTAATGGTGTGTGTGTGTTATCTGAATTCAGAACATCATCATTTCATGCTAACTCATAGGATAAAATATTATCTATGGGGGTTGAACTATAAAATCATGTTTATATTAGAAGTTACATATAACCAACTTATGAGGCACTGTGTATAGATGTTTGTGAGATGATTCTAAAACTGACCCTTTAAAACAACTTTTAGTCAATACCGAGCTGTTATTTAGGTGTACATGTTTGTGAGATGTATTTATTTTGGTGCTGCAGAGTAAACTTGGAGGCTTTAAGCTCAAACCAGAAGAAGGTGATACAATAAGACCCGGTTCTTTGTTCTCAACTAGAGATAAAGAGAGAGTGGCACCATCTCCTCTGACTGGTAATGAGATAATTATTGTTAATAATAATTTAGATTTAGTCAGTGTTGATTCTAGGATGTGTTTTTGCTGGATTCCTGCAAAATTTAGATGAGGGATGCAAAAAGATAAAGGAATTCGGCCCAAAGAATTACGTCTGTTACGACACATCTACTAAATATTTTGAATAATGAATGACTTACTGAAAGTACTTGGTTTTGTTGTATGTTGCTGCGTTGTTTTTGAATGGCCAAGACATAGAAAATCCATGACATTTGGCCAATGATCACGGATCTTTAATTTGTTCACAAGTATGATCATGACTACTGCCAACATTCATAGTGAAATAAAAGGAAGCTGATGCTCAAAACATGCTCCCGGATCCCCGTAGACTGGATTTGTACCTTTTGTGTTCATATTGGGACCTTTTGGGGCCCACTCTGTCTGGAAAAATGGGCCTAATTTATAACAATCCTAGAATCAATACTGTTGTGTTGATATCATGTAGGTAAACCCAATACCAAATTTAGTTGATATTATTTATAACTATAGTTAAGTTTGAGCAGGTATGTGTTTTAGAACAGTCTTGTGTGTTTCAAGAGATGATACACTTCTGATCTCCGCTGGGAATCTGTTCCACAAAGTTAAGACTTCTGTACTAAACACATAATTCTCATATGACTTGAGCCAGTTACCTACAATATTATAGTGTCTGACTGGGTGGCCTGCACTCTTGTTTTAATTACTTGCTGTCTTGTTTGAATAAAGTTTTTTAAATGTGGTTTTAGAGGTAAAAATATCATTTGTTTTTGGAATCTTTGAAATACTATGTAGGTAATCTTAGTAGATAATTAGTTGCTAAATAATAAGAATATAAGAACCATGCTTGAAGGATGGGAGAGATTTTGGTGAGCTGGTGATCTTGGCTGGTAAACGTCCATTTTGCATTATGATAGTCACGTGACTCAAATACTCTCTCCTGATTGGCCAGTTATCTTTGTTTACAGTAAATAAAGAAGCACATGGTTTTGTTTATATGGTGGATTTCTCTGTCCCTCTCCAGTATATTTGTATGATCACTGTTTTTTGACATTTTATGTTAATATTATGATATAAATATGGAATTCATAAATCATATTAACTGTAATCATACTTTACTGAAAGAATTATATGCAATTTTTGGTACCTTAATAATTGTGTTTCTACCTTGATCCTCTGTCCATCCACTGCTGAGTGTGAGAGGCAGTTCTCCTCTATAAATGGCATTAAAACTTGTTGATGAACTCTCTTAGCTAGGAACATCTACATGATTTGATGCTTATTGCATGTGATGGCCGGCTACCCAAAGAATTTCTTCCAGGCCTATTGATAAGTGGCTGGGTAATGGTGGTCTTCACCTGAACGGGCACAAGAAAAAAAAACCTCAATGTATTGATGAAAATTAAAACATCAAAATGTTCTGTGGCTGACTTTGACTCCGAGTTAGCTGTAAATATGAGGAAGGAGAAGAAAGCCTGTAGAATATATAAAAATGAGTCTCATCAATAACATTTTGAAGCATTTCTGTAGTCTTGTTACAGATATAAGTGATATGCATACATTTAATTATGCTTACACTTTAAAACTATGTGTATGAATACTTCAAATAAGATTCAAATGTCATCATTTTCAGTTCAAATATTCCTGGGGGTATGCATTTGTACCCCTAAATGGTGTTCATGTTACATTAAAATCCCCCACATTTTTAAAATCTAAGGGGGAGTCCCCCACATAGGCTAGATCCTAGAAGCAACACTGGGCTGATAAGTAGCCCAGACATATATATATATATATATATATATATATATATATATATATGCCTACACATGTGTGGAGGTATAGGATATTTGTATACTTGGGATGATTTATGTATAAATTTATTAATATATAGATATATGGAGTTTTAAAGGATGTTTAAGTGTTGATGTTCCGTGCCTGTGCTACCATATATATGTATCTGCAAGGGACAGTCTATCATCAGAAAATATTATTTAAATATGTAATGCTTAGAACAGTAACCAAAAATTTCACATTAGTAATCATGAAATATACCTGATATCATAGATATAGGGAAATAATACAAATTACTGGAGGGCTGCCATTACAGCTGCACCGGAAGCCAGATTCCAAGATGGTCTAGACTGATGCAGATTATAGTTTCTCTTAAGCATTAATTTCTGAGCCATTTTGAATTGTCTTCCTCTTGTAAGGTTCCATCTGGCTCAAACTGATATGGTTGTATGTCACCCATGATGTAATTTTAACAACATAATTGCATTTTGTTCTGGAATAATTCTTTGCTCACACTTGTTTACATGCTTTTGTACGGGCTCTACAGATCAACTGGATGCGGTCAAATGACAACATTCAGGAGCTTCCGATCTCTGTTTAGCTTCAAAATGGTGGCACCCACGGGTGATTAAAAGTCGATTAATCAGCACTTTGAACTGGATTATTTAATATGTGGGTGATCATTTACACATTTTGATGTCATTTATGATATTTGTGAGTATAGCTGTATTAGTCCTGAAAATTTGAAATGAAGGTGGACTATCCATTTAAAACACATACACACAGAGTGAGGGAGGTATGTTGTAACTTGCTAAATGAGCTATCTTCACTCTTAACCACAATATTTATCAATCCACCGACTTGTTTCTTTAGTGAAGATAGGTGGAGCACTTCTATGGTCTAACTGTAGTTTGCCACAGATCTACAGCACCTAGGTTCAAACCCCAGATGGGCTATGCCAGAATGGTGTATCATCATTCACTTCATAACCTTTGGAGGTCGCCTGATCCATTTGGCCTATCACATGCACGAAGATAGCAACATTTAAGCATTTTCATTTTGAGGACAATTATTCATACGAGACGCTATAACGTTTCTCATTTCTAATCTCTAATTATACCTTCTATCATCAGGTGCTGCTGCTGTAAGGGCTGCGTCAAAACTTGCTGAAGAGTCACACAGGTCTGCATCTAAAGAAAATCGACAAACAAAGTCTCCAAAAGATGGCGCTCAATCGGTAACTAAAACATAAATATTTTTGCTGAACATTTGACTGTCATACCTCCCACTTCACTCTAGTAGTCTTCCTTCCTTCCTTCATTTAGTTTGGTATATTACCAACTTCTTATTAATTAATAATTCTTTTCACTATTTCCTCGGCAACTGATGATTTTAGATGTTAATTATGTTTATTTCTGTTCTTTTGTTACATTGTACATTAAGAACATTGTTTAAAAAAAAAACAAGTTATACAAATCTTTTCAGCGGTATAAATTTATATGTTATTTTGTTGCTACCTCACCTAGATGAGTGATGTGCTTTTGTGTTCAGGGGCTGTGACAAATCTTTTTTATGTAGATGAAACGCAAACTTGACGAGAGCAGCACCAAACATGGAACGTCAGAATCACGTAGCACACCTACAGCATCATTACATAAACACCATAGTTATACTGAGTCCAGCTCTGTGAGATCACAATCTCTGGATATACAACCACCGCTGAAGAAAACTAAATGTTGGTCATTTTGTGTGTGTGTGTGTGTGTGTGTGTGTGTGCAGGTTGGGCTGTCTAACAAATTGTCCCTTGTAGAAGAAATATATTCAACAATTATTTCCATGTACTGAATATTACACCAAAAAATAGTTATCACTCTGAATTGTCACTTTATCATTAGTTTATTGTGCTTATTCTGTTATCAGCACTACCAACGAAGATTGAGAAGAATGTTGTATTTGATAAGCTTATGAAGAAGGTTGTGTTTGTGATGAGCGGCTATCAGAACCCTGAAAGAGGACGAATACGTGACAAAGCATTAGAGATGGGTGCCACATATAAGGCAGACTGGACTAAAGAATGTACACATCTTATGTATGTTAGAGGTCAAACATAATTTATTCACTCTAACCTGTGATTGATTTAATTAATTTTCCTCCATTTGTTTTCTATTTTTCTTTCCGTCTATTAGTAGTTAGTTGTCAAAAACTGTTTTATTGCTTTAGTGCAATATCATGTGAACTATTCATGTTTGTACAAAGTCATAAAAAGATAGAATTGAAGTAAAGTTTTTGTGAATTATTTAAAGATCCAGTATAAATGTAATTCTTGATTTCTGAATTTTTACAGAATGGATGTTATGTAAAACTGAAAAATATGATTGACAATAGTGATATTAAATAATAATAATAATTATAATGATAATAGTTCTAAAATAAAGTTATGCCAAAATGTTATTGAGTTTGTTTTGTAGGTAAAGGTTATGTGGATTTATTTGCCAGATGTGCTTTTGAAAACACTCCGAAGTATAATCAAGTGAAAGGCAATGGTCGTATTGTTAGCAAAAAGTGGATATTGGACAGTTATAAAGCCAATAAGCTATTACCATGGAGACAGTAAGTATCAACATTCTGCTTGACTTAATTTGATGTTTATTGAATAGTGATTAGGTTAAATGAAGTCAGAACATCTTGACCATTTTGGAATTTAAATGCTAGGTACACAAATTCAGAGTGAGTGAGTGAATTTAGCATAACTGGATATGAGTGTGTGTAAACACACACATGCACATGAACACGCGTACTGGGTCATCAGCAGAATTAAGCCCATTCTGTGTGAAGAAAGGTTCATGGTCTGGCATCTGAATTATGTATATTGTTGTTGAAGATGAGCTGAGATAGTAAACTAGATGCCAACTAGTAAAATATTCTATAAAAGTTTGCATAAACATATAAACAATATCAGAATAAACAACATTGTTGATTATCTTATTTAGAAATAGTCTTACAGTAATAAATAATATGTAACATTTTATAATAATAATTATTATAATTATTATTATTAATAAAATTAAAGAAACAAATAACTGTTTTTCTTTCGTGCTATCCAAATTTTAGTTGCCTGGCTAATTAAGGAAAATTGTTCATCTTTAGGTATCGATTAGGTAGGGCAAGATCACCACCAGGTGGTAGCACTGACGGTGATTCTGATGATGAGGTTAAATTAAAGGAAACTCACAGAATGTCAACAGAAACCTTCAGACAGAGTGAGTAGCTGGCGGCTAAAGGATTCTTGTTTACTGAATGTGTTGATTTGGAGTAAATTTATTTAACATCATTCATATGTGGAGAATATGAGAGCTTAGTTTTTGAAGAACTACATTTGTTTTATTGTCACTTGTATCATCTCTTGTTTGTTTGGTTACGTAATATGTAGAATTATATTTACATTAATCGGGTTTCTATGCCCCATATTCACCAAATAAACTCTAATTAATGTTTTATAGACTTGAAACAAATTTGCCTATTCATAGGCTTTCATGAATAATGACGTATTTAGCTGAATGTAACGCCACAGGTGTTATCACTCATTTAATGGTATATTTATTCTGGAGATTTATTGTCATATATTCCAACATTCAAGGCATTATGTTTTCTAATTATCCATGTTAACTTGTTATATCTCTTTCAATGATTGGATTCTGTACACAGCTTACAATTTCTGATAGTGATATTTTATGGCAGAGATTTCCTCTTAAACATGATTTGCTTACCAAAAATATTAAGCAGGATCCAGCTGTATATAAAGTTTGATCAACAAGAAACAAAAAAATATATCATTGATACAGCATCATATTTGAGAGTATAGATTTGTTCAAATACATATCTAACTGTTATATATACCAAAATAAATTGATAAAGCTATATCAAAAGTTTTTGGTTATATGTGTTTAATTAAATGTTATTTATTTTGTTTGATAAATAATACAGAACCCAAGCCTGAAAAGTCTCCAATGAAGAAACCAGGTATAGAATATTATTGTCAAATAATAGATATTACATAATGAGCATTATTTTCTTAATGTTGAATGTAATATAACTGAGGGTTTTTTATTTGATTTATTTTGTTCTCTAATGTAAATACATATAATAACATTAACATACATAAATACATTAAAATACCAGGATAGCACAAGAAAGTGAAAACATTTATTTCCAATGTGGTCCTCAATCTTGAGTATTGTGTATTACACAAATGAATCAATATTGGATAACAAACAATATAATAATGCATATGTAATAATAATAATTATATCTGCTGGCAGGAGCCATTCACTATGCTGTATATATCCAATATCAGGTAGTTTTATGTATGTTTGATCAACTCAGTTCCACATGTGCACATACATGTGCTCACACACACAAACACATATTTATCCATCTGTTTATTAATTGGTATATTTATAGTAATAACTATATAATAATGTTTAAATTTATAATTTATTTATCACAGAATCCCCAAATTATGATGAAGATACAGAAAGTGATTCTAGTAATGACACTGAAGATGAAATTAGACGGTAATATCGCTTGTTTACAAAATATTCCAACATCAAATAATACAAAATCGTATAGGTTGGATGGATTAGATTATCAGGGAGATAGATAGTCTAAAGATGGATAGACTGACTGAGAAAGAAAATGTGTTTCTTTTATATATTGATTGGTTGATTGGTTGACTGGTAAACTCCCATACATATATGGGGACAAACACACACACACACACAGAGAGAGAGAGAGAGAGAGAGAGAGAGAAATGCTTGCATCCTTAAAATCTAGATTTATCATTAACACGCCAGAGTCAAAGAATCAGAACAGATAACGCCAAACACCCAGCCGTCAACCAGTAAACAAGCTGATGACAGTATTTATGATGCCTCAACGGATGAAGATGTGCCAGCTGACACCAGAAATGGAGTTGATGTGAAGACCTCTGACTCGGAATTGTTGGAACTTCCCGATCTGTTCCGTGGAAAGAAATTCTTCTTCTATGGAAATTTCAAGTCCTCAGAATGTCGCAAAATGCGGCGCTTTATCATTGCCTATAATGGGTTAGTAGACTAGTGTTATACTTAAATAATAAAGTGTGAGTAGGAAGCTACTGTAACAAGGTGTTTTGATAATTAACTTTATTAATCAACACTAATAGTATAATATCACTCACTAACAGAGTGTGTGTGGGGGGGGGGTTAACCCCGGTTTAAACTGGTTTTACCCAACCAGATGAGTTAAACCCAGGCTAAACCTGGATTTTACTGCTTTAGGCTGAGTTACTCTAGGTTTATTCTCAGAAAGATCTATACTATTCCAGAGCTTTTTCCTTAAAAAATTAGAATTGCTTTAATTTTTAATATGTCAGTATTGATTGAATAATTATAATATAGTTGTTATAATAACAATGTAAATGCACTATCCAATCTGATAGTTTTCAATTGTTAAGAACATTATCATATTTTATATATTAACCAGATACTGATTTATTTTGTCAGTGTTTGGTGTTAATTCTGTGATTAGTTAATTTATTTTCCGAGTCTGGTCCAATTTCAGCTGTTAATTATACACTGCTCTTTGCTTAAAGTGTATTATTTTATCTTGTTACACTGAAAACATTTGTAATTGGCAAGTATAACTGTAATTGTAATTTACTTTTATTGATCTTTGTAATGTATATCTTGATTGATTAAGTTGATGGCACTGTGTGTGTGCAGCTGGTTTATATAAGATAGTTCCCAAGCTGTAAATTATAGGATATATATATATATATATATATATATATATATATATATTGTTGTTTATTGGACATTTCTTAAAATTATTAACTGTCTTTCATTTCTTTATGTAGATCTGTTGAAGATTACATGAATGATTCAGTGTCATTTGTTCTGACAAAGTCTGATTGGGATGATGACTTTGACAAAGTGTGTATTACAATAACCCTATGCATGCACACACACACACACACACACACACACACACACACACACACACACACTGTGAAAGAGAGCCATTTTAATATTTAACAAAGATATCTGGTAAACAAAATGATAATCTCTATGACGTCATACATATAACACCCATATATATATATATATATATATAATATAGATATATATGTTGTAACAGAAATGTTATCACCTTATCTCTGTTTATTTCTTTTCCAGGCACTCTCAGATAACCCATCTTTAGCCTTTATCAGACCTGAATGGCTTAATGTTTGTGATGAACAACAGAGATATGTACCATATCAGAAGTATGCCGTTATGCCTAAGTGATACATAGAGTGGTATTATCAGATGTTAGTGGCAACATATGAGCCGGGTCATTATAGATATTATTGTCAGTGTGTGTGTGTGTGTGTGTGTGCATTGCACAAGGCAGCATCCATGTCTAGTTCAGTAGCATTAGTCATCTTTAGTCAAGTGTCACACCACAAATAAAACCCTAAACTTACACGTTTGTTATTTGATTGATCTGTGTAACTGTCATCTGTCCTGTTAATATTTTCTCATAGTTAGTTGGAGAAATGCCAGCAGTTAAAATATATGAATCAAGCACATAATAATCAGGGTTCCCACACATCCTGGAAAACAACAAATTAATTTTCCAGATCCTGGAAAACAACAAATTAATTTTCCAGATCCTGGAAATGTCCTTGAATTTGATAAAATCAGGAAATATCATGGACAAAATATTGCCTGTGAAAAAATCCACTTAGAACAAAAAGTCTATGAATAAATATTATGTCTGTAGAAGAAAACTGATTGTAGAAGAAAAAGAGTACTGGGACATAGTCCTGAAATCCTATCTCAGTTAAAATTTAAACAAAACTAGATGGATCAGACAGCTAGAAGGGGTGAGGAGGAGGCTGTACCATAAACATCTCTCTAATTGATTATACATTGAATAAATACTATATGCTTTTTCTGGACATATATTGATTTATTAACTACTTTTAAATCTTGTATAGTTTGTCCTGGAAAATGGTTATTTTGTCCTGGAAATATCCTGGAAAATAATATTCCCTTTGCTGTGGGAACCATGAATAGTGTGTAGTTTAACGAATTTGGGATGGGGCTGGTGTTTTGTTTTTATGGTTTAGCAGTTTCTGATGTAAACGTGATTTTCTGTAATTGTTTCTTCACTTTATGTAAATTACTGTCTCTCATTATGATTCTGACAGTTTTGTGAGAGTGGATTAGTTAAATCCTGCTTTTGTGGGATCCTTCTTTATGCTCTGACTCCAGCAATATCCCGATATTTGGGGTTTGTTCTACATACGAGACCTTATGAAACACGTCATAGATCTCTTCTCCTTATAACCAGTGCCTCTATTTATATAGAGGCTGAAAGAGAGATCTACACTTTAATATTGAACAACACATAAAAAAGAGATTATCACAAACGAACTATGTAAGATTTCCACCCCTTATCAAATAGAACATAACGGCTCAAACTTTACTATCTATAAACAGTTCTCGCCATCCATCTAAGTCTAATAATGTTTCTGGTTGCGTTATGATTGTAAGTGCCCGGTAACCTGTTTTCGGTCCCTATTTAAAAGTGGTCACGTGTTATTAACATAATTTTGTTGTTGATATAACGTAATTCTAAAATGGTATCCACAAATATATACACTTCGTTTGTTCAGTATATGAATCACTTTTTTTCTACAGTAGCTGTTGGTAAATGAAAAATAGCTAATATTCTAACCACAGAAAACGTGAATTAATCTTTCAGATCAATGAAGTTCGTTCTCCTTTCTATCAACTCGATATTCTATTTCTACGTGATAACCTTTGGGTGTGATGGACAAGGATTCGTTTATTGGTTAATGTTTGCGTTCGTCAAACGGCATGTTTGAACCAAAAGTTTTGCGGAATTAACACCAGACATTAACATTAAACGTAATTATCGGTTATTAACTGGTTAAAGGTAAGAATATAATTGATCTGGAATATATTCCTTCTCGGTAAATAGGCAAATTAATTCGACATTTTATTTATATTATTTGATACCCATCACTATCAGTTATTGTCTAATATAAAATACTGGCCGCGCACGCACTAACCCTAAGTGCAGAAACATAATTAATTCAAAAACCTATATTAATCCAACCATTATTTATAAAATACATTTCAAAAGACAGTCATTTTGTGAACTTTATGAGAACTTACCCAAATTACAGCTTTTGTGTTGACTGGCATATTAATATTTATCTGCGATGTAAACAACTTAACATTTTGTGAACGTGAGAGTTATAGTAAATGTTCAGTGTTATAACACTATTAAATATACCTCTAATATTAACAAAAGTTTAAATATAAATTTATCATTAATTCTAGTAAGTGCTGTCTAAGTGAATATTCGTATCTATGATATTTGTTATGAATAATAATAATAATGTATATTTAATAAAGCGCCCTTACTAGTAGGAGCCATTCAAAGGCGCTGTACAAATAATATCTAATATAATAATACCCCAAATAATATGTAAGGTAACCTAGAAATAAAAGTCTTATATCCAATTATTAAAGCATTTAATTTTGACACATTTATTTTTAGATCTAACCTGATAGTATGTCGTTGAGACAACGTGACAATTTATGAGTTACTAAAAGAAAATATTAGCGACTTATTAATTTTCTTCACCGACATTTAATATACGGCGATATTAATTATCTGAAGCTAATTAATCAACTAGCATATTTGAATTTATTCGCTAAACGAAGGCAGCCACTTTGTCACTTTTTTTAATATGTTAGCCGTATCTCATTATCTGACAGCGAAATGCCAACCAAACGTCAAACCCTGTACGATTAGGGCTGGGCTCGAAGTGTCATTGGTAGAGCGTTGTATAAGCAAAGTCAAGTTTCTCAGTTCGAATCCTACACTTTAGAAGTGGTGAATGACTGTTGGCTGGACAAAGGGTTTTTCTAGCTACTAAAACCAGTCCAAGAACACGTACCTATTAATTTTAATAATTACAATACATGCTCATAAACCATTGGAATAATCTATAGGGCTTCTTGTGTACTATCGGGGCGCCTCTGTTGTCTAGCGGTAGCGTGTTGAACCACAGATCACTACCACCCGTGTTCGAATCTCGGCGTGGGCATATCTGAAGGTTGTTTCGTCTACACTTCGTCTCATTACCTTTGGAGGTCGCTCGGCCCATTTAGCCTACTTTGTGCACAAAGTGGCCGTAAAACATCAATCATCATCATCATCTTGTGTACTATAAATAAGTGATGACGATGTTATCCAGTGTATTGTAGCATCAGTTATTATATATTATCCTCGGGGGGTTAGTGCTATATGCTTCTAATGTTACAGAAGCTAGTAATATCAGTTACCTACATCATTTGAGAGAGAATCGTCTAATTGGCTTTCTTTTGTTGAATGAAAAAGGCTGAAGCGTTGAAATTCCATGAACACGAGAGTACTATATCACGATGTTAGATATGTTGATGAGTCGCAGTACCCAATAAGCCGACACACACCTTACCAAATGGCACGATTTGGTATCATTCAGCCGAAGCGCAGATTGGCCGGCCTCGACCTGGGATACCTTCGTAGATACGCCGAATTTGCCGAATGACTGTATCTCCCCTCATTCTAGTTCAAGGTAGGAATGTTAAGTGTATTGCCTCACAACCGACTTTACATACGCACTATGTTGGGCTCGGTAATCTGTGGAAATAATAGTGAGATGAAAGATGAAACTTGATTCAAACTTAGCCCTTCAATCGAACCGCCGTCCGAAATATCCGTCACACTCCCCCCCAGCGGCTACTATTCTGAGTGGCAGATCCCCCTCCCCATACCTTATCATCATAGCTAAATAGCGAACTATATTAGTCAGACGATCGAAAGCCGATCACCAGTGACTGGTTAGTGTTATTATTAAACAGATCATTTGAACATAAACACTAGACGCCACCTGGTGTAGTGTATGGCTACAGGCGTAGGTCATTCTTGTGACCTTTGCTATCAGACGGTTGTTATCGTATGACCTCTAGGTGTTCGCTCGCCGAAGTTCGATCAGCAACAGTTTTATTGCGGATCCTGAAGCAAAGTTCAAGATCTATCCAGTTCCGGAACGCGATCGAGCTGCGGCATTAGTTTAACTATAGTTGGTAATAAACAAACCTCGGGCAGGTATAAAGGGAACTGAAGACTTTAGAGTGATAGCATCAAACAGAACATGTCAATCACCCGACATGACCTACTTGGATGGTGTCAGGATGTGTATATACCATTAATAAAACCCTCTACAGCGAAACGCACACACACACACGCGCGCACTCACTCACAGACACACACAAACATATACTTATTATGAAGGTCTTATTAGATTCGTCGTTGGTCTGACACACTAGATACATAGCCGATGGTCTGCTCCGGAAATGAGATGATCAAGCTGAAGTTTTTTGTTGATGAATGAACCGTGATATTAGATCCCACGACGTTCAGATCTGTGATATAGTGGACTGACAAATGTGTGATATAGTGGACTGACAAATGTGTGATATAGTGGACTGACAAATGTGTGATATAGTGGACTGACAAGTGTGTGATATAGTGGACTGACAAATGTGTGATATAGTGGACTGATAAATGTGCTACGTTCGCGTTAAGTATGCCTCGTAACAAATGGTGGCCCTGTAATATTGATTAGATAAAAATATAGAATTTGACAAAGTCTATGGCCCATAAATATTATTTCAGATCTAGGCGTATTAAAACTTTCAGTTCCCAATTTGTGCACAAATCGAGCTTCCGAAGGAAGTTTAAATTGTGGGATCAGTTGAAACTTCTCTCCAGAAGTAACGCTTAATGTTAAATATAAAATATGTAGCACATGAAATATTAAACATATGACTTCAAAGTTCAATCTAGATCATGAAAACGACGCTCAAGCAGGTCACTAACTCGTCCACATCTTGATAATATTCGGTAATTGATTTGGGTTCACGTCACTGATCTGTGTACAAAAGAAGCCATTCATTGTGTAGTCCGGATGCATTTGTCGCTCCTGATATCACGTCCTGACAGTTGATCTGCCTACTGGCAGCGAGCCCTAATGATGAGATGATGTGATCGGCTACGACTTCCTAAACTGTACGCCAGCCCGGGATATCACGAGATTATCTCCTGGAATGCTTCGTCATTCGTGGGTCACGTAACGGGATGCGATCACAGTAATGCGTCTCTTCTGACCTATAAGAGTATTGAAAATCAGATAATGTGAGTGTCCAGAGTCAAAATCATACCATTTCATAAAGTCCCCGTCCATCAAATATTGATAATACGCCATTAACTTGAAGCCATTCCGGATGTGACATCCCTCTGCTGTCTTTATTTCTGATTGGGTAAGAGTTACCGCGTTATTATAGGTATATTTACATGTTATTTTTTAACATTAAAAAAAATAATAATAATAAAGAACTGCTGAAACTTAAGCGGACCTCGATAATTAACCTCTAGACGTTCATTACATAACTCTTCCAGTAAGTAACTTTATGATGCGACCTACCAAATATCAGATCTCGCCATTTTTTCTTGTTAGACATCCTGCAGGTTTTGGAGTAGACACCTTACGGAGAGAGCGACCTCTAGCGGCTACTGGCGAGATTAAACTGTGGTCGTAGACTATGATGTCGAATCGGTGTTCTGACAACTTAATGAACACGGATCGTTTGTAATCGTGCCACGGCAGTGGGAAGTATCGTAAGTAATCACGTGATAGTCCACGCAATAGCCACGTGAAATAGACCCACGTGATAACTGCTGGTCGAGGGAGAGACCTCTTCGTTATGTTGATTAGCTCATCCCGCTGTATATTTAGTTATTTCTCCGTTTGTGTCCGATTGATAAGAGAAGATGCTCGCCGAGATATGACACTTGATAATGGTAACTGTCTCATAAATTATTGGCATATCAGAGGAATTTAAAGGTACTACGTCCTGGTCTGTTTTCTCACTTCCGACATAAATAACGCGCCCCTTCTCTCTCCCGCTTTCTCTATCTGTATGTTTATGTTTGTGTGTTTATGTATATATGTGTTGGTCCTCGTGTATATATGTTGGTCCTCGTGTATATGTGTTGGTCCTCGTGTATATGTGCTTGAGAGAGAAAGAAGAATCTCGTTCTCCATCTCTCCCCCTATATATCCCCTTCTCTCTCTCTCCCCATCTCTCTCTCTGCATGTAAGCATGAGTTCATGTATAGATAAATATATTTATTACTCATTGGATGAACTGGCCGCAAACAGTTCGCTCATCGTCACCATCAACAGCCACAGCATCATCATCATCATCATCAGCATCGGTATGATCTATATCAGCTTCACAATTACTAGACAATAAACGTCATTTAATTGTAATGTACACCTGTAATTAAGGTAGGCTCTGGCTATGAACGTGACACCTGTCACCACGAAGAAGATGACACTGTACAATGAGTGACATTATCTCTATTCTTGCGACAGATGTCACTAATATATAACATGGCCAGGCATGTTATTTATCGAATTAACCGTCTAGTAACCTTTCTAAATTCTCTATTATCACCAGATATCACATCGTGTTTATGTTTGTGTTATCTCTGTCAGCCGTAATCTTATTTTAAAAACAAGATGTTTGATGGCCAATCATTTTTCCTCATTTATTTTCCTAAAGATTAACATCCAGTTAAATCAGTCATAACAACCATCTTTCTTAACCGAATACCTCACTTTAGAGAACCAAAATCTGGTCCTATAATTTCGCTGGTCCTCTGAAGTCCCAAAAGTGGAGCCTATCTTAATTAGGGTGCTTTGATATTTCCGGGGGGCGGGTGAATGTCAGCTAACTCTGACAAGATAATTTGCGTATAAGTTTATTTCCATCGAGTTTTGGTTTTCGTAGGTCTTCCTCGTTGTAGTCGGGTCTGAAAGATTGAAGTATTTGCGTACACTAACTCTATCCAGTGACGGGGTAGTATTGTGTAGCCAGAAAATATAACAACAGCTAAAAAGACTAGTCATGACAATTGTTAAAGATTTAGACTGAATGGAAAATTCACCTCACTTAGGGATAAAATCGAACAACATTCTTCACAGTTCGTTGGGCGTTAATGCTGTTTTTGTAAATATACAATAACAACAATACTGATACTACTACTATTGCCTCTACTACTAATAGGACTAATTTGGATATAGGGACGAGCCCTGTCTAAGACGGTTATATCCTAAATGGGTTTTATAGAAATATTTCCTTTGTCTTTATTTGAAAAATACCTTCGAAGCTGTTCCCTAATTTATCAGCTGTTTAATGTGACTGATACATTTATCTATTCCATGGTATATCAGCTATTCTCTATAACTGGATATCAGCTGTTTACGGTCACTGGTTTATTTGCCGCTTTCTAGTATAGCAGCTGTTTACTGTGACTAGTATATTTGCGGTTCCTTGGTATAGCAGCTGTTTACTGTGACTAGTATATTTGCGGTTCCTTGGTATAGCAGCTGTTTACTGTGACTAGTATATTTGCGGTTCCTTGGTTTAGCAGCTGTTTACTGTGACTGTTATATTTGCTGTTCCCTGGTATTGTAGCTGTTTACTGTGACTGATATTTTTGTTGTTTTCTGGTATAGTAACTGGCATATCACATATTATCACTTGTCAAAGGCGTATTTTAATATTTAATCAAAATAATATATTCGACATATTATTTCTTTTTATCCATCTCACTTTCTATAAAAAATATTATTTGAGTACTCCCCCCCCCCTCTCTCTCTCTCTGTGTATCTTGTTTTTCCCATTGAACTTACTTACTTTACTCCATTAACATATATATAGTAACGTAAGAAAACTATAAAAAAACAGAGAGAGAGAGAGAGAGAGATAGAGAGACACACACATACACACACACACGCACACACACACGCACGCACACAGGCACACACACACATACGCATATTGTTTTACTAAAGACCTTAACTCGTCCTACAGCTATCAGATAAAAGTCGATCAAAGAAGGGTCAATGAACCAAATAATTAATACTAATCTCACCATCTCACTCGTTATCTCACACCTTCTCTCTATCTATCTTTTACTTGTGTTTGTACAGGATACAGGCTGCATCTTTGGTAGCCTCAGATAGCTACTATCTATCCAGATATCCATCGAGTCATCGAGTCATCCAGCTGGTCAGTGAGTCAGTGAGTCGGTGAGTCGGTCAGACGGTCGGACAGACAGACAGACAGACAGACAGACAGACAGACAGACAGACAGACAGACAGACAGACAGACAGACAGACAGACAGACAGACATCAAGGTAAGCACCTGTTAATCACCGTAGACAAACAACAAACATCCTGTGGCTTACCAAACTTGTACCAAGATTATTAGCAAAATATCGTATCCCGTGATCCAGGAATCTGGATAGAGTCAATGATCTGGATCTGGCGATACAATATGATTATATGATCATGAAATATAACAAGAAAGACGAAAATAACAACAAAATAGTAACAACAACAAAATAGTAACAACAACAGCCAGGAAAACACATATATAATAATAATAATAATAATAATAATAATAATAATAATAATAATGGTAATAGGCCAGTCACTATATTTGGTTATGTCTATTATTTTTCATCAATATGTAATATCATAACAAGAATATTGTTTCAGGAGATAATAAGATCATGTCATAGTGAACATCTCCCCGAACATCTTCCCTCCCCCGAACATTTCCTAAGATCAGGTTGTTAACGCTTGGCCAGGTATCCAGCGAATGTTTCTAATAAGCTGTCACCATAAAGACAAGAACCTATCTCGGGTAATATTATCATGTTACTCTCTCTCTCTCTCTCTCTCTCTCTCTCTCTATATATATATATATATATATATATATATATATATATATATGTGTGTGTGTGTGTGTGCGTGTGCGTGCGTGCGTGCGTGCGTGCTGTGTGTTAGAAAAGCGAGGTTGGTTTTGGATTATAAATAAATAAATAATATATTCGTTTTTTTACTCCTTCCTCATACAACGGTTTTGAATGCATTTTGCATCTTATATTACCACTATCATCATCATCATCATCATCATCATCATCATAGAATGCACATTATGTCGACAACCAATTAACGCACTCGATTGAACTTATTAAATCAAATAAGCCAATCAGCTGCCGAGAGCGATACGACGATAATGAATTATGCAGACTGACAGCCAGACAGACCGACGGACAGAGAGCCCGACAGACGGACGGACGGACAGACGGACGCCGGACATCCGAACGATTCGGGATCCACATGATCGGTGGTCCTGCTCTTTCGGCCCGTCCGGATCAACAAGCTAACAATCTGTAGGCGGCACGAGTCCCGGACCTGGGGGTAGCTTCATTTAACGGGAATCCTGCTCATCGGCGAGAAACACTCCACCCTTCCTCGTCCTTCTGGATAGCGGCGATCCGGACGAATCCCGGCTAGCTCCGGATCGATGTGCACCCGCGCGCGCGCGTGTGAGGCGCCAGCAAAACGGACACGCAAACACTGAGAAAGAGCAATAAGTGGTCGGCTCACTATTGGCGGGCGGTTGTTAGAGTGGCTCATATAGATAGATATGTGAAGACAGAATAGCAAACCTGTTATTATTTAACGGGATCTTAGTCTGTGGCCCGTTACATGGTTTCAACAACAACAACAATAACAACAACAACAACAACAACAACAATACAGTGACAAATTAGACACGTAGCCTAGGCCACTCAATATAGAGAGTGCGTTTGAGAAACACAGACAGACAGACAAACAGACAGAGAGAGAGATTGCCGAATTGATACACAGGACCGTCGACAGACACAAACACACACAGAGAGTGGACACACAACTAACACAGAAAACATTGGATATCGTATTATTATTACCTGGACTTATATATGATGGTCAGATGTTACAGGTAAGTCAACCCATCTTCTTATTGTTCATCGGTCTATTTAAATGGATAATGCGATTCATTAGACACTGCACTATATTTGTTGGTATTTACATCTTGTGTCTGTAATAGATTAATACGTACAATATAAAATATGATACAAGTTGATGTGAGTACAATGATGGGTGTTAAAGTAGCATAGCTGATAGCGTTCTGCGTTATTAATTACTAAACCGTAGGATGTTTCATATGATTATCTCATTCCTCTCGGCCATTTTCCCATTAATGACCCGTACCGAGGCTAAATAAAGTCCCCACTCTCACTCACTCACTCACCCACTGACTCACCCGTCAGTTCGCTCACCAGATGCGCAAAAGTATTTACCGGATGTCCACATCAACAAACTTGACCTTGACTTTATGTAAACTTGATGAAGCTATCTTCTCTCGTTCCGCCATTTTTCTTTCTACTTGGCTTCTCATTAGGTAATTTGGTATTTTCGGATCAGCCGACAAATGATCCTTAATCAGATCGTTCAGTCAACTAACAACAGAAGCGTTCATTCTGTTCTTGACAGTCATTTGGTCAAACCAAACTTTGGGTACACACTGTTTATGCATTACTTATATTTATTATTTCTGTGTAACTCGTATGCCTATCTGGATACTGGACTCACACCAGGTCAATTTGACTTTCACGTCCCGGATGAAGTCGTTTGACAGACTCTGTCTGGATTTGGCCCACTATCTATTCCCAGCGAGAATCCTGGTGTATTCATTTGACAACTTCATGGTTGTTCTTGGCATCAAACCGGGCCCGAAGGCACCAATCTGGATCAGAAGTGGGCCGGATTGATTCCTATTTGACAGATGTTACGGAATGTCAGGCGTCAACTATTACCTGCTGCGTTATGTGAAGGGAGTAGATGTACCCCTCACATCCAGAATCCGGGAGGGGGATTGGTTTTTGGGTTTTTATATACTGATTTATACTCATATACTCATTTCATGACTGACTGACTGACCCACTGACTGACTGACTGACTCACTGACTGACTGACTCACTGACTGACTGACTCACTCACTCACTCACTCACTCACTCACTCACTTCCCCCATCTTGACCTGTTACAATATAGTTCTGTTACCTGTACTCCCAGTTAGACCACTTTTACTAAGACGATAATCCCAAATCTAGTACACGATGAGAGGTGAAGGTCTTTATTTGGAGGGAGGGGGGGACCTTGAGGGTTTCGAATGGAGGCTGCTCAAACTCTAATTGTGAAGTTTTCTCCACTAACAAGCAATGAATGGGTGGATGGTTTAGGTTTTGGTGTGTGTCTTGGTAGGGACTTGGGTGGGAGTTGACTGGGAGTCGGGTGCCGTAGTTGCACCGAACATTTGGTCAAACGTTATGGCTTCCTGTTAGTTCAGCGATAGGGTGGTGCATAACATTCTCGGACGTTCTGGGATCTAATCTGTTAACTGTTCTGTCATATCCTCGTTGTTTCATTTCGTATACTGCTTGATTACTAGTATATATTTATGATACTGATAAAAGTATACCTCCGGGGAAGCGGTGATTACTTTGGATTGTATAGCTTAGTCCTAATCTAAAGGTAAAGTCCTTCGACTATCAGTTCTGAATCTGACAGGAGAGTTGTGTATTGGACTTTGTACTGACGGGGGTACACTGACCAGACCAGCAACAGTCTGCTGTACATCAGCTAACACCTTCTGGTAACTGACTCCACTTGGCCGCTCATTTCCAAGTTCTTAAAACAAGTTTATTTTGGTGGTGATCGACCACAGACTGTTTGTATTACAGGCAACAAGCTATGGCAACATAAACGCTTCATAAACGATCGAATAGACAATAATAAAAGAGTTTATTAATATTTAAATGTAATATATAGGATATGCAACTATAATAACACACAATCTACTAGAGTTATACTTAGTGTGTGTGGGAGTGGAGGCGGGGGATGGAGTGAGAGAGAGATACATAGAGATAGTTAGATAGAGAGAGATAGAAAGAGTATATATATATATATATATATATATATATATATATATATATACATAGAGATAGTTAGATATATATATGTTTCTCACAATGACCTGTACTTAAACCATAAATGATCATTTTAGTTAATACATTGTTTGTCTATAAACACGTTGTAATATCATCTGTAAACATAAAATATGAAGCGATAAAAAGGTTTTTAAATTTATACTGAATATAAATAGATCAGCTACGACTAATAATGTTAAAGAGTTTAATTCATCACTTATAAACTCAATAGATCGTTAACTGTAAAAGATTTTACAATAATATATGTGTTTGATGATACTCAAAGAATAAACTCCTTAGATTAAATAATACATGTTGTTGATGTTGTGCTGTTGTGATAGCAAAACTCTACAAGTGATGAGATCAACACATCACATCAATAATACCAGTATTACATTAATAATACCAGTAATACCAGTATTACATTAATAATACCAATAATACCAGTACTACATTAATAGTACCAGTAATACCTTAACTACATCAATAATACCAGTAATACTAGTACTACATTAATAAAACAAGTAATACCAATACTACATTAATAGTACCAGTAATACCTGAACTACATCAATAATACCAGTAATACTAGTACTACATTGATAAAACAAGTAATACTAGTACTACATTAATAGTACCAGTAATACCTTAACTACATCAATAATACCAGTAATACTAGTACTACATTAATAAAACAAGTAATACCAGTACTACATTAATAGTACCAGTAACACCTGAACTACATCAATAATACCAGTAATACTAGTACTACATTAATAAAACAAGTAATTCCAGTACTACATTAATAGTACCAGTAATACCTGAACTACATCAATAATACCAGTAATACTAGTACTACATTAATAAAACAAGTAATACCAGTACTACATTAATAGTACCAGTAATACATACATGTACTACATTAATAATACCAGTAATACTAGTACTACATTAATAAAACAAGTAATACCAGTACTACATTAATAGTACCAGTAATACATACATGTACTACATTAATAATACCAGTAATACTAGTACTACATTAATAAAACAATACCAGTACTACATTAATAGTACCAGTAATACATACATGTACTACATTAATAATACCAGTAAGGGCTAATATATTCTGGTAATTTCTCCGTTAATTCACTATATACGCTATGTATAGTTCAATATGTTTTACGATTACATGTTTTCCAGTTACTTGTAATGTTTACATTGGTCTTGTATAATACATTAAATTTATAGTTACCGAAACAAAAATTACACAGCCTTCTTTGATCGTTCAAGTGAGTTTTATGACGGAAACAAATCCAGTAATTTATAATATACATTAATTTATAATAAATCGATATTATAGCAATGATGTATCTTCATTAAGGCGTCTATGTAGCTAAACTGGTACCGTAGTTGGCTACAGGTCTCCATCAAAGTTCAAATCCCGCACTTGCTATATCTGAAGGGTATTTCATCTTTCAGTTCACCTCACTACCATAATATAGGTAACTACATTCGGCCTATCGTCTGCAAGCTTTCAGCCATCTACCCACAGTATTATCTTTTCCTTTGACTAGACCAAAGATTAATATAAAAAATTGTTATCACTGTCGGCAAAGAGTACAGGTGCTAAGGTTTACTGTTTTAAATAGAACGACAGTGATGTTGTCCCAAAATAAATCAGACAACTTTATATTGCTTAATTAATTATTATACTCTCTAGTATATTACTAATTAATTATGCGAAGAAGATGATCTCATATATTGGTAGCCCGAAATTAATGACTTCAAGTTTAATCCAGAATTTATGCAAAATTTTAGATTACGTTGAAATCAATTTGGGCAGTTTGATAATATGTTTCTTATGTGATGATGTCTTCCCATAATAAAGGCTTTATATAGTTGACAAAAATATAATAATAATATATCTTGTTTATGGGTAAGAAAGAAGGTCAAACTGGCAATCTGAACTGTTCCAAAGTAAATTGAGTACACTTTTAAACGTCGAGTCACTTACCACACAAAGAATAATCCAGTAAATGTTGACAGTCACAATTTAATGTGTTCTTGCTGACCGTTTGATTGAACATTTTAAACTTGTGCTCGAAGTGTGAAAAGCCGGATTTACGACATTGGACATCAAGTACTGGAATGCGACATTTGCCTGAGGTGGTTGTCATTAGCAACGATAAATGAAGTTAAACATGGCCGTATGAATTAATGTGAATAACATGCTTGATGTTTATTTCGTTTCCAAGATGACTCTGTGAAAATGGGAGCTGAAACAACAGAATTATCGCAGCATTTTAACACGAGTGTATAACTGTATAATATCTCCCTAACCGATCTAGAATCTCACGCGCCCTCAACGTCCAGTGGTGTATACAGATAAAATAGATAATATTATAATTTTAAAGCGTTTCTTTCACGTACCATCAACTACTTCCCGTGAATCACTGGTCCAAGTACTGAATGAGTGAGTGTATTAGTTAGTAAGTGGGTTAGTGAGTGAGTCGGAGAGTTACTGAGTGAGTCAGTTAAGCCAATGAGTGGGTGGAAGGTTGTGTGTGTAGCTTGGTTATTGGGTGAATGAGTGTGTGTGTGCGTGAGAGAGAAAGAGCGTGAGTGAGCGAGTGAATTAATGAATGAATGTGTGAGTGAGTGAGTGACTAGTAAGTGCTTTGTTTAGAATAGGCGCTGTTCACACGTGGTTTAAATGACTGAAGATTACTTCCCTTAAACATAAATCGTACAAACACAATGTCCCCGACTAATGTGTGTGTTCTGTGTATGTGTGCGTGTGTGTGTATGCGCGCGCATACGTGTGTTTGCGTATATACGTGCGTGCATGCATGTGTGTGAGTTTTTTTGCCTGTGTTAGTTCCGTATGTTATGTTATACCATGGTCTCGTCGTAACATAAAAGAACCATTGTCCGTTGACGTAATTACGTCATACGGCTCTCCTGTATTACTTCATCAATATTCACCATCTAGGATAAGGCATCACTTGAACCAATCAGATATCTCTGTGTGTTGAACCAATCAGATCTCTCTCTCTCTCTCTCTCTCTCTCTGTTGGACCAATCTGATCTCTCTGTTCAAGTTTTAAGCCTATTCACGTTCTAGGAAATTGCGTTTGATCAATTCCGGATCTCAGGACTTTCTTCGTGTCCTGATAGATAGCTGTCCTATGAGGGTTATCTATTTTGGGACTTATATATATATATATATATATATATATATATATATATATGTGTGTGTGTGTGTGTGTGTGTTATAAAAGTTGATGATACCATATATTACAAATTACAATCACAGTAAGCTTCTATACTTATTGATACTATCTTCGAGTGACTAACAATAGACATTTTTTAAGTGTTAACAATACTATAACAATGATAACAAATTACAGCGTCGAAGATAACACTGCTACATGATATGCTACTGATTATTATTATTATTATTATTATTATTATTATTATTATTATTATTCAAAATTAAATTATTACCCACGACTGCTCATCCATAATCTTCTTCCTGACAAAGTGACATGTATGTGTAGTTTTATTTATGTATAGATTTATGGAAGTATAGGGTTCAAAGGATGTTTAGATATTGATCTTCTGAGCCAGTGCTACCATATACATGTATTTTAACACACATACGCACACATATATGCACACACGCATACATACACTTCTCAAACTGAGACCTTTATACACTTCTCTCACTGTAACGTAGTTGCTTGAGTCGTATACGCAAAGGCACTTGCAGAGAGAACGGTGAAAACAACCTCTCCCTAGACGATTCATCAGGGATAGGACGGTTTCAAAAGCAACCACCTTACATGTTGATACCTAGATATGTCACACCAGTTCTAACATTCCTAGTATCGACAATAGTCGGTGTTTAAACAACAATATTTATTTGAAAGAAAACAGTTCTCCGGTCAGTTACCGAATTATTTAAACACTTGTCCTGTTGCTCGGAAGTTACAAAGAATGGCAATTTAGTTTATTATTATCACACGTTAATTGGCTCGAGTTTATTTTCAGGCCCCTGAGAACTAAAACATCTTCTTAATAATGGACATAGGCTTTAATCTGAATGCCCCCCCCTCTCTCTATCTGTAACCAATCTAGAATCAATGGAGAATATTGCTGACAATTACATCTGACAACGTACACGCCAACATCAAACCACTTCCATGGTCTTCGTTTTAAAATGCTATATATTTCCCCAGTATTATAATTACTTACATTCTACCTCTCAGTGTATTATAATTTTTTTACCCTTCCTTCAAGTTTCCTCGCTCTTCGTCGATGTTAGGTCGTCCGGGATCAGCGAGTTTCACCTGTTTCTGGATTCCCGAATACTAATTAAACATGGACGTGCCTGGTTCGTTAGTCGGGATCCGCGCAAAGCGGAATGATACGTGGTCGTGTAACGGGACACCCGGATTTCAGCAAAATTTATTCAAAAATCGGGACGCCCTCTTCGTCTGAAGTGTTGGCATATAACTCGACGGTGAGCTCGTTAAACAACCGATCTCCGCTCCATCTCTAAAAGGCAACTTCAGCTGCTCTAAGAACTTACTCGGTTATAAATGTTTTCATTTTTATTGAGTTGAAGTCTTAGTTTTTATCCATATATTAGAAGTGTTAGTGTAAACTTTCAATACGAGTACAAATTATTTGGTAAACATTGTTTCGCCATTATTACAGAGCCGTTGTTTGTTGTAAACATTGTTTCGCCATTATTACAGAGCCGTTGTTTGTTGTAAACATTGTTTCGCCATTATTACAGAGCCGTTGTTTGTTGTAAACATTGTTTCGCCATTATTATAGAGCCGATGTTTGTTGTAAACATTGTTTCGCCATTATTACAGAGCCGCTGTTTGTTGTAAACATTGTTTCGCCTTTATTACAGAGCTGCTGTTTGTTATAAACATTGTTTCGCCATTATTACAGAGCTGCTGCTTGTTATAAACATTGTTTCGCCTTTATTACAGAGCTGCTGTACAGCGTAAATCGAATATTCTAATCAGACATAGAGAACTACATATATGGGGTGTACTTGTCACACTAAAATATTCCTTTATTGTCAAGTACAAGTCCAGATACGGCAATTCGTTTCACTAAAGTACATATACACTTAAGCAGAACTTCTAAGGTGCCTTCATATTTGGCAGGGAACATCTGTGGCACAGTGATTAAGGGGTTGTAATTCTCACATTCAAGTTGTTTGTTCAAATTCTCAGTGTTACCTGTGTCACATTTAGATGAAAGGTTTCGGCAAGATTAGATCATTTGATAGGAAGTACTCTGATCGTATAACCGAATCATTCACTCATTCAGTTGCTATGAAGTCGAATACTCAATGATAATATTTTTTTTAATTTTTAAGTCAAATTCCAGCCCTAGCGTAGGACATCAGCAAATGTTAAGTACAAGTTGAACTTTCTGTACTTAAATTAACAACTATTGAATTATTCCAGTACCCTTTTATCTTATGAATATTGGTCTACTTTATATTAATAAAAAACAAACGCAATAACACGCTGTATAGAGACAATCTGTTTAGAAACATATTTCTTTATCAGTCACAGTCCACCGACTAGCTGTTACCATACAACGATTTACAGGGGGACCTATTTCTGAAATTTGGCCAGTCTTCGTCCACCTTTCCGGAGGCCACCTCTCCGAAGGTCACTTTTTTTCCCGAGGCCACCTCTCCGGAAGCCACCTCTCTGAAGCCACTTTTCCCGAGGCCACCTCTCCGAAGGCCACAAGAAGATGGCCACCAGCTATTGTTGCCCAGACAGTAGTCGTCACGATCAAGTGATATTTTATATTTGGTAATGTGACTAGATGTATTCTCCTCAGTGCCTCCTCAGTGTCTCCTCAGTGTCAGAAGAAGTCAATTTATACAATAACATGTCATCTATCATATCTCGTCTTCGAATAAGCCGAGATATGATTTTAGTCGTTTATTGACTTTATCACCTTTTTGTCTATTGGACACTAACATATGTCTAGGATGGCCCTGTTAGGATCATCTTTAATGTCTAGATATGGTGCCTCTTTATTGGGATGTCATATTGTTATGAGTAGGAATTTGGTTTTTAATTACGTTAACTGCTAAATATTTATAATTATTGTAGTTTATATAATATAATTCATCATCATAATTACTACCTTCATCACCATCACCACTATTACTATTATCATCATCATCATCATATAATAAGGCGCTTTACAATATTATTATCCCTGACTCAGACCTGTTTCCACCCAGCACATATCTCAACTTCCAAGGGAGCATACCATACAACGCATGCTGCCATTATAGGCGCAAAGCGTTACTCAAACACATAACCATCGCGTCTTGTCGGGTACTCATTTTTATGGATGAGTTAACCAGTCGCCACATGACAACATTGCATCTCCGGAGCCTCGAACCCGCGACCCTTCGGCTACGAGTCATACGCTCTAACTAACTGCGCTATCACGGCTCGATTATTATTATCATTGTCATCATCTTCGTCATCATCATCATCATCATCATCATCATCTACCGTAGATGGATTGACAGTGATTGATTATTTTATAATATTCTGGAGATGATCTTTGCTAAGTTTTAATCAGTTAGATAGAAACCAGCCAACCAATCAGCAAACCAGCCAATCAGGCAGCCAGCCAACTAATTAACCTGTCAACAAACCAGTCAGCTATACAGGCAGCCAACCAGCCAATCAGCCAGCTAACCGGACAATCAGCCAGCCAACCAGCCAGCTAATCAGCTAACAAACAACAATAACAAACCTAATATCAAAAGCTCCCCCCACATTCACAGACATATATACACATATACATATAATCATCAAATTATTTCACTAGTAATTATCATTATATTAATATTATTTCTGTCATGTCTATTTCTAAGGATCTCTCTATTGCTGATTCCAGTCTCTGATAACAAGATGACTTTAATGGCTTCTTTTTCACGCCAAGAAGCTACACCCAGCTTTAGTCATTGGCACCAAGAAGCCATTCTCGGCTTGTGTTGTTGGCATCAAGAAGCCATTGTGTGAACTGGTGCCACTGAATCGTGGGTGGGGGAAGGTTTATAGTTGATGTTTTAGATGACGGGAAGCCATTACCCGGGGGGGGTTTGCTCGTGCCATGAGAAGCTGGTATTGCTCTGGATGAGTGGCACAGAAAAGTCAGTATTTATATAAAACAATGCTCTAACGATACCATTATTGATCCATTATATTGCCATTAGGTAGTTATTATTCGTCTGTACAGTTTATAATGGGGAAACCTGTGTTCAGTCTGTGACCAACTCCATTCAACTATCTTTGACCTGTGTCAACGCCTATGTTATTACTAGCAGCAACCAGTCATGACCTGTGTCATGGCCTGTGTTTCGGCTCATTCAGTAACCGTTCATCACCTGTGCTATCCCTGTGTTTCGGATCTTGGTAGCCATCCATAACCTGTGTCGTTCACTGGAAGAAGCCATTATTTGGGAACGGGAGAGATAGAGTTGTCGATATTTGGTGTCAGGAAATATGGCTCCCTCTATCGGCATTTTGGCAGAACTAAGATCAAAGAAGATCCAGAAAAAGAACTCCTTTTTGTTATCATTTCCCCTTTTCTATCCCGACACTAAGACGCGTGATATCAGCCGAAATATCGTCGATTGTGATAGCTTCTGTGAATTTCTGATTCCACATCCGGCGCCATTCGTAGAACCATTGTGACGTCACAGTAGGAGTGTTAGTATTTGTTTGGACAATCGGATGATATCCGGAACTTTGATGTCGATTCTTTGATCCGTTTGGTAGACGAAGTTATTAAACATTCTGAACGCCCTCTGGTGGTGAAAATAAACCGACTGCGAATAAAAGAAATATGGGTATCTAGATATAGTAACTGTTAACAAGCCAATATAACTTTATTTATTTATTATTATTATTATTATTATTATTATTATTATTATTATTATTATTATTATTATTATTATTATTATTATTATTATGTTATTATTATTATTAACCTTTTTACCATTATTATATCTATCGTGTCAATGGTTAAAGGGTTAAGGCACCGCCCACGCCAGCTTAATCGACGTCTATTTATTACAGGTAATGCATCATTACAGGTTAATTACTTAATGTAGTAACAGATTACACGACACATTAGCGAGGTAAATGGAGATATTGTGTGGGTAGTGAGCGCCATTTGTAACACAGAATTATAAGATATTGGCTGTTCTTATACAGGGTGGCGTATAAGTTGTTTTACCACATATAAATGGAATAAGTTCTAATTGATAAAACGACTTATGAGCTATCCCATGCCCGCGCGTACACACAGGTAAATAGACAGACAAAGAACGCGTATACACGTGGGTACTCACGCATATTGGGCACACATAAACGTCGACAAAGATGGATGTTATCACACACAAGCGCGCGCGCGCGCAGAAGGAATGGTGAGATATTACACATATCTCAGAATGAAAAATCGCCTCCTTGGATTCATTGCCCCGATGAATCATCCAGAGTTTGCATTTGGTACTGAAGACTCGTGATTAGCTTTGCCAGTACCTTATTCCATTCTGCTAATGCACACACACACACACACACACAGAGAGAGAGAGAGAGAGAGAGAGAGACTGTAAATTCCAGACAACATTTTAATATGTAAACAAAGCTCTCACAGACCGTATGTAATCCAGGGTTTATTCAGTACGATAATTCGACAAATTGATCTATTTCTAAAGTAAATTAAGTTAATGAAGAATCACAGCCAATGTCCTATCGTTAATCCCCGCATCTCCGCCTATATAATGCCATTATAGGATCCTACAAATCATCCGGATCAGGCATCTCCAGACTTATATCCTTGTATTGGAGGAGGTGGGTGGCTGATTGCGGGGACCAAGCGTTCCAAGTCCGAAATGGCACAGATAATGGGACGATTGAGAATAGGACAGTAATTAGGATTCCTTTGTGCGACTTTTAAGGAAGAGGACATTGAGGGCTGAGTGTGCTTCTGGGGTTTTACCAACACTGCTAGCGCATAATAACGACCACTTCGGGATACTCGCGATGTTATGATCTCGTGTGAGTTTATTCAGGATCGGATGGAGGACGCATAAAGATGAGGACACCTTTACTACTGACACACAACGACTGGTTGGCTATTGCATTTTTGTTTGTTAGTTTTGTCGTTGTTTTGTTTTGCGGCCACTTTAGTGCACACAACAAGTAATGAGGTGAAGTGAAAGATGACACACCCTTCAGACACAGCCAGTCATAGATAAATAATTGCGTAGTGGGTAAGAGCGCGGGGCTGTCTTATTCATGGTCATGCTGTGCGGGAGGTCGCAGGTTCGAATCCGGGCCGTGGCATTATAGCCAGCCAGGCAACTAGCAAGGTTTTCTACACCGAATATATTGTAAATTCTAAATATATTTACTACTAGTCTGTAAATTACAGGC
Organism: Paralvinella palmiformis; assembly: GCA_025642065.1. Taxonomy (NCBI): domain Eukaryota; kingdom Metazoa; phylum Annelida; class Polychaeta; order Terebellida; family Alvinellidae; genus Paralvinella; species Paralvinella palmiformis. The sequence goes on along the minus strand of JAODUP010000078.1, from coordinate 540,528 downwards.
CATATGCGTCTCCCTCATTTGAGGTAGATACGCCACGTAAAATAACTTCTATTTCGGCCATTTTTATTATAAATCATATTTTAGCACAGCAGTGTACTGTTTTAAGATGTTTTATGGACGTTGTACTGTTTTAAGGTGTTTAAATATCGTTGTACTGTTTTAAGATGTTTTAAGGTCGTTGTACTGTTTTAAGGTGTTTTATGGTCGTTGTACTGTTTTAAGGTGTTTAAATATCGTTGTACTGTTTTAAGGTGTTTTAGGGTCTCGTTGTACTTTTAAATTTTAAAAGGAGTTTTGGGGTTTTAAAAATCGTTGTACAAAAGTACTGTTTTAGGATGTTTAAATATCGTTGTACTGTTTTAGGATGTTTAAATATCGTTGTACTGTTTTAGGATGTTTAAATATCGTTGTACTGTTTTAAGGTGTTTAAATATCGTTGTACTGTTTTAGGATGTTTAAATATCGTTGTACTGTTTTAGGATGTTTAAATATCGTTGTACTGTTTTAAGGTGTTTTAAGGTCGTGGTACTGTTTTATGGTGTTTATAGGTCCTTATACGGTTTTAAGGTCTTTTAGATGGTTTTTAGGTCGTCGTACTATTTTAAGGTGTTTTATGGTCGTTGTACTGTTTTAAGGTGTTTTTACGCTGATACTCAAAGCATGTTGACATCTGATACATGTATGCAAGTGTCTGCATGTAAGCTGGGCTTTATATCCACGTAGATCTAATAGCCAAACATCCATGTTATTACGAAATACGACTGAAGCCTGTGTTTTGACGTCTCTGTCTGCGAACTGTTCTAGGAATGTGTTTAGAACTTTTGGGATCCCATTAATCTTGGCAGACGGCAATATTAAGTGCAAGTGGTCTGTTCTACATCCCGAATCCGAGCCACGTGTGTACACGACGATATGCGTGCTGGAAGAAACGACAGAAGTTTTCCTTTAATACTCTTTATGTCTCTGGAGTGTTAGTTTTAAGACTTTTAGGAACATTTTTCCTAATCCAGAAACACCCTTCTCATCTGACAATAATCTGAAGAGGAAGAAGCTACCTTTAATCCCTTAATCAGTATCCCTCTTTCTGTTACATCATATTTGATATTTTATCCCTGTTCCTGACGACTATCATGGTCAGATCATTTAATCCCATGAATATCCTTATATTAGAGAAACATATTTCTGCATCAGACGACACTACATTATATTACACCAAACCACACTACACCACACCACATTATACCACCACATACAGTACACTATACACCACAGTGCATTACACCAAATCACAACACACAACACTATACCACCATATACAGTACACCACACCACACACCACAGTACATTACACCATATCACAACACACCAAATTACACCACACCACATTACACCACCATATACCGTACACCACATACCCCGTACCACAGTACAATACAGTATATTCCATACCACATTACATCATACCACTCCACACAACAACACACAACACTATATCACACTCCACCACATACCACAATAAACCACATTACGATACAATACAGTAGACTACACACCACAACACATTACAACTTACCACATCGCATATACTACACTACAGTACACCTCATGCTCCCCCCCCCCACACACATTTTCAATTTTTCAAAATCAGGAGTGCGTCGTTCCCTGATTAATCAATGTACGCTTTGTTTATTCTCGACGCTAGTACACCATATCAGTATACATTGTGCGTGATGTTAGTCGAGCATGGTTGCTCATCAGTAAGGTGGTGGCCTATAAACCGGGAGGTTCTAAGTTCGAATGTACTAACCGGCAGGTGGTCTTCTAGGTACGCCACTGGTTGGCTGATCCATAACTGATCCTGATTGGGGGTTGATGGATTATAGTTGGATTGTGTATCTAGATCATCATATTACACGGGCCGTTGAGAAGTAGATCATGTCGTACAGGTCCTTATATCGAGCTATTTTGTCGAATCTTTAGCTTTAAACAGAATTAGAGACGGCTTCTGGACGTCATAGCGAGTCCTACGTTGAACCAACGATTGAGGTGTGGTGCGGGGTTTTACTTGGCGGCGTCTCGCAATATTATTTATCAACAGGTGTTTTCTATAGGCCGAGGCTATAAGAACTTTTTCTATAAGGACTTCTTTATATAAATGATAGTGCCTTTATTGGCGTGTCGCATTAATGACGCACCTTTATCGCTGGGAACCCATATTTCGGAAGCTCACTCAAACACCAGAAATTTACAATTTACACCCAAAACAAAAACTTTGATATTGATAAAAACTTCACTACACGAAATGTGGGGCAAGTTACATAAAGTATACCCCGAGAAAATATTTGTCGTATATTAAAAAAAAAAACATATTCTAATTTCGGACCAAAAAAATGCATATTTAAGTACATTCGGTATTTTTCATATTGACATTAAATTATAATAATAATAATAATAATAATAATCGGCGTAATAAATGACAAAAATATAAACCAATTTTGTGTAATAAATACAATGTATTATTATTAATAATAATATTATTAAAGGAAAGGTATTTACTGTAATATTAAATTATTATCATACAGTGCTAGAAGTTAGTATATATGTTAAAGTTGTCGACTTTATACCCCCCCCCACGCCCGACCTCTTCTTGTCTAATTCTGCACTAAACCTGTTGACCTTGTCTTCTAGCGTAGAGGTCATGGCGATCCGGTCGACATCATTATATCTACAGTTGGTTGACAGACTCCAGAGATGCAGCTGCCAGTTAGCATTTGTCATCTCCGACTCGACCGAGCTATCTCGACTCGAAGTCTCGCCTCTATCCCACAACCTCGTATATAAATGGTTCGCCTCTGGGGATGTCCTCTTGACACAATAAACACCCGGTGATGGCCTGAGATTAATCCCAGATCCACAGAGCTCGTTGTCCACTTGTTGATTCGCTGTTCGATTGGCTATCCCTTTGTCCTGGTGTCACGTGACCCGATGGGTTCCAGGGTGGTGCCTCCTGGTTGTGAATCATAAATTGACGAAGACATGGATCGTGTAAGATAGTTGAAGACGGATCTAATAGTAGCGTGATAGAGTCAACGTTTGTTAGTTCGGGGGGGGGGGGGAGTTGGCCACCGACAGACAAACAGACATACTGGTATAAACACGTACAGACATATAGACAGAAACACAGACAGACAGACAGACAGACGGATGGACTGGCTAGCTGACAAACAGACAGACAGACAGACCAATTTTAACCTGGACACAGACTGACAGACAGACATATAGATAGATAGACAGGTAGACAGACTAGGCGTTAGACAACCAGTCAGACACATAGATAAAATACCGTCCATCTGGCTATCTATCTGTCTACCTGTTTATCTATTTATCTCTCTACCTGTTTATATGTCATACTGTCTACCTGTTCATCTGTCATTCTGTCTATCTGTTTATCTGTCTATATGTCTACCTGTTTATCTATCATTCTTTCTACATGTTTATCTGTCATTCTGTCTATCTTTCTATCTGTCTACTTGTTTATCTGTCATTCTGTCTACATGTTTATCTGTCTATCTGTCTACCTGTTTATCGGTTATTCTGTCTGCCCGTTTATCTGTTTATCTATGTCTGTATGTATCCGTTTGGTAGCTTGTTTGTTACGCGGTAAGTCGGCTTGTTGGTCAGTCAGTCAGTCAGTCAGTCAGTGGGGGGGGGGGTCAGTCAGTCAGTCAATCTGTCAGCCAGTCTGTCTATATGTCTGTTTGCGATCCCTTGATACTCACCACAAACTTGTCTCTTAATTATAATATTCGAACCTGGAGCTTCGACAACACGAGAACCAACTACTACTGCCTACAAAATAAAATATTACCAGAAACACACTCGATAAATCAAAACTCTGGATATATCGAAGTCCAGTAATAATAAACTGCGTTTATGACATCAGATGAGAGATATTTGAAATAAACATCACCGCGGCTAGTGTGTTATGACATCGTCTTATTCAAACATCTGCCACATAGTCAACAAATAGATAGCTTCTTAGTCAGGTTCATTGACTAACACGCAACCGCGGCCAAGTAAATAGCGCATTGCTACACATATCTTCAAATCGTGGGGTCGAATTCAAGTGTTACCCTTTTCTCATGGATGTTTTTCATCTTATCGACATGTGATACTAGCGTCGAGAATAAACAAATTAGTGATCAATAAGTGAACGAGGCATTGCAAATGTTATTGTGTGTGTGTGTGGAATGCTCTGGATCGAGGAACTGATTCAGGAAGACTGACCTGGAAGATTAATGTTAGAAATGGGATTGTTATTGCGACTCTCTGGAGATAGATATGTAACTTATCTCAACTTTCTGTCTGTCAGTCGTTTTGTATGTCTATCTATATGTCTGTCTGTCTATATGTCTGTGTGTCTGTCTGTCTCTTTGCCTGCTCTCCTATCACGATTAGCCTCTCCATCCGTCTGTCCCAGTGTTTGTCTGTCTGTCTGGCTATGTCTCTACCTAAGAAACAAATTGTAGACAAATGTATAGAGTCAGTAAGTGAGTGAGTGATTTTTAACTCAGTGCTGGTTGCTTCTTGGGATATGTGGACATGGGGCGACTCCGGTCGGATAATCCTCTAGGGAGTACCACTTTGGGTAAATATTCCAACTGTAACCAGCGCTGAGCAACACTCACTCACTCACTCACTCACTCACTCACTCACTCACTCACTCACTCACTCACTCACTCACTCACTCACTCACTCACTCACTCACCCAACCACCACCACCACCACCCCACCACCACCACCACCACTCACTCACTCACTCACTCACTCACTCACTCACTCACCACTCACTCACCCAACCACTCACTCACCTCACTCACTCTGGTTCTATTCAAATGCCTACTATTTACCTATCAGTGTATTATTACAGCAGACAGCTGGTAATGTTGACAGTAGTCTGTAGACGATCGTGACACGACATACAGACACACATACAGACAGGTAAATGATGACTAGCTACTGAGCTCACTGCCAGCTGTAACAACAATTCGCCTCTTTCTACCTCTCAGGCATGGCATCACACTCCGATCAGCTGTATCACTTCGCTTGGATGTAACAATGTCAGGCTGTAACGCTACTAACTGTAACACCAAGCCCGGCTGTAACACCCCTCCCAGCGATAACCCATCATTCAGCTGTAAGTTTCACCCCCATCTCTCACACTCGTGATGCTCCATGAATGACCGTGACCTTCTGATGACACTGTACAGGTGTGTTATGGAATAATGATAACATGACACATACTGTATACCAGGGTATAAATATAACTAAAGTATACCATGACATGAAAATATAATATTTGTTGATAGATCTGTGTGAGAGAAAGAGATGTATAGATGTATAGATAGATAGATAGATCATTAGATATGTAGATATTTAGATATATATATATATATAGATAGATAGATAGATAGATGTATAGATAGATAGATAGATAGATAGATCATTAGATTTATTGATATTTAGATATATATATAGATAGATAAATAGATAGATAGATGTATAGATAGATAGATAGATAGATAGATAGATAGATAGATAGATCATTAGATTGATTGATAGATAGATAGATATATATATTTCTATTTGTGTGTTGTTTACGACACAGAGTAAATTTTTTTATATCATTGATGAATAGATTAATTATGTTACTCCCCTCCCTCATCAATTGTAACATAACTTAGATTCTTCAAGTATACATCACAGCTTATTGAGTTATACTAGTATAGGCTTAACTACTACATTTAGTACTTAAAGTCAAAATTTCGTAATAGATTGTTATCCAATAACGAATACCTCGGTGTCTGAACATAGGGTGGCCCATAGCCCAGCCATAGAGTATTGGGCTATAAACTTACATGACAAGGTTCAAATTTGGGATGTTCCGCCAAATTGGGGTAACACTAACCATTTTCTTACTAACCAACTGACTGACTCACTTACTCTCCCCCCCCCCCTCTCTCTCTCTCTCATTCGCTATTAAATTTCCCACAGAGGACATTTTCCATGTATCAGAAAAAAACGAATGGTGAAAAGATGAGAAACCTGGAAGTCATCGTTTGGAAATCAAGAATTAGATTATGATACATCAATTAATCAATATCTTGTTAATTAGTGATGGACTTTTTTGGTATGGATTTTTCTCTTGACACGGGATACCACAAACAGTATTATGTCGACACTGTTGATAATATAACAATGTTGATACCTTAACAGTGTTGATGGCATAGCACTGTTGATAGTATCACAGTGATGATAATATCACAGTGTTGACAGTGTCACTGTGTTGATAACACCACAGTGTTGATAGCATTACAGTGTTGATAACATCACAGAGTTGATATCATGACAGTGTTGATAACATCACAATGTTGACAGTATAACAGTGTTAATAATATAACAGTACTGATTTGTGATAAAAGTAGTAGCCATTGAGTATATTTCTGTTGAGTGATTTTAACTCATTTATTCAGATTTTATTGGGTTATCCAGACACAAATGTCAGGGTTTTTTAAATGTTGATGTTTCCTCAATAGCCTATATATATTGAGAGATAGTTGTCTTTATGTCGACCTTGAGAGATAGTTGTCTTTATGTCGACCTTGAGAGATAGTTGTCTTTATGTCTACATTGAGAGATAGTTGTCTTTATGTCGACCTTGAGAGATAGTTGTCTTTAATTCGAATTTGAGAGATAGTTGTCTTTATGTCGAATTTGAGAGATAGTTGTCTTTATGTCGAATTTGAGAGATAGTTGTCTTTATGTCGAACTTGAGAGATAGTTGTCTTTATGTCGAATTTGAGAGATAGTTGTCTTTATGTCGACCTTGAGAGATAGTTGTCTTTTAGTCTACCTTGAGAGATTGTTGTCTTTATGTCGAATTTGAGAGATAGTTGTCTTTATGTCGAATTTGAGAGATAGTTGTCTTTATATCGACCTTGAGAGATAGTTGTCTTTATGTCGAATTTGAGAGATAGTTGTCTTTATGTCGAATTTGAGAGATAGTTGTCTTTATATCGACCTTGAGAGATAGTTGTCTTTATGTCGACTTGAGAGATAGTTGTCTTTATGTCGAATTTGAGAGATAGTTGTCTTTATGTCGAATTTGAGAGATAGTTGTCTTTATGTCGAATTTGAGAGATAGTTGTCTTTATGTCGAATTTGAGAGATAGTTGTCTTTATGTCGACATTGAGAGATAGTTGTCTTTTAGTCTACTTGAGAGATAGTTGTCTTTATGTCGAATTTGAGAGATAGTTGTCTTTATGTCGAATTTGAGAGATAGTTGTCTTTATATCGACCTTGAGAGATAGTTGTCTTTATGTCGAATTTGAGAGATAGTTGTCTTTATGTCGACCTTGAGAGATAGTTGTCTTTTAGTCTACCTTGAGAGATAGTTGTCTTTATGTCGAATTTGAGAGATAGTTGTCTTTATGTCGAACTTGAGAGATAGTTGTCTTTATAGTCGACCTTGAGAGATAGTTGTCTTTATGTCGAATTTGAGAGATAGTTGTCTTTATGTCGAATTTGAGAGATAATTGTCTTTATGTCGACATTGAGAGATAGTTGTCTTTTAGTCTACCTTGAGAGATAAATTAGTCGACATAATGACAATTATCTCTCGAGGTAGACATAAAGACAATTAAGACTGATTTACCTGTAAATTGAATGTATAGTTTATTTGAGTTGTTTATCCTCAGTACTGGCTGAGAGACAATTATCTAAGGAAACACATCTCACACATATAGATATGAGTAGGATTATAACCCAGAACCGTGATATTTAAACCACAATACCCTAGTCCGTCATCTTTGAATGTTTATATATTTATATTTGTGTTATTTGTTATTGTGATGTATAACTTTAAATGTACAGATGTAACTTTTATATAGATTTTGTGTAAATTTTAGGATACACAACCTTATACTGGCTTCCGCTAGTAAGAGCACTTTATTAAATCTATATTATTATTATTATTATTATTATTATTATTATTATTATTATTATTATTTAAATTTTATTTATTTTGAAAGTTTTTAAACCCCGTTTTTTTAAAAAACTATCAGAGTTTGATTTACAAATATAATCTTCACGACTACCATATTTCCTTGGGTCAGGTTCAACTGTTTCTGGTTCAAGACATCGTCGTCTGTGCTCCACCCCGACATTAGTATTCTGGATTCGGGGGCTCGCAGATAAAGAATCCAGCAATCCAGATTACAGTACATCAATTTATCCATCGATGTATTGATATATTCTCTACATTAATTATGTGGTGATATTACAGTCAGATCTGGACAATCCGACGTCTTGGTCACTTAAGAGTACGTCGGATTACACAAGCGTCGGAGTATTCAGAACTGACAAGTCTATATTATTGGTTGTCACTATAGCATTATAAATAGCAGAGTGGCTATACTAAGAGCAAGGGGGGGGGGAGTTCGGAAGAAAACATCAACCATTGTCTGTTGATCATCTGGTGTTACTATCTATTTATTTCTGAAGACAGCTATCCAGTTACACATCCCTTCTAATTTGGATGATTGTATATTTCTTTACCAAATCTGATTGTAGCAGATGTATGTGTAAATTGGATATAAATTAATATCATATCATATCTCTCCACTCGGCGGTTTTTTTCAGTAGTCGGAATATCGTAATATAACTGATATTTATGATTATTATAATAATGTTTAATAAATCGTGATCTGATTCTTTATAAATAACATACTTATAATCTACAACAGTAACTCCGCCCATTAAAGTGATCGGTTTACCTAGGTCCCAACTGTACTGGTCTGGTGAGATAATACTATTAGTTCATAACCCCGCCCGTCCCCCCCCCTTTTTGGAACAACCCCGTTGGCGACAATAATACATTGACATCCAGCCCGGGGGGGGGGGGACGTGGGTTATTTACTATTATAATTTGCCATTTCGGTTTAAGACAACCTCCTGTATTTAACACTTAAATAATGATTATATAAATATATGAAATGTACTTCTGATGTAATAAAATAAATAATGATATGTTTACTTAAATTAATAAAAAAAATAAACAATCTACAAATAGTTTCCTACACAAAATTAAATCCACAAATTAATTTACCATTTAATTTTTTAATTCAGAAATATTTCTTCCATGACTATCCTACTTGGAATATGAACTACTCGAAGTAGGTATTCCAAGTAGGTACCCGGAGTACCTACTCGTGGTAAAAAGTATCAGGCAAAAAAGAGTCGGAAAAAAACAGAATTGGAATTGAAAAATTTGACGTGGAATTGGAATAGGGATTAACAAGATAGAATTGACTTCATGTCTGGTCACCACATTGTGTTTATCTTTTATATTAAGAATATTAAAATATTGGTTGTTAATTATTGTCTATAACCAAAATATTGGAATAAATATAAAACGTATATTATAATTATAAATGAAGTAGAACTATTTTCAATAACAATAGTTATTTCATAAAACTATTTATTATATCTATTTATAAATATTATATTTAATCAATTATCAAATAATTATTTACTATCTTAGGATTACAAAACATCAACTTGTATAACTGAAAATGTACTGATGACAGTCAACATAACTGATGATAGTCAACATAACTGATGAAGTCAACAAAACTGATGACAGCCAACATAACTGATGGAAAAAAAAGTCCAAAATGGTAAAAAAATCCCCAAAATAACTGATGGGTAAATCAACATAACTTTATGAAAAAAAAGTCAACATAACTGATGATAGTCAACGTAACTGATGTTAGTCAACATAACTGATGTTAGTCAACATAACTGATGTTAGTCAACATAACTGACGGTAGTCAACATAACTGATGACAGTCAACATAACTGATGACAGTCAACATAACTGATAATGAAACAAATATTTAATAGTTAACAGTGTGTGTTTATCTGTTTGTTTGTGTTTTTTGTGTGTTTCAGCTTGTGTGTGTGTGTGTGTGTGTGTGTGTGTGTGTTGTCTGTCTGTATATCTCTCTGTGTGTGTTTTTTTTAAGAAGAATTTTATATATATATATATATATATATATATATATTATATATATTCAATTATTAATTAAATGGGAGTAAAATTAAAAAAACAAATAAAGTTTGAAATAAATTAAAAAAAGATACTTTAAAACCTGGTGGGTGGAGAAATTATCCCCGGGGGAAAAATTAGTATTATTGATCTGGTTATGTGATCCTGGACAGTATAATAAGATTGGACTAGACTCCATATCCGGGTGATCCATATTAGTTTTTAAAAAAAATAAATTTAAAATTTATATAATGAATGGAAATAAAACTTGGTTAAATTTTTTTTAAATTATATATATATATATATATATATATATATATATATATATTTAAATAACCTCCAAATGTAGGTTGGAATCTTACTATTAGCTATATCTGTGAGATGTTTCATTTGATCAAACTAATTCCCTAATACCTCGCTTCTCAGACGTATTACCAGGAAGTGAGTGATAGTGTGGAGGATAAACTATAAACACTGACTGACTGACTGACTGACTGACTGTCTGACTGACTGACTAACTGACTAACTGACTGACTGACTGACTGACTGACTCACTGCACTCACTCACTCACTCACTCACTCACTCACTCACTCACTCACTCACTCACTCACTCACTCACTCACTCACTCACTCACTCACTCACTCACTCACTCACTCACTCACTCACTCACTCACTCACTCACTCACTCACTCACTCACTCACTCACTCACTCACTCACTCACTCACTCACTCACTCACTCACTTCACTTCTTTAATATAAGTTTACTTTCAAGTTTACGCCATAATAAAGTATCAGGGAAATTAGCTAATGTATTAATGTCCAAGTATATCATAATATAGTTAACATTGGGGAAAGGAGAGAGGAGAGTGAACAAGGCCCTGGCTCAGTCCTAATTATTGTAGGAGCGCTATGTATATGGCGAAACTCTGTGAGAAAAGAGACCATTTGAGTACTAATATCTCTGTTATACTCACGATGTGTACTACTACTACTACTACTACTAAAATATTGGTATTTATCAACATAGGTAGATATGATTAACAATCTAATAATAATTTTATCAATGAGACGGCAGCAAATCAATAACATCCAAAAACTAACGTCACCTATCGGTATGCGGGAGACTGAGAGGTGTCGGCATATTGTCCGACAAAAATGGAAATCCCTAGAAATACTTGGACGGCCCCCAGCGGCAGAACACTGTACTAAATCTGATGAATGTTATATCAAAGGCGCATATTTGTGGTGTTTTTTGTTGTTGTTGATGATGCTTGGCTGGGATGGACTAGGGACAAGAGGAGGGAGGAGATATACGTAAAAGATTTCTATAAGAGAAATTAATTGTGTTATTTTGGGCTGAGTCAAGTATCTGCTGTTAATGCTGTCATCGTCGGTAATAGAATTCTAACTAAATATACTTCGTTTTCTATTCAGATTGTGGTCATTTGGTCACAATTTTTTAAGATTGATAAACATCACGAAAACCTGAGCTCACAACTTTATTATACGTCACACACGCACGCACGCACGCGCGCGCGCATATTGTTTTACTAAAGACCTTAACTCGCACTACAGCTATCATATAGAAGTCGATCAAAGAAGGGTCAATGAACCAAAGGGACTGACACATGTCTCAGCAAGAAAAGTCGCCACTCTGGATTCAGTCCACTGAAGAAACGTCCAGAGTTTGAATTCACGGTTCGAGATTCTCTGTGCCTGTGCCTTATTATACACAGCTGAAACACACACACACACACACACGCGCGCTCACACGCACACACGCACATACACACACACGCACACACACGCACACACACACACACGCACACACAAACAGACAGACAGACAGACAGGCAGACACGCGGACAGTCATATAGACAGAAAGATATATATATATATATATATATATATATATATATATATACCGACAGACAGACTCACAGACTAGCTGACTCACCACCTCATATTCTCCTCTCATATTCACCATCTATAGTCAATTGACGAATGTTAATCTGACGTAAGCCCAGACCTAGTTATCTATATCAGCTACAGAACGTCGTATAAACGTTAGATTTCTGTTTACCTTCGAACATAGAACTCTAGTTGACAAGACAGACAGCTCAATCTATATAACTCTATAATCATTAAATACGTCTAGGATAGAGCGTCAAAATAGATTGGTACAGAGAGATGGGAGGGAGGGGGCGGGGGTAGCGGAGGGGATAATGATGCAATTAATGTCGACCCTCGTCGAGACTACATTCGTCGTCAAATTAGAGTACGATGTGAGTACAGTATTATTGCTACGTGTACACATGTAACAAACAATATGGTATTGGTTCGAAAGAGAAAGGTGTTTATTTTACATTGATACTTATATTATGACATTATGAGCAGCATCAGTTGACTCATCCAGGTGAACTAATAAACAATATCAGCATCTGATATGGTTTAGTGGAATTTTTTATATCTAATTTGTATCTGACTTAAGTCAGTAATAATGTATCTGGCTACTCAACATCCATAGGAGGATACGGGTCTGTGTGACATCTATAGTTCTTCTCCGTATCTAATCACATATTATCGTCAGTAAATATGTAATACCTTCTTCTGTTTTTTTTTTTGGGGGGGGGGTAACAAGTGACACGTCTCTTAAATATTGTCTATTGTGAGTGGATGATACAGTCACCAGTACATCAAAGACGACAGAGCTCGATCTGTAACAAGTATCCCCCCTGCACACACACACGCACACACACACACACACACACATGGTTAACCTAGGAACCTATTGGCAGTCTCAACAATAATATCGAGAGATAAATTGAAACGAATACAAATTAAACTTTGTAATTTAAATTCATAAAATGTAATTAAATTTGAAAGCAATTACAATCATGTTTCGGTATTTGAAAAAAGGTGTAATTTTAATTTATTGGATTATTTGCTTGTAAGCCAGTTAAATTTGTAATTGTTTGTAATCTTCGTCGTATTGTCAATTACAATTTGATTGCGATTAAATTACAGCTTTGAACTACTAATTAGATAAGACAACCTTGATTATACATATACATGTAAAAGATTATTTATTTATTGCTCTGGTTAGAATTGTAAACATATCTTATATTCAACGTTTGTAATTATAATTGACCATTCATTATAAACATATTACAGCCGCAGATTGATTTATCTATGGTCTAGCGTCAACTAAAGTATTTATACTTATAATGGTTCCTAATATGTTAATTAAATCCCGGGTTCCATCACATGCTAATCGGGTGTACTGTGATCAACTCTAAGAACTTATCTGCTCTATAATATATATAAAAAAATTCTTTATTAAAGGTGTGCCGAGTGCTAGAGCTCGGGGTAACCCGGTTCAAAACCCAGTAAATATAGAGCGGATTATCTTATACATTATACACGATTACCTTTAGACACGCCCCAGTCTGATTTATGTTAGTAATATTTAATTGATCTGATCACAAAGATGATTAATGATAGTGATCCAACAAGAAATAATTGATTATCCAATCCATTACAGGAATCGTGTAAATAATTATTTTGAGACAAAAAAATGTACAAAAGAATAAAGATTTATATACAAATATTTAGAATAACTGAATTTATCATTTGCACGAATAGTTCTGATAACGAAACGGGAGTGCTGTTATTCTAAAAATACAAGTGTAGATGTGTCACTCTGGCCCCGCCATCCATAGTCAGATGATCACTTCATAATATACCTGTTTATTCTCTTTGACGTATGTTTTCATGTCATTATCGTCTTCTGTTGCCGACTACTCGAAGCAGCACATCGACTCAGCCACGACTCAACCACGTACTGACGACTTTTAAACAACGAATAAACCAACTCAGATCTACGTTTGACTCTCCATGACAGATCTTGTGGTTCACATATACAGGTATCAGCTATGTAAGACTGTTACAAAAGTGGTATACCTGTGTCTGGTATAGCTACGATGAGATAATACGGTCTTCACGATAACCCCCCCCCCCCCACCACCACCACCCGGTCTAACTTCACAAAGTGTGGCCACCCTCTATGTCTGTTCGCTGATCTAAGATCAACTTTCGTGTAAATATCATTATAACAGGTGTCTCTCCTGTAAATGGATTATAACTGGTGTTTTATGGCTCACATCCAGCGCCCTTTATATTAAACATGTTAAGTTCCATATTTTTTTGTTAATATGTCATATTTTGGACTTACTTTTATTCTTGGTTAGAAGGAGCTTCAATGCCGCAGTAGTTAGCACATTGGCGAACACCATAAGCCTCTAGGTTGTGGGTTCGAATCTGACTGTTATTCGTTTTTTGTTGGATATTTCATTAGAAGTCGTGTATCAAATCATTCACTCAGGGGTTAGGCCCTGGCTCGTCGATGCTTACAACCCCCCCCCCCCTCCATCTGATGTGGATATATACAATCGAGACTTTAACATTAACCCCTCACGGTTTATCCTTTTGCTAGACGGCAATTACACTCAAGTCTCCCTGATGTGGACTTATACAACCGGGACGTTAAATTAACCCCTCATGATGATATATAATGTTACTAGATGGCAATAACACATTCAGAATCCATGATAACACATCGTCATCCATCAAGATACTCAGCCATTTGTGGTTCAGTTAACCAACGGAGCTCCAGCTGGTTATTGGATTCGACAAAGGAAACCTACTTCTAGTCATTCAAACTACCATTTAGCCAGTATCATATCCCGTACTTCTATAAAGAATGTTCTCTGATATTAGTACCACAGTAAATACCAAATCCCGCACCCAACCTTTGATACCCTCTGAGAAACAAAGATACCACAACTAAAACAGTCAAAGATGCACGCTTACAAACGTTCACGAAAACAAACGTTTGCAGGGAATAAACATGGCGACCAGTAAGAACCAATCACAGTACAGGCAATAACACTTATTGTCTGTAGAAATAATAAAAATTCTAAGCCTTTCTCCAAAAGGTTATGTACATGTACATATCGCTACTCCATTGTCACGCGATCTAAACTCGTTTTCTCTTAGAGAATATTTCCTTTCAATAAGGTTCGTTTGACAAACGCAAACTTTAGCACGTGAATGTTCAGTGGATTTCAGTGGAAGTCCGCAATTTTACAGACGCGGGATAGTCGTTTGTAATTTAGCCGAAGGATAGCGGATATTATGTTTGACATTAAGACCTCTGATCCTTAGGTTTTATTCGTTGGTCGACATTTCTCTCTCGTACCAGATTAAGGCTGCTACTAAACACCGCCATGATTCGTTTTCATTTCGTCTCGGGTTTTGAGAGTAGGACGCGTCGGTCACTCTACCGTAAGTTGGTGGGATGGGCGCCATCTTGGGAGTTGACGTTCGCTGAAACTTTCAGTACATTTCCCATCAACTGGTATTACGCTGGCGCCGCCTTCATCCAGCTGTCACCGACAGCTGTGATGTAGTAGTCTACGGAGAAGGAAAGAAACATACGACGTATGTCACTATGTCGAATATGGAACACAATAAAAGTAACGATATATGCAACAGGCCAATATTGGATATAGAGTGTTCTTCGAGAAATTGAGTTTGATGTTGGCGGTTATTGCTCTGCGGAGTTCTATGGTTAGGGGTTGTTTCTGCGACGCTGGGATTGGGGGTGGTGGACGGTTTACTGGCGGCTACCGGAAATGGAAAGACTTTGACTGTGAGATTAACTGAAGACGAGTCAGCACAATTGCTGGCTTTATTATCATAAGTGAGAACTAAAGTGGACATAAAATGTAATAATTTTCAATTGATAGATGTAATTCGGTTGTGTGTGTGTGTGTGTGTGTGTGGTGTGACATAGTAATGGCCGAAATGGCAGTTATTATACGTGGTCTGGCTACCTGAAATGAGAGAGAAGCATGTAGTGTGTAATTTACCACAAGGATTTATCCAAAATAATTTAGAAATTACAATATATAATATATTCGCCGGAAAAAACCTTGCCAATTGCCTGGCTGAATGAAAAACTCCTCCTATAATGCCACGGTCAGGATTCGAACTCCCGACCTCCCGCACAGCATGACCACCAGTAAGGAAGTCCCACGCTCTAACCAACGACGCCACGCCGGTATATATGTATATATATATATATATATATATATATATATATATGTGTGTGTGTGTGTGTGTGTGTGTGTGTGTGTGGTAGGTTGAGACGGGGGACAATGATCCCTGATATCTGAATCATAAATTCATAATACATTGAATCACATAAAATTGGATCCCCAAATGTCAACATCTACAAATAGACACAAAAATATCCATTATCATACTCCTACACACTCCTTATATACTCCTATGGGCGTTGAACTTATTTAGAATTGCACACTTCAATCAGACACATTTTAATACATGTCCATCTCCATCAAAAAACCTGCCCCCACTACCCTCCATCCCCCCCCCAGGGCTCTGGCTGTCAACATCTATATTGCTAATGTTTATACCAATCACAAATCATCTTCTAGATCTCCTCATCATCTGGCACAACGCCATAATCCACCGATAATCCATCTTCATTAGTCCAATATCGGAGAAAATAGAACAAAGACAAATCCATCAGACCACAAACCACCATTCTGTTATCTGCTCCACGTTCTACACACACACACACACACACACACACACACACACACACACACACACACACACACACACACACAAACACACAACATATTGCTTACATCATCATCATTCCGTATCATTTTCAGATTGCCGAAATCACGTGATTAATAACGGCGACCAATCGACGATGTCCGACTGGAGTAATGCAACCGGAAGTGTTTTCGTGACATCACCGATTCCGGCCAACTTCCGCCAATGGATAGCGGGGACAAGATGAAGCGGCTCGGAATATTGGTCACGTGGCTAGTTGGTGCTGCCATCACGTCAACATTCGGTGAGTACAAAAATGTGGTTTTAAACATAGCGCATTGCATATCCATTTGACGGACGTCATCTGGCAATATCGGACCGGAAGAGGTCATAACACGCCGACTGTCGGAGAAAAGGAACATTTTCCGGGTGATTTATCACTGGGTGATGACATCGGCTGACTCTCATTCATTTATTATCACGCGTTCTGTCGTTTGGCGACCGACAGCCAATCAGAATGCCTGAATGTTAGAGATTACGGGTGACGTCAGCGGCTTTTGACGGGTTTAAGAGAAGACGTTTATCTTAATGTTGATTATTTTGAGCTAATTGACGCCAATTTCGTGTTTGATTGATTGTTGTTAATTATAATTATTATTAGTATTTACTACTACTACTAGTAGTAGAAGTAGTAGGAATAGTTGTAATATTAGTAGTAGTAGTAGTAGTAGTAGTAGTGGTGGTAGTAGTAGTTGTTGTTATAAATTATTTGGTAGCAAGCAGCCGTACTGAGTAATAGTTCTAGCAGTAGTTGTAGAACAAATTGGACTTTAGTGTATAAAAAAACAAGTCCTTAATCGTCTCCATTGCTATGTTGTCGTCCCAGGGTACAATATATCTTAGGCCGTATATCTCCTGCTGATCGTACTCTGAGTTATACAGCAATGGTCGAGTTAGTTATTATCAGCTATTGATAGTTCGATGTATCAGCTGTCAGTTCTCTATGAGATACTAGAGATGTGGTTAAACGATAAATATTGGTCCGTGAACGATTACATCATCAAGTACTAAAAGTTACTAAAAAGATAAACTAAAATAAAACATAGTAAAGAGGTAAATCTATATGTATTTACGTGAGATGACAAATTATAGATTAGATATAATAACACAACCAAGCTTAAAAGCTCATATTTAATGTTAACGAGTAATAATTGTCGACAAAAAGCGACACATTTTCATTAAAAAAACACCAATATTGTTATAGAGGTGTATAAAACTCAGACAAGCTAAATCGGCCCCTTATGCCAAAATATTTTCCATGTAGATCATTAAAACAAAGGAATCCTTTTATAAATGGACTACAACTGACAACCGTCGTCTATTACACAATATAACTCAAACAAACAGATTTTAATATTCTCAAAACCTCGTCAAACGTAGACCAGATTTTGTGAATCTTTTTGTGTTAGTTACTCTATTGTTTGTTGATAAATATTTCCAGCTAGTTTCGGGTGGGGGTGGACGTTCACTTTTAGGATAGAAACTGAACACGACTTAGTTCCGTCCATTCCGCTCGACGCTGCTCGTCACGTGATCAGTTTGACGGCGATGTCGGTTAAATCACCAGAGGGCGGGACAGTCAATGGCGGATGGGCGGCGTTATTATTGAAGTTAATTAGGAAAGGATATCTTGTCTAACCAGAATCATTAGCTCATTATTATCATTAGTTTGTTGGCGAAGGGAAGCGATTGGATGGAATCGTTGGCATCAGGACATATCCGTTCATTCTTAATAAGCCATTATGGATCACGAGGCCCAGATGTAGTCAAAGCGGCACCATCTCTCCGGATCCAGTCGGATATACCTGGCCTGGGGATGTCTGGAAAGGTGAATGAAAGTGAGAGGATTTGGCGGATTATAGGTTGAAAGCATCAGTAGTGTTTTCTTGGCTCTCCTAGGTGCTGATGTCGGTGTGTGTGTGGCTGTACGTGCATGCGTGAATGGCTGTTGTGTTCAACTGCATGCTTTCTAAAATCCTTTATGCAACCGGATGTCAGGCCTTTAGAAACGGGCCGACAACATAATACAGACATTCTGTTGATATAATTTATGTGGCCATTATTGGGAAATGCCCCGATACTGCTCGTATCATAGAACGGATTTTAAGTTAACTTCCGGGTGGCTTATTTATTACAATCAAACATGGATTATCCGGAATGGAAAATATTTACGACTGCGAGGAATGTCGGACTGTCCAAAATGGAGCTGTCCACGTTCCTAGATGTCAGGTCTCTTGTCGTGGTGACACATTAGCGAATTTACTTCGTTAAAACGGATGTAACTTTAAATAAATCAGATTAGAATAATTCCTACAAAACGCGGACGATATAGTTTGTTATAAGTTTGTTTTCTATTCACTAATAATCATGAATTAGTGCTTCAATTCTCAGACCAGACGCCTATACCATGCTGTGATGTTGACATTTTAAAGCCTGTAATAGCCCCAACAGTTGGCCTGACATATTCCAAGTCTTTAATCTCCATTAATCTCTCTGCAGGCTGTATACAGCCCATTTGGCCGCCAACGACTTGCCAGTTTTCGATCATCAAAAAAGACTCGTTCACTTCTCTTTTTTGAAGGGGAATGGCTCCGAAATAAGTGATTAATTCGCGCAGCAGCTCGGCATCCATTTTGATACATCAGTCATAATTTTTAATACAAATTCTGACAATATTCTTTCTCTCGTAGTATGTCTGTTGTCGGCAAAGTATAAATTTCTCTTATCTATCTAATATACGTCATAGCGCGGGGGGGGGGGAGAAGGAGGAGGAAAGGAGATAAGGAACTATAACAAAACGATCAGCAACTCTTAGAATAACCGAAGTGTAATAAATCTTTGAATGAAACATTGAGTAGTAAAGCGATAGCCGAGTGATAAAGTGATGCATTAGGGATAGAGTGTTCTCGGTTCGAATCTACTAAGTGGCAACTGGTCTTTGACGTGATCTTGCTGGATGATTCATCGGGTAGTTAATTGATAGTTGCTTGGACGATAATGTATGATTCCAGCTCAAGTGGCTCCTGTAATTGTCAGTTATAAACAATGAGGGGAGGGGGAGATGATTATGTAAACAAATATTATTCTTATTCTTATTACGTCAAAAAGAAATCTGAAGTTTTCTCAACAACGATGTCTGTTTTTAAATACAACAACGACATTAACAACAACAGCATTAACAACAACGACATAAATAACAAAGTTAGTTTTACGCCTGAATGATAGTCAACGTGTGTAATATTACTGACATGGAACATTTTAAAATGTGAAATATATTTGTTCCTGTATCAGAAGCGACCTGTTTATGGACTTCCTTCTGGATATTGGCCAAATAATTGGTCAAAAGGTATGGTCTACCAACCAACTACTAAACATAAAAGTTCACATCTGCCAGTCTTTATGTGATGGTCCTAGATCAGTAGCGCCGCTAACTCAGATGTGCTAATTAGTGTCTCTCTATCGTCCACACTAACAGTTGTATCAGTTCAGATACACTAGTATCATAAACGGAGAGAACTAAAGTGATAAGTAAATGTTAAGCTGGAATTAATAATAATAATAATAATAATATTGTATATTTAATAAAGCGCCCTTATTAGCAGGAGCCATTCAATGGGGCTGTACAACTTCGCAGATTCTAGTTTCCAAAGCTCTAACCAAAGGGTTTGTCCAATATTTATATTGGTCACATACCTACAGATATCTCGA
>JAODUP010000078.1:280000-515000 GCA_025642065.1 Paralvinella palmiformis | reverse complement strand
AAATATACGATCTTTTTATAGTCCTCTATGAAAGTGAACTCAAACACCGTGAAACTACTCTCTCTCTCTCTCTCTCTCTCTCTCTCTCTATATATATATATATATATATATATATATATATATATATATATATATATATAATCCCCCCTCTCTCTCTCTCTCTCTCTCTCTCTCTCTCTATATATATATATATATATATATATATATATATATATATATATATATATATATCGATCTCCTCTCATCTCACCATCCCTCTATGCTCCCCGTTAAAGAATTACCATTATTTGATGATGACGAGGATATGCCAGTAATAGCTTCCAGTTGAACGGAATTGTCGCTTAAATCTCTGTCCATAAAAGGACAAAGTAAACACACGGACGGCTAGAGCCTTTATTGCTGACTCAGCATTTAACGTTAGGCCGCTTTAAAGGTGTATGGCTGGAGATAGCCAGCCAATCTCTGTAGTCCGGACACAGGCTTTGGCGTTGATATTCTCCGGAATATTGCCCATTCTAGGCCACCAATAGAGACATGGATTTGGGTTGTTTAAAAAACATTCCTATACGCCATTCAACAACAATAGTCGCCCAGAGTTCCGTTGATAAAGTAAATATAAATTGCAAACATTTGATAGACTTCGTAAATAAACTGTTCTATTATTGAGTGTGCTGTCTTAGTGATATTGTCCCTACACAAATGACAGGCTGACAGGCCATCCTCGACATACTCACTTCATGGAATATTATTTGAGTCCAAAATTCGGTTACATATTTAAATTTTAGTCTAGGGATTAAATCAATTGTTTTAATTTATTTGTACAAAACTACGCTTTATAGAGAAGAATATAGGTAAACTTAGAGAAGATATTTGATCAAAATATGATCGAATAATCAATATAATTTGAATCAATTCAACAAATCATCTCTTTTCATTATGAGAATTGACATTGAAATTTCGGTATATTTCAGTAGAAATTATTTCAGAATGGAGCATAATCACAAAATACTTGTCATTACAAGATGTTATCGATTATTATAGTTGATCGATGGTTATCTGATAAAGAACAAAAAATCTGACAAAATTCTATCATTTCCTAAAATATGCCAATTATTTTGCCACAATCTGTGATAATGTTTATTATATAATGGATAAATATGGATAAATTATATATCAGAACCTTATTAAGTCACATATATACTGTTAGTATATATATATATATATATATATATATATATATATATATATATATATATAATATATAGAGAGAGAGAGAGAGAGAGAGAGAGAGAGAGAGATAGAGAGAGAGAGAAGTAATATAAATATATATATATATATATATATATATATATTATATATATATATAATATAGATAGATAGATAGATACATAGATAGATAGATAGATAGAGAAGGGTGTATAGATGTGTACATAAATTTGTGATGAAAGTAAAACCGACTCATTATTGAGATATCAGAGTTATTATTATTTTCTAAGATATATTCCAGGCGTCTATTATGACAGATAACATACTTCTGCTATTTGGTCTAAGTGAAATATCTGCTATTACTGCTATCGTCCGAGGTAATAGAATTATAACTACATTTTCCATATGTACTAATATATATATATATATATATATATATATATATGAAAAGATAATTTTCAGTTATAAAATACTTATTTGTCGATTACGCTTATTGATATTGTTAGTCTTTTTTATTAGTATTAGTATTAGTATTCTCATTCAGTCAGAGCTGAATATCAGAGCTCACTCATTTCCGGATATAACACGAACGGCGATTATCCTGAACGAGCACCCAAGGAGTCGTTAGTCTGGAGGAGAGCCTTATCTCTCGGGAGACATATATCATCTTTGTAGACTCTTCAGATCATATAAATGACAATCAACATTTGTTACCTGTACCACGACATAGTCTGTTATCATTCAGACTCTCTTAGATAGAGTCTACCCGGCAGACATCTTATAAGTCAAGACGACAGTCTAAACATCTGGCTCGTCGTTTATTTTGTTGTTAAATAGTGTTTTATTTTGTCCCGGGGCTAAACAAGTGTATTTTGTCATATTATTGTCGAACAAAACTTACACATGTCCATAACGGTGTTTGTTTTGTTTTTAAATGCCTCACTCGTTTATTGTTGTTGTTGTTGTTGTTGTTAAAGATGACACATGTCGTTGTTGTTAAAGGTGAAACTTGTTTGTCATAGGTGTTATTTAAGGCCACATTCATTAGAAGATGTTAAATATCATGATCTTTTGTTGTAGTCATAAATTATGGTAGTCTGTTGTTAAAGTTCCCAATTTGTTGTTGTTGTTGAAAGTCACGCTTGTTTGTTGTTGTTGTTGTTGGGTTGTTAAAGGCCACAGTCTTTTGTTCGTTGCCTAAAATATTTTCTTTGATATATACAACCTGGAACCATTAATACCCTTCCGGGGAGTAGTTTCTGGCTGGCTGCCAATTATAGTCACAAAATCAGACAATACTCTAATAATATCCAATATTAGATATTGATTTATGGCTGACTGTATTTGTTACTGGATGAAAGATCAGGAGTCAATGAAATCTTTCAAGTTAGAGGTATCATTATTTCTACAAAGTAGCAATACTGTGTTAATCTGATTGAGACGTCCAGGTCTAACTGTAATGTATTATCAACAAAATATCTTCCCCATAACTGTTAACTCCAGACAAATAAATGGAATATCTTTTTAATAACCTTTTCTGTCAACACGATATCAATCATACGTAATTTATACGTAGTATTATATTGTTCAATAATTATATATTGATTCATAATTTAACTGAACCATGACAATCTGGATATGACCTGTCTGCTGCATTTAACACAGTTGACCATAATGTACTTTTCCCTGGGTGGAACGATCTGTTTGGTCTGTCAGGTAAAGTACTTGAATGGTTTCAATCCTATCTGGAACAATGCTCCCAGAGAGTGTCTGTGTTTAGTATTTTATCTAACGTTCAGTTTTTGTTATCTGGTATACCACAGGGTTCAGTTCTTGGTCCTCTGGTTTTCATAATGATAAACCGTCTCATATATATATGTATATATATATATATATATATATATATATATATCACTGAGTTCTCGGAACGAGTTAAACATTTCCTCTTCCTTGAATAATTTAGAAGTTTATTGTTGATATTCAACTATGGATTACTCCAAATCTTCTGTGATTCTTTATGAATGCGATAATTTGATTTCATTTAAATTATCTTCGTTTCACCATTTATTATTGATCTATTCACTGTAATGTTATTTTTTGTGTATTAAAAGTTTTAATATTCATAAGTCAACAATAAATTACATTTCTTCTCTACGTTGAAGAATTTAGAATATTGTATTACTGATATTCAGCTTTGGATGACTCAAAATCGTCTAAAATTAAATGATAATAAAACAAACGTTATCCATTTGGCTTTATAATATCATGTTAAATCTCTAAAACCTCAACTTAAGATTAATGAATTTTCCACTACTCCGAATGAAAAAAAGCGATGAATTAATTTTGACAAATGTGTAATATATATATGAAAATGTCACATCAGTATGCCGAGCTGCCTATTACCATCTAAACAATACACACCGTGTGAAAGATTTCATGACACAAGAACCACTTGTTCCTGTAATCCATGCCTTTGTTATTATATGACATATCTGATTATAACAACAACCACTTTTAACGAATTAAGAATAGTGCAGCGCACATGGTAACAAAGAACTGTCTATACGTACCTGAGACGTACGTTTAGACCCTTAGTCTAAATGTACGTGAGGATGGGCGCGTATCTGTTTTTGAAACGACACACGCGTGAAAAGAAACCTCACATACGTTTAAACCCCATTACTAAAGATACGGCAGTTAGAATAATGCATTAAACTGAAGCGTTTTCTTTCAGGTCACTGGACTAATACCAGTAAAACTACAACTCGCGTAACCGGAAATAAAAACATACGCATGCGCATAATGTCTCACGTACGTTTATACTACA
This sequence comes from Paralvinella palmiformis, assembly GCA_025642065.1. NCBI lineage: Eukaryota > Metazoa > Annelida > Polychaeta > Terebellida > Alvinellidae > Paralvinella > Paralvinella palmiformis. Next base: position 510,967 of record JAODUP010000078.1, on the reverse strand, counting down.
GCTCTAAACGTACGGGTCACGTACGCGTAGCTAATGCCTAGTAACAACTATTCAAGAATATGATTGCCCCAATTCTTCCAAATCTACATTGGCTACCTGTTAGAGAGCATTTCCATTTTAAGATTTTACTAATAACTTATACATCTATCAATGACATGGCACCAGAATACCTTTGTGAACTGAGTAACATTAGAAAGTCATCCCGAAAACTCCGGTCATCGAATCAGACACAATCGGAAGTGTCTGTGTCTCAGCTCAAGCCATATAGCAATTGTTCGTTTAGTGTATCCCCCCCCCCCACACACACACACACACTTTATGGAAGAGATAGCTAGTAAACATTACAAAGGCATCATCTCCATAAATGTTTTAATTTGTTCTAAAAAAACACAGTTCGAATTTGTTTTTATCTGATGATATTGATCATTCGAATTTCTTATTGGATTTCTGCATATATCTTATTTCGAGTATCAATCTATGGCTCCTAATAGTAAGGACTATTTATTATATCCGCATTGTTGCTGTTGTTGTTGTTGTTGCTGCTGCTGGTGTTGCTGGTGTTGTTGTCAATTGATGAATTCCTTCAGCACTGAGCCACTCCGACCCACTCTTTATGTGTGTGGGGAGAAAACGCGACGTTCTAGGTACGTTTAGTTTCGACCCTTATCAAAGTCGGCCCAAAGAACGAGGGAGTTTCGTAATGTTTGTTATCAGTTTTTTTTTAGTTAGATACGAATATCAGTCATTCGTCGTATTTCTTGCTGCTGGTATGACCTACCCAAGAAGGCTTTTCTGAAATACGATATTGCGTGGTAAATCAAAGTTTGCCTACCAATAATGCCTCATATTGTGAAATGCCAACCAATATCTTGCTAAAAATCCATTTTGGCGTCATTTGCCGAAAGAGAGAGATATAGGGTTACGCTGTTTTGACTGCGCGGAAATGAGATTGTGTTCGCCATTGTGGATATAAGGACAGTTATTTTGGTTTTTATTTCCGTCTTCTTCAATGTCTATTTATCCAGGTTATGTGAAGAAGAAATGATAAAGCTGTATTGTAATATTTCCCATTAACAAGTTCTCTTGCGCACTTCTTGTTTCCGGTTTATCATTGACCAATCAACTGATGGATTGGTTTTTGTTATTTCAATTTAATGACAGCAACAAGTGTGAGTGGAGAGTTTAATAGGCGATAATTTGTATAATCCCCCCCCAAAAAATAAATAAATAAACGAAACAAGGACAGGATAGCGTACGTTTGTACAGAAATATCATAATATTATAATAAGGGAGCCAGCTTCTTTAATTTGATTGGCTAAAAGGCCCTAATTACATACATATATGGTTGGTGATATTTAGGGACGTTTAATGCGAACATTTGTATTAGATGTTTTGTGTTTATGAACATTTATAAACATTTACAAATAATCACTCATTTTTGGAAGTTAATTTTGTCACCTGATGACCTCTTGTCAAGGTCAACGCAACGAGTTCAATTATCGCCAAAGGCTTTTTAGGTTGTAATAGTAGTAGTTGTTGTTATTGTTTTGATGTTGTTGTATTTGTTATTGTCGTTGTGGTGGTAGTAATGTATTGATGATGATGATGATAATAATAATAATAATAAGAATAATAAAAATATTTATAACAACAACAACAACAACTTTATTGCCAGAAGTTGTTTAATGGCATTCTACTGTAAAAACCCTAGTATATGATTTAAGTAAAACTCAGAGAAGCTGGATGATGAATACCCTTGGCTAGAAACAACAACAACAACAACAATATTAACTACAACAAAAACAATGGAAGATTTGAACAGATCAATTTGAACAACATATTTGAACAACAAGTTTTCTATAAATAATTAACCTTGTATTGCATCAGTCAGCCATATTAAATATACAAATATTTTATGATATGACTTGAGTTATTTAAAGTATTTTAATGAGACATCCATGGTTATCTTTACGACAAACAGAATGGTGCTATTATCTCCGCCGCTCAAATAGTACTCTGCACTCTAAAACGCCAAATCATGGATTCAAATCAGGCTCGTACATAAACCTTCCCCAGGTGGTCGCCTTTCAGCCATACGTCCCAAGTGTGACCAGTGTTAAGCCTAATAAGCCATTAACTGACTCACTCACTGACTCACTGACTCACTGACTCACCCACTCACTCACTCACTCACTCATGTTGATATTTAGTGGTATTGCCTGATTATCAGATAATAATCGATATAAAGTGATAAGTTATAACCATACCCTATAGATCCATCATAATTCCAATCAGTTCGTGTATGATATCTCTCCAATTATAACGTTTATATAACACGCTGGCGGCAAGTGACGCTAGGCAAGTATGGGGGGTGTGGTTGTGTGGATGTGTTACTGGGTAGACTGTTTCCCGTATGTATATTGTGTTTTTCCTCTTCTATAATAATGTATGCTCGATTTTTGATTATTGATTTCTACTTGCCAGCTCGCCTCCAACTTGACGCACGTGTGATATGTGTTTTATACTAAAATTGGCAAAACACCAGGGAGACCAACTAAGTTAACGGAGTAAACACTTAAGACATGGGAGATTCGACGTCTGAACACTTTACTTAGAGGTCCATGATCAAACGCCTTTCCCAATTCGCCCATAGAGAACCCCTTCTACAACTGTTCGGAAACTATAGAACGACTGTAGTGTGCACAAAAATACACAATACACTTGTCAAACCGAATACTCCAGTGGTAACTGAGTTGTGGTTGTGGTATTACAAACGAATCATGGTTGAAAGTATTTATTCTCATGGAAATGAGATGTTGAAGCCGAAGCCTTTCTCGCTTAAAGATGAAATATCCCTCCACGCACGGGTTCCACTGGCATTATACTCCTTAAATGAAGAATGTTTTGAGAATATGTTCAGGTGATACAATAACAGCGTGGTTGGTGTATTTGGTGTAAATACGGTCAAACATTAACAACGTTCAAGAAAAGAGACCATTTGTTGATACAAAATATAGTGTTTTCGAAATAAATCCTTAAAACAAAGATGGCCAGTTTCCTTCTTTCTTCTTAACTTAAATACATTTTTTGTTTGTTATTTGCATCTTGCTGAATGTGGTAAAAGCAGCGTGGAAAATAAATCTCATTAGTCCATGATAAACCATGAGCTATTTACTTTAATCGACTTCAGATGTTAAAATGCCCCATTACAGTTATCCTGCCGTCAGCTTTTCTCGGTACCAAGGATGACCGTTTTTAGAGTTTAACTCAATGTCAGTAGACCAAGCGACCATAATTAAATACTATTACAGAATGGAGGTGAACATTTTATTGTTAAACACAATACTTGATGGGTCACATTACAACGAAAGCAAAGAAAAAATGACCCCCAAACGTTAGTTAGAAAATGATTGATCATTTCTCCCACACACGATGTCCAGACGAAGATTAGAGTAGTAATTAGGTCGGCTACCAGATTATTTATGTCGGGTCAGAAGTTGTGGATGCTTTATTCTACTTGACGAAGACTACATATTAAATATGTCATGGACATTTCTTAATTCATATTTACAATAGTGCAATTAAGACCAGCGCGTCATAATTAATTGTCGCTAGTAATTAGCAAGTGTGTGGTGTTTAGTGAATCATCGCCACAGATTAGGCTAATCAGAGTACTGAATTAAGGAAATATTAATATGATTTATTATCTATTTACGATATGATGTCAATCATTCGTTCCTATTTGGGGGTTACCAGGTTCGGATCAGTGAGTGAGCTCACCTCATCCTCTCAGTTTAGTATATGTTATTCTTGGGTCATTAGATCAATGTCACCAATAATTGAGGTAATCTAGTTTAAGGTCGTACTAACCCGTTTGTTGTTATATTTCATCCCCCCAAATTGCACTGGATGACCTATACTTGCTGGCTATATGTTATTATTTTGTGCGGCGTCCGGTTTTATTTCAATTTTATTTAGGTATGCCTTTTCATAAACTGAAACAAATACATTTTTGAAAAGGAAAATGTTAGAAATACACTGCTTTTACTGAATACATTATCCGTTTCTTAATACGAAATGAGCCACAGGTTATTATTATAAAAGGTTTTGCATTTATACTTAGTACTTGTATAACTTCGTGTAGATCACCCCCCCCCCCAATATAGAATAGTATTTTTTTGTTTAATTTTGTAATTGTGACTAATAAAGAATAATACTTCCAAGTTTAGGAGACATATTTTGCTGTTATTATCGCTCAGTGACAATAGAACACCACACAATACTGATAAGATGGAGCTAGCAGGATATATACTCTCAGAGGGGACTATTGTGTGTGTGTTTTTCTTCAGATTATTTAACACGTGTGTGTGGTTCAATGGCGACTTACTACATACATATGATAACTACTTTGACACCACAGTTTACATTTAGGAGTAATTTCCTGTTGTTAAAAAGAAACCTATATATACAAACATTTCGACACCACAGATGCTGATCCCAGCTTCATTATGGTTTTGAATAACTAAATAAATTCTACCTTTATCAACCATTTCGATAGACATCCAATTGGTCTGACGTCTCAAGTTGTTCTCTGATCAGATGGTTTGGTTTTGTTGTTCGGGGAGAATCCCAAGGCTGTCGCTTAATCAGCACAGCCTCTATGTTGGAGTGGTTGAGAAACCTCCTCCTCACCACTCACAGGGGAGCAGTACGGAAATATGGAGCCTAAATACCCTGAGGGTGGTCACTGCCAGAGTGTTTTACGTCCTCGTTTTTTTTAACGTCCCCCTTTATTTTAAATAATTCAGTGGAGACGGCAGCGCCATTTAACGTGGTCATCCACCCACGATGTAGTGAGCCGAGAAATTAATCCCTGGAAAAGTTTCGACCTCTTGCGGGGTTCGAACCTGCGACCGTTTGCACCATAAATATAACAAAAACGCACATCAATATCTGGAGGTATGGAACATTTTATTTTTAGATTAATGTATGTATAGTTGTATTTAGATTTATGGATGTAGGTCTCGAAGGATGTTTAGATATGTTGATGCCTGTTGCCTCTTACTATGTACTCTAAACACACACACACACACACACACACACACACACACACACACACACACACACACACACACACACACACACACATATATATATATATATATATATATATATATACACACACACACACATACGCACGCACGCACGCACTGGTATGCTCACATCCATCTGTGTGTATGTTTATGTGTATATAGCGTCGACATAACTTTAAAGACGTTTAATGTTATATCACTCGTTCTAATAAGTATTAGCTTCAATCTCTTTATTTAGGATACAACGTATCTCGTTTCCCACGAGAAATGTCCATTATGGAACTAACTAGCATCACCTTTAATGAGATTTAAATAATTAAATAGTCAGTTGGATTAGCGCAGCTGTTGCCGGTAGCACGCAGCTGGGGTTAGGAATGTTCTCCAGTCGTAAAAATACACACAGAGAACACGACCGGGGAGATGTTATGTGATGTATGACAGGTGATAGGTTCCATGTTCAACATTTCGATGATTCCTTCGATATAAAAGTCCATCTTGTCGGAGAACGTCTGAAAAAAAAGAGATAAAATAAAGATAAAATGAAGATAAACGAAGAAAGCAGATTCTATTTTTCCTCTGTGAGTTTTTTTTTACCACATCCGGTTGTAAAAATGAAGATGCTTAGTTAGACAATGACGTAAGTTGTTGAAAGAAATGTTGGAAAGCTAACATCGTTTATGGTGTTGTTCGGGCCGTTTTTTTACTCACATCAAGCAATCGATTTATCGTCTCTCGTTTAACATTCAATCATCTTCAGCACCGTTCTGATGCTGTAATCGTTAATATTCCGGGTTTAATTCCAGTCAGTGGCTAGACAGAAAAATGTCATAATATTCTTATTCCGGGGATAAATTTTGAGATAAATTTCTCGGCTCAGAACACTGCGGGATGTTTATCGCATTTAATGGCGCTGTTGTCTCCCTGTATAAACAATTTAGCATATTACAAATGGTTCTATTGTACTTTATTTATGATCCAGAATCCGACATGGAATAACAACAATCCTAACATATCCTACATTTAAACAACACTTATCAATTTGTTTCTACCCATCATTATCTGTAGTGTCTATCAGGTAAATCATCCTTCTAGAATCGTTATCAGACAACATTCCGACTTTTAGATAGTTGATTTACTATAAAAGACTGAGACATATTGACTCAATACTTAATTAATTATAATCAATAAACACTGTTTATTCAACAATATGTTTCTAATATTCTAATGTTCAGATGTTCCAATAGTTAATATTTTTGAACTGGCTAAACAATATGATGTTGATAAATATTTATTAATTAATTTGAAGGACAACGAAGAATAGCACATGCAGATAACATGTAAACATGTTTAAGGGACAATTTCCAGTGTGTACCATGCTAAATGGGTTCATATAATTTGGAGGGTAAACGTTACTAAAGTCTACGACAAATATCGTACATAATAGGAGAGACATATGAATAAGGTTGACATATAGAGAGTATAGGCTTTAACAGACATATAGAGAGTATAGGTTTTAACAGACATGTAGAGAGTATAGGTTTTAACAGACATATAGAGAGTATAGCAGATGATACAGAAACGAACATGTATATCATAATATATATATATATATATATATATATATATATATATATATATGTGTGTGTGTATATGTGTGTGTGTGTGTGTGTGTGTTTGTGGATATATATATATATATATATATATTTTTTTATATATAGAGAGAGAGAGAGAGAGAGAGAGAGAGAGAGAGAGAGAGACACACACACACACACACAGAGAGAGAGAGAGAGAGAGAGAGAGAGAGAGAGAGAGAGAAGAGAGAGAATGTACTTATATATGGTATAGCTCATGATACAGATAATAACATATAACTAAGGTAGACCCATATATACTGTAGCTAATATAAGACATATCTTTATATCATCATGGCTTTGTGCATATTTAATATTTTCTAGTTACATGTATTTATTGTCTATTATCTTGATTGAGTTTTATGTATCAAATCTAAGCATACTTAATATTCATGTAGAGTTTAGAGAATGTAGCTGATAAGTATTGAAACAATAATGAATATTAATTAGCAAAATTAAACTGGTAAGTTCCAAATTTTATGTAAGCGTTTTATCGCTGTGCTAAAAGCTTTCCACATGAATACATCTGATTAGAGCTTAGGTTTCATTAATGGTTCTGTATACCCTCATAAACCGAATAGCTACTGATAATAACTGGACTGGAACTGATATTGTGTTTCACGCACCTTACCAGCTAAGCTAACCGAGGTTATAGGTTCAAATGTGAAATGTTTTAAACGATTTACGGCCATTTCTGTGTTTACACTAAGCTAAATGTGCCAAACGACATGGAACGGTAATGGAATGAAGTGACCGATGACAATTCAAGAGACAACACATTTCTGTTTTCTGCCGGCAACCTGTTCGACAAAGTGTGTGTTTGTGGGGGGGGGGGAGGTAGGAGCACTGTTGATTATAAACACAATTGACACATGACTTGAGCCGATATCCAGATGTCTGTAATAGTATCCGACTTGATGAATTGAGTTTTGGGGATGACTTTCTAAAGGACAACAGCTCAGACAGGTGTTCCGGTTCAGTACCACTAATAATTTGTTAATGTTTTAGACAATTATCTAGTGTTTTTCTGATTTATTTTTCATAAGTTTCTTTTTTATAATTACTTTAAATGTGGGTCAGGACAAAGGTCGTTATTTGTTCATCCATTTATACCTGTCTCCCAACTCCGTAAAATCGGATCCTGTTATCATGGTCAAAACAGATAATGATCCAGGAGTTTAGTTATCCATAAAACTCGGTAACCACCGACAGCCTTTTGATAGGTTTGAACCTAGAACCTGCTGGGATATAGTTTTCCACTTTTCTCCAGAACAATCAGGATATTGGTAGGAGATGATCAGGTAATGGAATACAGCGATATGATAATATCTAACTAACGAATTTTGATGGAGTCAATAATGGGCTAATGGAATAAATATTAATAGTGGATATTGGCCCATTCTGTGATTAGTCTCTTGCATGGAGCACAATCTGAAATGGTGTCAAAAGGTTTCATCATCGCATGTAGATGGACGTATGTTAGTAATTACAGATACAAACGGATGTAAACACCCACCACCCCAAACTGGATCCAGAGACAGATACCATGACATTTAGAAAGATAGATAGATAGATAGATAGATAGATAGATAGATAGATAGAAGTTAGTTGGTTAATTTATTTAGTTTCAGCGCTTGTCATACCTGGGACATATGACTGAGGGACTAATATTTGTTGAAACATCCCACAAACACACGTGTCAGCCTTGATCCAAAAGCTGGAGTGCTACAACGTAATGTTCTCAAATTAGGCTGTTGGAACGCTCGTGTTAAACAGAGAGGAGGGAAAATATATATATATATATATATATATATATATATATATATATATATATAGAGAGAGAGAGAGAGAGAGAGAGAGAGAGAGAGAGAGAGAGAGAGAGAGAGAGAGAGAGAGAGAGAGAGAAAGATTCGGTTGGCGACGTTGAAACTTGTAACTGTAATCCATGCCTTTGTTACATCTCGTATAGACTATTGTAACTACCTGTTATATGACATATCTGATTATAACATTAATCGCCTTCAGCGAATTCAGAATAGTGCAGCTCGCATTGTAACAAATACTAGAAAATATGATCATATTACCCCAATTCTTCAAAAACTACATTGGCTACCTGTTAGACAGCGTATCCATTTCAAGATTTTGTTAGTTACTTATAAATCTATTAATGATATGGCGCCAGAATACTTGTGTGAACTGTTGTCCATTAGAAAGTCATCCCGAAAACTCAGGTCATCCAGTCAGATACTATTGCAGGTGCCAGTGTCTCGGCTCAACTCATATGGTGATTGTGCGTTTAGTGTTGCAGCCCCCACTTTGTGGAATATGTTGCTGGCAGATATTAGAAATGTGTCGTCTCTTGAAAATTTTAAATCTCTTCTAAAAACACCTATTTAAGGTCGCTTTCACATATAAATAATATTTATCTTTTAAATCATTACAGGGTTTATTACAGACATTATTTAGAGTATTATTATATTACATATTATTTGTACACAGCGCCTTTGAATGGCTCCTGCTAGTAAGGGCGCTTTATTAAATATACATTATACTTTATTATTATTATTATTATTTCGTTCTTTAATTTAGAAAAATAAACGTAGAAATCACAGATAGCCAACAGCGCATCACCGCCTTTGATGTACCGGCATTATTGTCAGTTGACCTTCCATCTTCAGATAATTTGTGGTTAATGAGCTTTCTGTTATATATTTTACGATCTAATTGTTAACGGTGTCGTGTGTTATGTTTACTCTCATCTTATTGTTTATTTTCTATTTGTCTTCGTCGAGGTGTAGGTGTCACCCCCATCACCAACAAGGTGTAGGTGTCACCCCCATCACCAACAAGGTGTAGGTGTCACCCCATCACCAACAATGTCTCTCTCCAAATTGTTTATGATAGGAATATTAGTTTCTGAATTGTTTATATTGACCACGGTATGGTAATATGTAATATAGAGGGTGTCCCAGACAAGAATATTACATATACACACACGCGCGCGCACCCACACCCACACACCCATACACACATCATTTATAAAGTATAAGTCTTTCAAAGTCAATAACCAGTGACGTTCTTAAAATGCATTGTCAGAAATATTATATTTTCGCCAACAAAATCAACCTTAAACGAGTAAATGTTAAGAATGGATTTAACGTTAAGAGATACCTTTGGTTGCAATGAAGGTAAAGAAGGTGAAGACAATTATGATAAACTCCCATACAACAATTGTCTTCCATTACTGATGACGTAATTGTTTAGGGATGATAATGATGATGATTGATGTTTTACGGCTACCTTTGTGTACTTGGTAGGCTAAATGGGCCGAGCGACCTCCGAAAGTAATGAAGCGAAGTCAAATATGAAATACCCATCAGATATGCCCACGCCAAAATTCGAACACGGGTGGTAGTGATATGTGGTTCAACACGCTACGGCTAGACCACGTAGGCACCCTAATTGTTCAGTGTAGAAATGGGTAATATACATCAATAGCTTGGGTGGGGGGGAGTATTATATGTTGGGCTAACAAATTGAAAGGCTCCTAATTGTTAAATGACGTCACAAAGATAGACCACGGAACACAATGAACGTAAACAATCAACGAGATTGTTTACCTTGGTTTATTACTTTAACCTTACTAAATGATAGAATAAAAGATGACAATGGCTTAAGCTATTAATATAAATATATACACAATATGCATACAATAACATTGGACACGATAGAATAACAAAGGGCATGATACAATTATATAGGACATGGTACAATAACATAGGACATGGTACAATAACATAGGACATGGTACAATAAGATAGAACATGGTACAATAACATAGGACATGGTACAATAACATAGGACATGGTATAATCATATAGGGCATGATACAATAAAATACAATATACATGATAATATATATATATATATATATATATATATATATATATATATATATATATATAAAACACTATTGAGTGAGTGAGTGAATGAGTGTGAGTGAGTGAGTGAGTGAGTGAGTGAGACAGAGAGAGAGAGAGAAAGAGAGTGAGTGTGAGTGAGTGAGTGATAAATATATATATATATATATATATATATATATATATAAGAGAGAGAGAGAGAGAGAGAGAGAGAGAGCGAGAGAGAGAGAAAGAGAGAGAGAGAGAGAGAGAGAGAGAGAGAGACAGACAGACAGACAGACAGACAGACAGACAGAGATTGAGTGGGTGAGTAATTCATCAATTCATTCTTTCGTTCTTTCATTCAGTCAGTAGTCTGTCAGTCAGTCACTCATTAAATTAGTCAGTCAGTCAATCTATCTATCGGTCAGTCAATCAATCAATCATTCAGTCAATCAGTCAATCAATCAATCAAGCATCCATTCAGTCGTTGATTGATCGATTGAGTCAGTCAGTGAGTTAGTCAATCAGTCAGTGAGTCAGTCAATCAGTGAGTCAGTTTATCGGTCGGTCGTTCGGTCAGTCAGTCAGTCAGTCAGTCAGTCAGTCAGTCAGTAAATCAGTTAGGCAGTCGGTCGGTCTGTCGGTCGATCTGTCGGTCTGTCTGTCGGTCGGTCGGTCGGTCGGTCGGTCGGTCGGTCGGTCGGTGGGTCGGTCAGTCGGTCGGTCGGTCGGTCGGTCAGTCAGTCAGTCAGTCAACCAGTCGGACAGTCAGTTAGTGAGTCGGTCAGTCAGTCAGTCAGTCAGTCGGACAGTCAGTCAGTCAGTCAGTTAATCAGTCGGATAGTCAGTTAGTCAGTCAATCAGTCGGGCACATATCTACAAACCTTGGCTCAATCTCGACTGGACTGTGTCAGAAGGGTGTTTCATATTTCATTTCGCCTCATTACCAACAACATTGCTGGAGAAGGATATTGTGAGAGGCCAACACCGAATGAGCTATTTTTAAGATGCGTCTTTGAGCCGTCCTCACTCACTTACTGAAGCAGAACGCAGCCCTTTATTGATGGATGAAACATCCCATGAACGCTGCCAACGCTGGACTTCGATCTGACGACCTAAAAGTCTACAGTGCAATACATGATCAACTACACCAAATGATGACCGTATACCTATACAGAAGAAGGCCTAGACTTTTGTATCTGCTATTAAAACCATTGTAAATAGAACTGGTTTTTAATGGGGAGAGGGTGGGCTACCTCATAAGTTCTTTGTTCACTTTGTCTAAAAACACTTCCATAACAAAAAGAGTTGTATCAATAACTGATCCATATAGTAACCCAACTAAGTGATTAGCACATCCCCGAACTAGGACTCATCACGAGTTGACCATTTAATGGGTCAACATTAGACCATTGTATACAAACCTAATAACGGATAAATGTTCCTACAAATAACAACTATAGGACTATAGGATTTACATCTATGTAAATAACCAACGTAAACATAACATTTGACGCGCCACCTGTCGATTGTTGTTTTAGCCGTTAGACATACAGTCAGGCCTTGTTTATCCGCACATTTAGGCGTTCGTACGGTAATAGTGTAGATAAACGAAATGTGAGCTCTGTAGGCTTCTGTCAGTTGTACTCGACGGTGTATAACAGGCCTAGTATTGATAATATCTGATGAATACTTTAACATTTTGAAAAGGTAAAATTAATAAATTTTGTTGTTTGATATAGTCCCAAGTCTATCTGAGAGTCTGAGATTGTTGACTCACGACCAAACTGAGTCATTTATCAGATGATTTTATTAAACCGTGTTCTTTAGACCGTATCGTGTCTTCTCTATCGTTCTTTTGTCTCATTTGCCTTACGTTCTATTGTCTTAATACTCCATCATCGATTCTCTCTCATTCTACTGTCCTATTTGTCTCTCATTCTACTGTCCTATTTGTCTCTCATTCTACTGTCCTATTTCTCTCGAATTGTAGTATTCTATTTTTCCTTCTTACTATTGTCCTTTTTGTCTCTAACCCTTTTTCAAATTATATCTCATCCTATTGTCCCATATCTCTCTCATCCTATTGTCCTATTTCTCTCTCACCCTAGTCTACTATTTATCTAATAATAATAATAATAATTGTATATTTAATAAAGCTCCAATTCAAAGACGCTGTACAATGATACTCAAAAAAAAAACTCTATAAGAGATTTAAACGAAAAATATTATTTATCTGTGAAAGCGACCTTGAATAGGTGTGTTTTTAGAAAAGACTTAACATTTTCAAGAGACGACACATTTCTAATATCTGCCAGCAACTTATTCCACAAAGTGGGGGCTGCAACACTAAACGCACAATCACCATATGACTTGAGCCGAGAAGCAGGCACCTGCAATAGTATCTGACTGGATGACCTGAGTGTTCGGGATGACTTTCTAATGGACACCAGTTCACACAGGTATTTTGGCGCCATATCATTGATAGCTTTATAAGTTATTAATAACATTTTAAAATAGATACGCTGTCTAACAGGTAGCCAATGTAGGTTTTGAAGAATTGGGGTGATATGATCATATTTTCGAGTATTTGTTACAATGCGAGCTGCACTATTCTGAATTCGCTGAAGGCAATTAATGTTATAATCAGATATGCCATATAACAGGGAGTTACAATAGTCTATACGAGATGTAACAAAGGCATGAACTACAGTTACAAGTGATTCTTGTGTCAAGAATGCTTTTAAACAGTGGATGTTCTTAAGATGGTAGTAGACAGTTCGGTATACTGATGTCACATGTTCATGCATGTTAATACATTGGTCAAACATACCCCCTAGATTTTTTTACTGACCCATTAGGGTAATCGAAGATGCAGCCATCTGTAATGCTGGTGTCTTTAAGGATTTAACACAATGTGGTGATATCTATTTTATTATCATTTAGTCTTAGAATATTTTGAGTAATCCATAGCCGAATATTAATAATACAATGTTCTAAATTCTTCAAGGAAAAGGAGAAATTTAATCTCATAGTCTATTCTCCTATTTGTCTCTCATTCTATTGTCTTAATTGTCTCTCAACCTATTGGCCTCCTTATCTTATATTTTAGTGTCCCATTTCTCTCTTTCATACCAGTGTCCTAGTTGTCTCTCCTCCTAGTCTCTTTCATTTGTCTCATCGCATTGTCCTACCTTTCCCCACATTCTATTGTCCTATTTCTCTCTCATCCTATTCTCCTATTTTCTCTAATCCTATTGTCTTATTTATCTCACATTTTATTGTCCTATTTCTCTCTCATCCTATTGTCCTATTGTCTCTAATCATATTGTCCTATTTATCTCACATTCTATTGTCTTATTTCTTTCTCATCCTATTGTCCTATTTATTTCACATTCTATTGTCCTATTACTATCTCATTTCAGTCTTCTATTTGTCCGTAATCACAATGTTCTATGTGCGCGTGTGTGTACGCGCGCGCGCGCGCGTGTGTTTTTTAGGATACATATATGGTGGTACTGGCTCAATTAAACTATATATACTTCAATCTAAATATAAATATTATACACCTCCACATATCTATACATACGTAGACTTATATATATATATATATATATATGTTTAGGTTACTTATCAACCTCTAGGACTCAGCTATTCCGCTTTTCGTACTTAACAAATATGTCACGCCCAAAGAGAAACGTACAAACGTATAAAAAGAACTTACAAAACGTACCATTTGACACCACAGCTCGCAGTAAACAATACGTGCGTGTGGTTCAATGGTAGGTTAGGTACATACACAAGATAAACTACTTCAACACCAAAGTTTATATTTAGCAGTAATTTTCTGTGGTTCACAAGATACCTAGATACAAGAACATTTCCACACCAGATGCTGACCTCAGCTTCATTTTTGGTTCGAATAACGAAATAAATTTTACCTATATCAACCGTATCAAAGGTCGTCCGACGTTTGTGTTTGTGTGTGTGTGCCTGATTTTATTATGTGTTTGTGCGTGTGTGCCTGGTTGTATGTATGTGTTTCTGTGTTCAGTACTTAAAGTTCTAAGCGGTTAACTATGTTTTCAGTGTTAAATGTTGTTGATGCCAGAGATCCCAAGAACTCTTTTGCACTTTGTCTGTGTGTTCATGTCCTGTCTCTGGATCACTGTAGTCAGGTATACACTAATAAATTATCTTCTATCATTATGGAGCATTCACTGTGGTGGCATTCTGGAGAAGATCTCATAGATAATTAGGGTCGGGTGGGTTCAGATAGTATGTCCTTGCAGTAAGAGCAGAGGAAATTATGGTGAGGGTCGAAAACAGCCAGTTTCCGGCGACGATGTGTGTCTTGGAAGAGGAACATACGCGCACTTATATTTAAACATCTCCGGATAGGATATTTTGGACACAGCCATATCTCCCCGATCCAGAAAGCAAACGATCTAACGAGCCAA
Source organism: Paralvinella palmiformis (assembly GCA_025642065.1). Taxonomy (NCBI): domain Eukaryota; kingdom Metazoa; phylum Annelida; class Polychaeta; order Terebellida; family Alvinellidae; genus Paralvinella; species Paralvinella palmiformis. The sequence continues at coordinate 495,881 of JAODUP010000078.1, read as the reverse complement.
AACACAAGCAAGTAAGAAAACAAACAAAGGTTATTTATATATTAACGTATTGAGCGACTCAGTGAGTCAATGAGTCGGTGAGTCAGTGATTGCGTATTTATTATGAGTTAGATTCGGATCCAAACTTTGATGTTTATTACCCGTACATATTGAATCCATAGACATTGATAAGTACGTTATGTAAAGGATATTTCTGTGCAATCTCTTGTTAGTGGCAAAGTCTTATAAATATCTGATGTTTATTATATTTTTCTCAACATATTGTTTCTTGAGTCAAACATCTATATGCTCATCAACATAACAACATTAACGACACGATTGTAAGTCGTTGTTTATCTAAGTGTTATTGTTATCTTAAAATGAGTATATTTAAACTAAAATCCGTCACAACATATAGAATGTTAATACTTGTATCGTATTTTGAGCGAGTCAATATTTAAAATTTCTAACAATCTTATTGTCATTTATAATTCTTGTTTGTCTTCTCTCATCTCTGCCATCTCGTTATGTTAGTCATCATAATTATATCCAGTTATTGTTGTTGTCAACATATTTTAAAAGTTCAATGTCGATTAAATGCACCGAAATGTATTTGGATGAAATATTGCCTTTAGCTTATTTCAACAACAAACAATTAATGTTTACAGAACTAAAGGGTAAATCAGATATCAGTGTATTATCGTCGGGATAGACCCCTACCATTTGTACTGTCATCTAAATGTTTTCTTTAATCCGTGAAACAAATTCTCTCCCACAAATCCCCTAAAACAAGATTCCCCGAAGCAAGCTTACTCTTTCTGGAATTAATTACGAGTACACTCAGCGTAAGGGTCTCGTATCTAGTACATATGACCTTGAGGAGATAGGAATTGTCTGAATCTTGTCAAATTAGCATAGATCCAGATTATCGACGGGACAGCTGGTACTCAACTGTTCCCCCCCGTATTTTGGTTTTACAATTAGCTCTCTCTATAGTACTACAATTCATAAGAGATCAGTAAATGGGTAGGACACTAAATAACCCTTTTATACCGGTATATCATTGAATCGCACTGACTGACTGACTGACTGACTGACTGACTGACTCACTCACTCACTCACTCACTCACACGCTGACTGACTGACTGACTGATTCACTAACTCACTCACTCATTCATTCATTCATTCACTCACTCACTCACTCACTCACTCACTCATTCAACAGCCAAAGGTTGTATATTACAAACAGAAGCGACCAGGAGGGATGATATATATTAATTAGATGTTGATGCTATGAAATATAATAAAGCTAATTAATTACAATTATGATCATTTTCCATCCTCAGAGGCGTGTTTTAAAAAAAAATATTCATAATAAAATAAATAAAAATAATACATAATTCTGGATAACAACATTCACTCAATAATTGTCCGAATGTAAATGAACGTGAACAGGTAATGTTGGTGTTTGATGATAAATACATACACCTTCAATATTCTTGAACACGCCCAGAATAACGACATTCTCTTGTTTATTATACAACACTAATAATAGTAAATGATACGATCTATCGTCATAACTTAAAACACATGCCTGGAAGCCTGTGAGTCATACAGTAAAAGTCTACAATATGAACTACATACGACTAAATGCCATCAGATCGGAATATATTTACAGAATTTTCAAGGTCATTTAGTCGAACGGAGATTCGATTTCAGAGAACATTCAGAAAGTAAATATCTGATATAGTCTTCAGATGTCGAGTTTTTTATGATCTTATTAACGGAAATACCGACTGGTTATTAAAATAAATTATATACAAAAATATGTTAGCTAGAAACCTTTGGCGGAAGCTCTAATCTAAAACACCATAAATAAGGGAACTATCTACTTTGATGAGTGTACAGTTCTTATTGTCTTTATATAAAAACAAAAAAAAACAAACAAACAAAGCCTTACACACCTATCCATGATGTGTTTGGTGTTGTCTCATAACAGAAAGTAATAATGTGTGATAAAGGTATTGAGCCATACTGTGAAGACCAAGTCCTATCTCCAACATTATTATATTGTCTCTTGGGTACTTCTTCTTCTGTTAATTACAAGGTATTTTTTACATACCATTAAAATGTATTTACTGAGATGGAGTAGGATCAGATAAACGATTGAAGATATAAAATGAATGAGTGCACGATTGAATCCGTGAAGATTGTCGAAACACGTTTTCAGAAATATTAGGATTATTAACTGCAATTTCGTTGACTCATCGTAAACGTTTTTGACAATTCAGCGAATCGCGTAAGCAACTTACGAGTAAATATTAGCTGTAATAATCGATTTTTTTGTACCCAGAAAAGAAACCAAAGTCATCATGGCGCCGAATAGACAGCAATATTTCAGCTGTTTGAACTGATGAGACACGATGTTTCGGAGAATTTTGTCTCGAAAGAACCAATTTAATTATAGCGACTATTATTGTTGTTGATTCAATTGGCATAACATCTGATCTACTTCTGTAGATCAGTTATTTCAACAAAATCTCTCCACTGTAACACTCTTTTAGACACGTTAATCCATGTTTCTTCGCATAATCCCGACACCCCCACCGAGAATAACATATTCTGAATGAGAACAGATGACAGCAACAGGTGAATTGAAGATGTTTATGGTTTAGTAAGTGTTACAAATAGGAACTCTGTGATTGTGTCCGTCTTTGTGGAATCTTGCTAACGGAAGGCTTCATTATCATACCTGCCAAATTAGAGAAATTATAATTTAAAACAAAATCACCCCATGCGAGGGAGAATAAACGTCATTGTTGTGAATAAAGTATTGGATTCAAATAACACTGTCCTGTCCAATATTATTAATTCGGACAGACGCATCTTCAGGAAAAAATTGTATTAATAACTTCTTCTGTCAAAATAATGTTTTATAAATGTACTAGTTTACCCCCACGCACCTTATCGCAGGATGTACTGTTGGTAGAAGAGTCCTGCATGTCCATGGTGGATACATTTGTGTTTCTTATAGTGAATAATATCATATAAGTATTGAACAGGTCAATTAATGTTTTCTGTATAGTTCAGCCTATACCTATAGGGCCATTTGACAAAGATAGTTAATAAACCATCATCGGGGGATCTTTTCCCAATATCCATAAAATACACCGCTGTAAAATCATTAATAAAATATATACTTTTGGCTATAACATTATAAAAAAGTACAGACTTATTTCAAATTTGACATTTGCAGCTATAATCTTAGAAAGAGCAGTTGCTTTCTGTCTAAGCAAATATTTATTCAGAGATAGCGTCAATGAATATAAAAGTTGGCACTGCCCCCAAAACAGCCTCGGTTTGGATACAAATTTATATTATAATGTCAATTGATCAAGGTAAGCCTGTATTGCCTATTCTTCTGGATCTCTTTACTTTATTTTATTGAGTCATTATATATAAGTCATCGTTGTCTGGTGTACCACATGGTTCAGCTCTTGAAACTTCGATTTAAAAAACATATACACGTCCTCATGGAATAATTACACAACGGTATGGCATTACATATTATTTATATGCCTATGATATATATAAATATATATCTATAATATATATATATATATTATATATATATATTATATTAGTAATGTCAAGAATATTTGTAAATACTCTTCTGTGATTATTTGTGATTGTAATAATCTAATTTGATTTAATTTCTCTTCATTTCGTCATTAATTTATTTATCTATTCACTATGATGTTATTATTGTGTATTAAAGCTATTTAATATTAATAATTTAACGTAGACTATATATAATTATATAACCATCTCTCTTTCTCTTGCTCTCTCTCTCTCTCTTGCTCTCTCTCTCTCTCGCTCGCTCTCTCTCTCTCTCTCGCTGGCTCTCTCTCTCTCTCTCTCTATCTATCTATCTCGTTGGCTGGCTCTCTCTCTCTCTCTCTCAATCTTACCCATTGAGGAAAGTAACGTCTAAATAAAAGCTTCAAGGCACCAGACATCAGTAAAATGAAGCCAAATCCACTTTCTCGCTTAAATATCGCTCATAATATACCTTATCATCTGAGCTACTGTATATATCGTTCCTGACATTATCCCATATTGTTAATGGTGACTCTCTGATCTAATAATTAAAACAGATAGGAAGCCGATGACGTCATGGGTGGTATGAATTTGTCAATGTATTTTGTGTACCACTTTTCGGACTTTTTTTAGCATTTGCATATGCCACACAGTTGGAAGTAATCATTTACTAATACTACTACTACTACTAGTAGTAGTATTAGTAGTAGTAGTAGTAGTAGTAGTAGTAGTACTATTAATACTCTCTACTCTCTCTCTCTCTCTCTCTCTCTCCCTCTCTCTCTCTCTCTCATATATATATATATATATATATATATATATATATATATATATATATATACAGTCCTAAGCTGCGAAAAGCCACTGGCACGAATAAGATCGTGAATTATGAATACAACATCTGGGTGCTTCACCAGTTCCATGATTTCAGACAAGTGACTTTTATATGCTACAAATGATAGTAATCGATATTAAATATTTCTAGATATCAGCTATTGTGTCTCTAGCTAAAACGAACTCTGACTGGTTTATTGATTGACTGGCTGACTGACACGCATACACGCACACACGGGCATACACACGGGCAGATACATACACACACGTGCACACACACAGACACACAGACAGGCACCACACACATACACAAAACCTACAGTCAGTAAATGTTTGCACCATTAATCTTCTATCACAGACCTATTACCCAATCATAAAGTAATCTATGGATAGTCTCTTTATTGATGTTAGCTACATGTCAAATCACTTAGAGTATCTGCCGATAGACGGAAGGATGGATGAGTCATTAGAGTATCTGCCGATAGACAGAAGGATGGATGAATAAACCTAATCTAATAACGCCATATGTCATCAGTCATTTCCGTCTAGTTCCTGTTTTCGTTATTCAAGTAAAGTAAATATCATCCAAAGGTAAAAATACACTGACGCTATTGTATGGACCTGTACAGTTAAGTGATATATTTAACTCCCATGACTGTATACTATCACTATACAGGTTTTAGCTAAATAATACACCGAAGTAGTCTGTTTTTACGGAGCCAAATCAAATCAACAGCCAGTAGATGGATTCGAACCAGCAATACCGGTCATAATTAACACACCTAGAGAGTATCGTATATATATATATATATATATATATATATATATATATATATATATATATATACACATATATATATATATATATATGTGTGTGTGTGTGTGTGTGTGTGTGTGTGTGTGTGTGTGTGTGTGTGTGTGTGTGTGTGTTGATTACAAATTAGCTCACGTCATCTTTTGGACGTCATTAAAGATACTAATAAAAAAGACAACTAATAACAACAACAATAACAATAGTAGGCTTTACATTTTACATAACACACTACGTCGATGTAAAAATGTAAACATATCTTATACAAATCAGTACAGGTGATTCAGCGTTTGGACAGGTGTAAAGATTCCATCAACAAAAAACACGTCAACGAGCAGAACGTATTATAAACAGACAGGCGTCTATAACGTTAACGGGTGAGTTGGAGAAATGGCGGAATTTTCTTTCGAGAGATTTCTTTGTAGATGTCATATGGCGAAAATTAAAGAGAAATAACCGAACGCTCGTTTTTAGCTTTTTAACTGTTGCCGATATCCAGACGAGCCATCGGGCAGATTCCATTTTATGGCCACAACGAGGCCTAAAATCCAGAAGGAAGCTCATTGGGCATCACTTAAGTCGGTCATTAGCTTCTGTCCGAGAGCGATCTGTCAACGGTTTATTTACATATCCGACGTTGGCCGAGAATATAGCCAACAAACCAAGACGAATCAATCTTCCTGACGCGACATCGAGGGAATAAACATACGATATAGGATATACGTCTTTTTTCTCGGGTCAATGACTGCACGATGATGACACTAATCGTACTTTAGTTAGGAGTTCTCCATCTGCCATTGGCTAGGAGACAAGTGTTTTGTTTGTTGCCATTTTTAGCTTACTAATTGTTGGTTTTCTTTATTGACATGGGCTTTTGGTGAGAGCCATCAAAACTCATATAAGAAATATACCAATAAATGAACCATGACATCAGGAAGCCATATTGTACGCTAGACAGACATTCCCATGCCCATTCCCATGTTGGACATAATTCATATATCAATTAATTGAATTTAAGGTGTGAAGTTGAAGACGCCCTTGATGACATAAATTATTATGACAGCGTCCACGTTCATGGTACCTTTACTCTATCTTGTATTGTTCCCTTCTCAGTGGTCGGGAAGAGGGGGGGGGGGGTAAGGTGCTCAGTACATTAATTAGTAAATATATTATATAGAAATAAAATAGTGTTTTAAGTAATTATTTACACTGATAATAACAAACATTGTGTAAAATTGTGTAATCGATGATGATGACGATGATAATGATATAGATGATGATGATGATGTGTGGTGTTAAAGTGGTTAATTATGTCAGGTAGCCAGAAAATAGAGCTTAGATGACTCTCCACGACCAAAGCAAATCTAATTACTGACTTGTCAAGATAACATTACTTAGTTTTGATGTGATAAGAGGAGCCATTTAAATGGGATGACATTTTTTTTTGGGGGGGGGGAGAAACATTTAAAATAAGTAAGGGTGATAATGGCAATAAGAGGATACACCCCCCCACACACACACACAAAAAGATACACAAACACATACACACACAAACACATACACACACAAACACGCACAGAAACATGCACATAGACACATAGAGAGAGAGAGAGAGAGAGAGAGAGAGAGAGAGAGAGAGAGAGAGAGAGAGAGAGAGAGAGATAAAGCGAGAGAGGAGATTCTTGTCCTCTTCATATTTTTCATTAATATTTTTAAATTTCCGTATTTATTTACAATTATAATAATGATATCCGGTATTGCGCCGATATACCGTCTATTTACTGTGAAGGCTTCGATCTCTCTATCAGAAGATGCCATCTCGTTATAAATCATGTACCTGTCTGATCGACGACAGATGTTTGTCTGATCGAGGACGAGTATTTTATGGACCGAGATACATCTAACTGAGGACGACAGTTAAACCGATTGAGGATGATACGTTGATATCACCCATCAGCCGTGATATTAGATATCTAAGCCATCTAGTTAGATAGCTTCCTCCATGGAGCCCATTAGTAGATAGTCTTAACGCATAACAGAGCCCATTACTAGCCAGTCTTAACGTCTAAAAGAGCCCATTAGTCGCCAGTCTTTACAGTTAACTGGATTATATAGCTGTCCCTGTTACTAGAGCTGGATCTTAGACGGTGCTACAATGTCTACCATAAGCTGACTAATCTAACCACCATCTACAGCTACCATAACATCTTTGGACCATTGACGAGACATCGTGGTTGACACTCCGTGTTCATTAACGAGGCTATGGTAGAGACGGAGACATTCTGGTTGACCGCTAGAATAAAGGCCGAGCACAGGCGAGTACAGGCGGATTATATGAGTCGCTGCCTAATGCTAATCCGATTTATTTGACACACGATCACTTAACGGGATCAGATGCCATTCGTAAATGGCGGCCGATATCCGGGAGTGTTAGAACTGTGAGAAAATTAAAGTCTGGATCTAGTCCAGTAATTTATATATCATAAATAGTTAGCCGTTACAAAGATTACATGATACCCTTTAAACCAGGTTAGGAAGACGATTCAATGGTTTGCTTCCCACTTAACAGAGGACTGAGTTCTTCCGGATCTGGATTCAGGTTTATCACGTGTCCGGACAAACAGAGAGTCCATCTTGTTTACATCATTGATCGTCGTCACGGACCACTTTACACATCCTCATCTAATTATCTAGTCATTCAAATGATCCAAACACAGACAGACAGACAGACAGTCGGATAGAAAGTCAGACAGACAATCAGACAGACAGGCAGACAGACAGAAAAACAAACAGACTTATGGACAATATATAGGCTCGAAAATGTCTCGGGGTTTCCGTAAAATTACCTTTGGCTATTGGAAACACTTTTAAACGGCACATATCCCACATGATTCTAGGACGTTTTGGCCAACGGACTTTGGTCCGGACGTTTTGGCCTAGGACATTTTGGCCAACTATTTTTTCAAGGTAGGACGTTTTGGCCAATGTATTAAATAAAACTTTAACATGATGTCTGACTGTTTTATTGACAGTTATTGATATTTCTTAAGTAAGAATTGACAGATATGAGGATATTAAGGCAGCTTAATTCAGATAAACAATGAAAGTGAATGAACTACAATTTATCAACCACAAGATGCATGCTATAATCATGTATGACCAACCACGAACAAATAGCATGTGATGGTTGGAACAACAAATTCCATACCCTTATTAACCAGGATCATCACTCCGTATGGAAACTGATAGAAACCCTGCAAGTAGAGTGTGCTCATGTCTCTGGAGTTCTCATTCAAGATCATTGTGACATTAGGCCAAAGGAAAAACAAGAAAGATAAACACATAATTCCAAAAAAAGACTTCGTAACTTCCATTAAAATAGATTTTCAGGAATAATATTCATCCCTGAATTTGTTGTTAGTTTATCCCATAATTTTCGAGTTGGTCAACTCAAACATTTCAATTTGATCATTGAAGGTTTCGTGTTTTAAATGTCCATTTGTAATTAAGAAATGTCAATAAGTGAAAATGTTTTTATGTATTCATTCTTAGCTAAGAACTATTAATAACTGTAAATAAGCTAGTCAGACATCCAGTTAATTTTTTGTTTCATATATTGGCCAAAACGTCCTAGACCAAAACCTTCTAGGCCAAAAAGTCCGTTGGCCAAAACGTCCTACCTTGAAAAATAGTTGCCAAAACGTCCTAGACCAAAACCTTCTAGGCCAAAAGGTCCGTTGGCCAAAACATCCTACCTTAAAAAATAGTTGCCAAAACGTCCTAGACCAAAACCTTCTAGACCAAAATGTCCGTTGGCCAAAACGTCCTTTGGCCAAAAGGTCCGGACCAAAACGTCCATTGGCCAAAACGTCCTAGATTAAAACCTTCTAGGCCAAAACGTCCGGGGGCCAAAACGTCCATTGGCCAAATTGTCCTAGACCAAAACCTTCTAGGCCAAAACGTCCTTTGGCCAAAACGTCCGTTGGCCAAAACGTCCTTTGGCCAAAACGTCCATTGGCCAAAACGTCCGTCAACTATCCCACATGTTTGGGTAAGTTGGTGTTTTTTGTTGTTGTTGTGTGGCTTATTTCACAAAATGCCTTTGGCTATCTGTGATTTGTTCTGATCCTCATGTTAACGTGAATCATTCGATGATAACGTGACTGATGTTATCTCTGTGAAAAGAAATCTAAAAGCTGTCAAACCGCGCCCCGCTGATGGCATGGTACTCGATACGTGTCTAGAATAAATTATAATCAAAGACTGGTTGAGAATTTGTTAGATTGTATTATACGGTAAATAAAATGGCGTCGTTTGTGAACAACAGCTGGTGGATTATAGATACATTATTGATAACTGTCATTTATGATGATGATGATGATGATGATGATGATGATGAGAGTGATAACAATTAAGCGCCTTTGCTACCAGGTATCATTTAAAGACAATGTACAATACCCCTCCCCCCATTATATGATGCACTTAAATCTTAATAGGAAATATTGAACGAGTTAAATATTTGATCAATGAAAGTAGCCTTCAACAACTCCATTTTAAGACATACGAATATTAAATGTTTAAGAGAAGATAGCTATTTCATCCCAAAACCTGAAGTGGAGCTTATTACACATAATGTAGGCCATATTGTCTACCATATCGCTAAGACATAATTCATAATATTACTTGAACCACTTTAGCTTGTGTGTGTGTGTGTGTGTGTGTGTGTGTGTGTGTGTGACACACAAACACACACACAGAGAGAGAGAGAGAGAGAGAGAGAGAGAGAGAGTATGGTTGTCCTTCTCTATCTGATGTGAGAACTGTGATAATGTCCTTTGTCTCTGAGTGGATCAGGACAATCAGATGTACACTATGGATAGTGATACCATTTGCTACTAGCGTCGAACCTATGTTTTCGTGGCTGATCTCGACTGGCACACTATCGATTGGGCTCCTACCCACCAGAAGGGGGCGTTGATTAGTTTATCTGGTGAAGGCCTCAGGATGATGTTGTCTAGACGAGTCTCTGATTGGCTTCGAGTTTAGATATCTACATAAATCACGTGACTAAGTCAGTTTAGTTCTTTGTCTGACTACTCGACATTATAACGTTATGTGTGTTTTGTCAGAGATAACGACATCCCGAGGGAGTGATGTCAATAAATCCCCCCTCCTCTTCCCCGAGCGTCTTTCTTCATTTTAACCTTATCACCTTAAGCTATTACCTTTCTCTCATATCGAGTCCCAACGACCTTGTTCTAAGAATGGAGCGAGTCATAAACAAGAGTTCGGCCGACCATCTAGAGAGAACAACACGCTAATCCAATCTCCGAACTCGGATGTCAGACATTATGCCGGATGTCACACGTTAAGAGCTATGATAAACGAAGGACGTGAGCGATAATGGAGGTTGGTGTTTCCGAGAATGACCTTGACCGGGCATTGGACACGAAATGAGCCGACTCGATGCGGCGTCAAAGTTCAGTCGATGGGGTACTTATCACCACTAACAGTCGGTGTTTGGCTTGGAACACGAGTTCGAGTCCAGGTTTATGTGTTATTAGCTGTATCCTCCCTCCTATGGTTGGTTCAGTCGACTCTAAACACTTCTCAGGAGCGGATGTGTTTCGGAACAAGCTTTATTTAAGATTCGGGAACTCTATCCAGCCTCTGCCTAGAGCCAAGAGTTAATGGATAACGTTGTTAAGTTGTTACGTGGCTGTTTCTTTTCTAGACTATCAATACTCTTTGATCTAAATAAATCCATGGCTGGTCTATTGCTCATATTACCACACACACAAACACACACACACACACACACACACAACACACACACACTGCCACAATGGACTATACACGGTAAAGATAAGTTTCATCGAGCCTAAAGCTAACCACATATTGAAGTTAAAAGTGTTTACAAGTTTTTATCTTCTAGAAGCTGTTCTCACTCTTCTTGTCACTTTACAAACGACGGTTAATGATGTTAGGATTACCGCAGGACACAAGGTTGGTTAACAAAAAGAAAAACAAAACAAAAGAAAATAATAAAAAGCTCGTAAAAAGTACGAACATCTTTAAGTACGTATCCGCTACAGAGAGTACTCCGCTACAGAGAGTACTCATCTGTTTACCCGAGTACTTTACTCAGATGATAATCAACCTATCAATATTTTATCAATCTGATGTCATTCACACGATGCTCTGTGCTGACAATAAATTGAAGTTCGAATAATTGCGTGTCAACAAACGGACTGTATAGCACCAGATTACTAACTTAATAGAATCTCTCTCTCTCTCCTTCTCTCTCCATCTCCTTATATCCCGTCTCTCTCTATCTCACCTCCTCTCTCTCTCTCTCTCTCTCTCTCTTATATATATATATATATATATATATATATATATATATATATATCCCTCTCCTTCCTCTACCCCCCTATCCTCTCATTGTCTCTTCCTCTCCTTCTCTCTCTCTCACTCTCTTTTTCACCTCTCTCTCTCTCTCTCTCTCTCTCTCTATATATATATATATATATATATATATATATATATATCCTCTCTCTCCGTCTCATTCTCTCTCCTCTCCCCTTTCTGTATCATTCCGATTGTCCATTCCCTGATATGTCCATTGAATGAATGTTTGTTTGTTGAGTATTTCACATAATTTCAGTCACTGACTGATCAATAAGCTGCTGAACTTTAACAAACCGTCCTATGTGTTAGGTTAGTTATTCGTATATTTTGAACAAATCCAATAATCGTAATTCTAAAAGTGGAGGTTGTTTTGGTAGTTGAGTCAATTGTAAAGAAATAATTGTCTTTTTTGTTAGCATCAAATGACAGGTAGACCATTGTAAGTTAATTTTAAGAACAATGTTTATTGTAGCCACGTCAGAAACATTAACGCTATTAAAGTGAAAAAGTTAAATGACTGACTGCTAATTTAACAAGGAAATTTATCAAGTTGAACGAATTTCATTTCGTGTAAAACCCTTTTCACGGCCAGCCTCATTATCTAAGATAACGGGGAAAAGTACACGATTTAAATAGAAACATTATCATACAATATTCTGTCTATTTTAGTAAACACCCGGAAGTGATCAGTACACGGGGATTGTTAGCTGACTGTCTTCATTTCAGGTTCGGCGTATTTCATCTATTTGTTTCCCCATCAACCGTTTTTAATTTTCGTTGTTAATGACCATGACCATTAATTGCCACAAGACTCGGGAGTTAACAAGTGATAACATCGATGACGACTATCTATCCTATAGTAGAGTAATTACCTCCTCGGTGGCTTAGTTAAGGATGGGGGATGGAGGTCTGTGGTCGATGGTACACGATTCTCGAAAGATGATATTCAGGTTTGGTCGTAAAGCAAAATAAACAACTGCTAAAAAAATCTCGATTGCTATTAGCCAGGTGCTGCGCTAGTTCTGGGCAACAACATACCCACACTACCTCCCACCTCCGGAGGGGGGAGGTGGGTGGGGGGAGAGTTGTCGGGGGAGTGTGTATACCAAGTAATTATATTATGTTGATCTTGTGATGACAAAAATGCTACAAACCGATCCATAAGCCAGTTGAGTTGAAGGCTGTTTAATGGCAATGATACGATCCCGAAATAGAAATGTGAAATGTTGCCGTCTTACGGTCTCACAGTTCTGGATACGGTAAGTTAAATAAGCCAAGCGACGTGCAAAGGCAATGAGACTAAGTGAATGATGAAATACTATTCACGCATAGCTAGGTCGGGATTTGAACTCGGGTACTAAAGTTTAATGGTGATCTACGCTATCGGCTAAATCACATAGACACTACGTCTTGAAAAGAAAAGAACAACCAGTGTAATTTAAGATTTATTGACAGTGTACTTATTATATTATAAGTAGGTCAACCTATGAAACCACATCCCCCTTCGACCACCATCACTAACCCTCTTCCCCCATCCGACTACCATCACTACTCCCCCTCCACCCCCCACCCCCACACTACGATCACCATTACTACCCCCTCCCCCCACTCCGACCACCATTACTACTCCTCCCCAGCTCCGACCACCATCACTTCTCCCCCCACTGCGACCACCATCACCACTTCTCCCCAGTCCGACCACCATCACCCCCCCCCCACTCCGACCACCATCACTACTCCCCTGTTACAGTGTAAATTTTTTCAGGATATTTGTACTTTGATGAGCTACACTTAGTAAGTGAGTTGTTGGTTAGGTTGGGGGGGGGGGGATTCTAATGGATCATACTAAAAACATAACATGGTAAGTCTATGTGTGTGTGTGTGTGTTTGTCTGTCTGTATGTCTGTGTTGCTGTAGCTGACATGTTTTATCACTAAGTTATCCCGAAGCGTTCTTACATTGTTCTCAATCTTCTATCGCTCTCTCCGTGAAGTTAGTTTTTACTTTGACTAATCGGTGGATGTAAGAATTTGTTTGTACCTCTTAAATGAGCTAAGTTTGTTGTTGTTGTTGTTGTTGCTACTGCTGCTGTTGTTAAACATCCCACCTACATAATGCGCTGGACATCTAACTGGTAGCGCGCTTAGCCACATTCTGATACCACCTGAGTTCAAATCCGGTCGTTACTATTTTTGAGGGGTCCTTTTTCTTTTACTTCGCCTCATTACCTTTGGAGGTATCTCTATTCATTTAGCGGGCCGTGTGCAAAAATGTGCGTAAAATAACAACATTTCCCATTTGGTTTTAGATAACAAACTTTTATTGAACTTAAGAAATATACAAAAATGTATGTTATCTCTCTTTTAACTCGACATATCAAGATTATGTCACCTTGATGTCTTTATCAGGTGACCGTCTGCTGACCAATCGCTGCTTCCTTCCAAACAAAAATAACGCCGATATGTTTAGTAATTAATGTTAAACGTGTTAACTTTATTTCGTTTGAAAACATTCGCAATTGAACTTGGCACAAATGGCTCGAACATTGATCTAAATAAATAAGTTAAGATGATGAGATCACTAAATGTACGTCTATGTGTTGCTGTTTTACGGCCACATTTGTGTACAAGGTAAACGAAATGAGCCGAGTGACAATGACGCCAAGTGAAGAATGAAACACGCTTCAGACCGATGTTTGAACCGAAGTGCTAGAAGTCTGTTTCTAACCGCAATTAGTCCACGTAGACTGCCAGATGAGGCCATTGACGTAGATGTTTAGTTAAAGGATGTCACTCAGGGACGACATATTGTGAGATATTTCAGAAGTTGGTTATTAATTATTCACGTGATCCGATGTTTTAAAATGGCCTTGAAATAAATAAATAGGTAAACATATAACGGATAACTGTCACTACTTAATGTCACGTTATTATTATGTCACAGAGACGGTACAACATCAACAGAGATATATATGTCGGTGAACCGTCAGATATAAATGGTTGATTATTGAAAGAAGAATTATTTATGAACTTAGCTTACAACGTGCAGCGTATTACTTAGACGCCAGCTTTAATTATAGACTATAGTATACCAATGATGTACAGCTTTATAAGTACACAGCAATACGGGTGTACCATGGCAATGTAGGTATACCACGAATATATAGGTATACTACGGCTATATAGGTGTACTAAAGCTATATAGGTGTACAACAGATATATAGGTGTACTACAGCTATATAGGTGTACACCAGTTATATAGGTGTACTACCGCTATATATGTGTACAACAGTTATACAGGTATACTACAGCTATATAGGTATACTACAGATATATAGGTGTTATTTATTGGAGTAATATCTATGTAGCATCTCAACGTCCAGTCATCTTTTTATTATCTGTATACGTCAGAAGAGATTATTTCAAATGATAAAAGATAACGATTATTTTCAGTCGTAGTTTATAAATTAACATCCAAATTAACACGCGCACAGGCACACACACACACACACACACACACACAATATATATATATATATATATATATATATATATTGTGATCATCGTTTCATATGGCATGCTTTTCAGGTAAACTGTTCACGTACAGTCTTGACGATTTTCAGGTAAACTGTTCACGTACAGTCTTGACGATTTTCAGGTAAACTGTTCACGTACAGTCTTGACGATTTTCAGGTAAACTGTTCACGTACAGTCTTGACGATTTTCAGGTAAACTGTTCATGTACAATCTTGATGATTCGAAGTTTAATGTAAGCGTGCAGTATAACATGACACGACCTAGAATGACTATAAATAAAGCTGTTGACATTCCTCAACCTAGTTTAAGGGCTACTGGGTTCGCAAACTAGTTCAGTATGACAATAAAGGGTCATATCGTTTCTAGTTGACGTTCATTTCGTCTGTGTATATATATATATATATATATATATATATATTTGTGTGTGTGTGTGTGTGTGTGTGTAATAATTGTTTGGTTATGATTTCATTTCTACTCTGTAATTTATTTTAATCAAAACAATTCCATATATTGTGGTGTATTAGAACCATCCGATACCCAAATTGTGGTTTAGACAAGACAAACTGTTGGTTCTCATCCACGACTTCAGCAATCAGTGGTGGAATTTTGTTGTTGGGGATCCCCCCTTTCCCCCCCCACCCCATTAACAGCTTCCCGTATATGATCGTACCATTTACAGGTGTGGTATGTTTGTATGTTAGTGGGGGGTCTGTCTACTATGATAATACTAAATGATTGATGTACAAATATCTTCCAGTTTTATAGCCTACACCTGGATAGTCGTAGGTGGTAGGTTAGTCGTAGGTGGTAGGCCAGCTGTAGGTGGTATGCCAGCCGTAGGTGGTAGACTAGTCGTACGAAGCCAGATGTACGTCTGGTTTTGCTCCAATTTCGGGATACGGGACGTTTTCGGAAACAGTTTGCCAATCCGTGTGTACCTCGACGGGAGCACATACTGGTGATAGTAATGATGATAGCGGTAATGATAATGATAATGAAGACGGTGATGATGATGATGGTGATGATGACGATGATGATTAGAGCTATATAAACATATCTGTCTACAGCTTCACAGCAATGATCCAGAATGCATCCAGCTACATTTCACTAAACAAATCCTGAAAACGTCCACATGGCTCAAAAGCCTAAACCTTCATCATCTTATTAAGTCCGAGCATTCAGTGGTTAACGTTTCACCTTTACGTTTCGCGAATATTTCAAATACCTGGGAAGTATGCAGTTCACACCTGCTAAATTGAAAGACGAAAACATACACTTTAGGTCCTGGAATCGAATTTAGAAACACCACCTTCTTGTGTACCACGCTAACGCTGAGCAACCACGATCCAGGAATAGATAGGAGTGCCGCGTTTCGGAATAGAGTACTACTAGCAGGAGAGGGCTTAATCAAATCATCAACTTGGCTTCCCTAGTTACCACTTGGTGTATATCATATCCCGGCAGTCAGCATTCGTCTTTTGTTGACATGGGCGATGATTGAGGAGGTAAGGCAGACGAACAGTATTCCTCGCCAGATCCCCAGCTCCGTGCTACCAGATCCCGACACTCATAAATATACTGCAGGATACAAATGTGAGCCGGCCATAAACACGTGTTATGGCACTCATTTATTGCCCACCGTAATGCCACATCCGGTGCAGTACCGGAAGTTACCGGTAGGAGGCGTCCACTTTACTCAGTGTTAAAGCGAAGCGGAGATCACGTTTATTGCTTAATTACCTCATACAGCATCCATTTAGCTAATGTTCCTGAGCTATGGGGTATCTCTGGATCTTTGTGATCCGGAATGTATAAGTATTGAGAGGCGGATGAGTATCCAGTCATAAAGAGGACATCACCTACACAGGGATGTCAGTAGATTGATGGCACGAGAATGTTGACGTCGTTAGAAGAACATTAAGTCGACTTCATCAGGCATGCCCCTGGCCGGGTCTGAGTTATTTGAAAATAGTACTGAATAAAAAATTGTCGCTCTTCGTCTATCATAAAGGAGGGAAATTTAATAATTATGTTTAATCAGAGGAAAATTAGATGTGTATAGAGGATCAAGTCAGATAGACAGACAGACAGAGAGATAGTCGACTGAACAGACAGACAGACATATAGACAGACAGACAGACATACAGACATACAGAGAGAGAGAGAGAGACAATCAGAGAGACTGATTGATTGACTGATTGAATAACAGACAAACACACATACTTATTTGTATAAGTACAATTGTCGTTTTACTTCAAATGGACATATCTAATTATATAATCTGTAGTAACATTGTATTAAATGTCTTAAATCAATCTCTGATGTTTGGATGAAGATAGTCTCTGATAATACTCAATATGCCGAACTACATGTACATCGTCATCTATGGGAATTTTTAAGTTATCAATGTGCCCAATCTTCATCATCTCTTGTATCTTCCTTTATCTTCGTCATGTACGGGTGTGATGATAATCACAGCAAAGTGATGGTCCTCATATCTAATGGCTGTCTCTTTTACTGATATCATGATTTATTCTACAAATCTTCGGGATTTTGTGTGTCAGAAACAAACAACTGATCTCATCATCAGTCGACTTAATGTACTCCGCAGCCGAAATGTTTAGCTGATGAGACTCCCCGCTCGTAATCCGGACGTGAAGGATGTCGCGACTCGAATCCCGGGCATACATGAGAGGGGAGGGGGGAGGCGTCCAGGCAAGCAGTAACCAAGGGTTTCTGCAACAAATCTGTCAACATTTTTGTTGTCCAAACAACGGAAATTCCAGTTTTCTTGATCTGACAGTCGAATTCTCTCTCTCTCTCTCTCTCTCTTTTATATATATATATATATATATATATATATATATATATATATATATATATATATCACAACTGAAATCTCAATCTAATTGCATTGGTGAATATTGATGACTGGTTTGCTATTTGAATAATGGAAATAAGTCATATTACGGAAATTGATTAAAAATATTGTCCAAAGAGAGATTAATTAATATCAATTTAATTTCTTTTCACATCCATTTTTAAATTACTGTCCAGTTATTTAGTTTTCTTCTATTGCACATTTTTCGTGGCATATTACATATTATTAGGTTAAGCATTTTATAGTACAGGGCGTCTCCATGGCCTAACTAGTAATGTGACTGGCCACATATCCCTAGCATCATGGTTCAAATCTCGGCCTGACCATGTTTGAAGGGCGTTTCATCTTTCAATTCGCACATTAGTGGCGGTAAACAAAAAGGCATTATTTTGATATTTTCATAAATATTCAGAGGACACTTCGATGCGGCATTAGTTAGAATATTGCGCTGTAATTCTACAAGTTAAGGGTTAAAATCAGACTGTTACATGTATTGTTGGTATGCATCTCTAGGGATCATCATGTATTGTTGGGATGTATCTTTGGGGATCATCATGTATTGTTGGGATGTATCTTTGGGGATCATCATGTATTGTTGGTATGCATCTCTATGGATCATCATGTATTGTTGGTATGTATCTCTAGGGATCATCATGTATTGTTGGGATATATCTCTAGGGATCATCATGTATTGTTGGGATATATCTCTAGGGATCATGATGTATTGTTGGGATGTATCTTTGGGGATCATCATGTATTGTTAGGATGTATCTCTAGGGATCATCTTGTATTGTTGGGATGTATCTTTGGGGATCATCATGTATTGTTGGTATGCATCTCTAGGGATCATCATGTATTGTTGGTATGCATCTCTAGGGCTCACTATGTATTGTTGAGATATATCTCTAGGGCTCATCATGTATTGTTGGGATGTATCTTTGGGGATCATCATGTATTGTTAGGATGTATCTCTAGGGATCATCATGTATTGTTGGGATGTATCTCTAGGGATCATCATGTATTGTTGGGATGTATCTTTGGGGATCATCATGTATTGTTAGGATGTATCTCTAGGGATCATCATGTATTGTTGGGATGTATCTTTGAGGATCATCATGTATTGTTAGGATGTATCTCTAGGGATCATCATGTATTGTTGGGATGTATCTCTAGGGATCATCATGTATTATTGGGATATATCTCTAGGTATCATCATGTATTGTTAGGATGTATCTCTAGCGCTCATGATGTATTGTTGAGATGTATCTCTAGGGCTCATCATGTATTGTTTGTATGTATCTTTAGGTGTCATCTCTCGGCTATCTGTCTTCGGTGTGACCATCTCTGAGACTAAATAAACCATTCATCCAATCATCCTCTGTAAATGTAGGTATTTTACGGCCAAATAGGTTAATAGCCTGGACTGGAACCGAGAACCTTTTGGTTTCAAATGTATCACAAAACTGGGTTTAATAAATACGCCACCAACAAAAAACATCCCAGTACGTCATGAACCGTATCGTAGATGTTGATCCAGACGTCAACATCTAGGCTCTCATCTGATCCTGTTGCTCTTTCTATTCAGGATCATCTCTTAACGCGAGGCTACCTTCAGATGAGGAGCGTCTTCTGGAGCTACTATTTGATGGTTACAATCCCTCGGCGAGACCAGTCATCAACTCATCACATACTGTTGATGTCCGGATGCAGTTCTCGTTGTTACAGATCCAGGAACTGGTTCGTCTCCTTTCTCCGTGGATAATAATAATAATAATAATAATAGTTTATGTTATTTATTTAGCGTCTTACTCAATATATTAAAAAGATAAAAGAAATGTTTTCCGTTTCTCATTACACGATACGTTTTTATTTATTGCTTTTTGGTTTGATTTTGTTGTTTTACAGAATTTACGGAATCAAGTCCTTACCACAACAGGCCTTCTAATACTGGTAAGTATCACTAATGATGATGATGATTGTGAAGATGATGAGAGACAACAACAAAACATCACCATCACAAAGCACACAACAGTTGGCAATGATTCCACACTAACAGATCAGAATCAGTTAATATCTATATAACTAACAACGACTGTTTGTTAGTTAGTGTGTTTATTTGTTTGCGTGTTTGTTTGCGTGTTTGTTTGTGTGTTTGTTTGTGTGTTTATTTGTTTATCTTAACAAAAGAATCTTAAAAGGGGGTTAATATGACATTGGTTAGGACTGTATTTGGAACTGTGGTGTTTACTAATTAACAAATTTAAAAAAATGTTAATTCTAAACCTTTAGTTATTTGGGCCGAAGATCCCAGTAGCATAAGACCCAAGAAGACCCAAGTAGCATAAGACCAAAGAAGATCCCAGTAGCATAAGACCCAAGAAGACCCAAGTAGCATAAGACCAAAGAAGACCCAAGTAGCATAAGACCCAAGAAGACCCAAGTAGCCATCACGGGAACAAGTTTTAAAACCAAGCATTTAAGCTTGTTCAACGATAAAACTATTGTGAAACCATGTTCTAAGTGATACCACGTTCTAAATGATACCACGTTCTAAATGATTCCACGTTCTAAGTGATACCACGTTCTAAGTGATACCACGTTCTAAGTGATACCACGCTCTAAGTGATATCACGTTCTAAGTGATACCACATTCTAAGTGATACCACGCTCTAAGTGACACCCCAAATATATACAAGTTTGAAACGAATACAATCAACACTCGAACCTTTCATAAAACGTAGTCGATTCCGAAGAACCAGATACCTCACAATTACTGAGGCACTTAACTGGACGTCGTCTAATCCGGTACTAGTAGACATACCGGGATCAGGTTAACAGGAAGCCAGTAGACATAATCTACTTGATGTTGTAAACATTATAAAAGGCTTTCGTTCTTTTCATGGTCAGAGCTAACAGACTGCTAATGTATAGAATGATAGTAGGAACCTACTTGATATATATGTTTAGTTTTCACTCACTCACTCACTCACTCACTCACTCACTACTAATAATATATATATATATATATATATATATATATA
Source organism: Paralvinella palmiformis (assembly GCA_025642065.1). Lineage (NCBI taxonomy): Eukaryota > Metazoa > Annelida > Polychaeta > Terebellida > Alvinellidae > Paralvinella > Paralvinella palmiformis. The sequence continues at coordinate 474,788 of JAODUP010000078.1, read as the reverse complement.
TATATATATATATATATATATATATATATATATATAACATCAATAATGAAATAATAAAAAAACTCAATTACGATTAGTACAAATAATAATAACAACAATTTTATTGCTGTCATATTTACTTTAACATTTACACAAACAGATAAACAGACAACATTTCTATTAAATGTTTTTATTTTCAGGAATGGAGAGACGAACGTCTAAAATGGGATTCTAAAGCCATTCCTTTGACTGATGTCGTTGTGGAGGCATCGAAACTCTGGAGACCCGAGTTCGCATCCATTAATGGGTATGTTCTGGGGTATGTCAATCAGGGTACAAATCTACATTTTGTGTTATTTTCCATAGCTAAGTCGGTAGTGTTCTGCACTATAGACCTCTAGTTCCTGGGCTCGGAATAACAGTGTTACCTATATCTATGCGATGTTTTTACCTGATCATCACTTTCTCTAGGGGGGGGGTCATATCTAGGTCAAATATCCGAGATATGATCAGAGATTAAGCTGAACAAATTCATATGTTTATATATTTATATATCGGGGTTTATTCAATATGACAAAGTGATATTGAATTATAAAGTTATCTTTATAAGAATAATAAATATGAATATATCATAAATTTGTTTATATGAAGACGGTATCCTAATAAATAATTAATTACACATGCCCTATATATATATATATATATATATATATATATATATATATATATATATTATTGTTTATTCCGTAATTTAGGGGCTAAACCAATATTATATGCTGTTGTTGTTGTTAGTGAAAACCAATAAAATCGTTATGTTAGGTCACAATGTTATATCGTGATACTGTTCCATTTTTATCAAGTTTATATCCCAGTTCTGTTCGTTTTTGTCCTATTATTATTATTATTATTATTATTATTATTATTATTATAAACTCTATGTTATAATATTAAAAATTTAAATAACCAGGGGAATGTTTCAAAATAACATGAAAGGACGAACATAAAAAGACGAGAGTTACTTATATCAGCCAACTCTTTCTCTCTCTTAGCTACATGCAGGCTACGTACAAAAAGCGGAAGCACGTAAAACACATACCATTTGATACCACAGCTCGCAACAAACAACACGTGCGTGTGGTTCAATGGTGACTTGCTACATACATATCATAAACTATTTTGACACCACAGTTTACATTCAACAGTAATTTTCTGTGGTCCAAAAGAAACCTGTATATAAAACATTTCGACACCTCAGATGCTGACCTCAGCTTTATTCTGGGTTCGAATAACTAAATAAATCCTACCTATATGAACCATGTATCAATACACGTCCGACTGGTCTGGCGTCGAAGTTCTTCTCTAACCTAAGTGAAAATCTAAGCCCTATATATACCCTCAGCGTGTTAACAAACATTACAGTTTGTTCATAACAAAGAGAATGTACACTAACTCAGTATGGACTCACTGAATCGATTTAACTAAAATAAAAACTAAGTAGCAATACTGCACAATGGATTATTACTGGACTAGAACGAAATATCGTCTCAAACCTCTGTAAATACTATGATTTACTCGAACCTAACAGCTAATCCTCATACGTTTCCGTTCATCACAAAGTGAACGTTCATTCACGCCTAATTTAGCGTCCCTAAGTATATGCAGTTAGGTGTGTGTGTGTGTGTGCGTTCGTGTGTGTGTGTGTGTGTGTGTGTGTGTGTGTGTGTGTGTAATCTCTTCAACCTGTTTTCATACCACAAGCCATATATTTCTGCTTCTAGTACAAGTTCACTATTTTCTATCGTAAATAATGCTCAAGTTAACTGTCAATATATATAAAAGATTTATTACCCTATAAAGTGGTAATAAATATACACTTCACATTTGACCCATTATCTTATTCTGGCCATTACCTGCGTCATACCTTTTCAACAAATTAGTTTATTTCGTGTGTTACAACGATAAGATAGACTAATAACACATGTCAAAGGTAAAATTAAAAACATCCTCAAAACGTAGGTAAGCTTAACTTTAATAAATAAAAAATAAAAATATTTCACTTTGTCGACACTCAAACCATTCCACATATATATATATATATATATATATATATATATATATATATATATATATATATATATATATAAAATACACACACACACACACACACACACACCTACCTTTTAATATTGGGTTGGTTTTCGTTTTATGTGCTGTTAAGTTTAATCAATATATTCTTTCCCTCGGACAATCTGAAATATTTTAGATTTCTCGTTGTTTCATAAAATAATATAATTAAGTCTATTGCACACCATTTAAAAAACAATAATTTGTCATAGCCCTTTTTCGTGTTATTTTAAGGCGGTATATAAGCAATGTTTCAAGTATCCTCCTTTTCAACATTCTATGTGCCTTTGAGTGTCATTAAAATGATATAATATCAATGTTGAAATAAACCATTTGAATTGAATTGAATTTCCGGGGGGGGGGGTATTTGGTCGTCGTAGTTATAGATTATAGAACCATAAACCGACATCACTCCATCCATCCAATTATAGTTTTATGGATGAGTGAATCGATCCAGCTAGTTTGTGCATTCGAACCGATTAATTAACGAATTTAAGTGCACCACTTGACTCAGTATTGTCCCATGTTGTCTCTGTTTTCTTAGTTTTTTTTACTGAGTTACAAAAGAAAAGAAATGTGACTCACTTCTATGACTCAAAATGACTACATCACGGAGCGATATTAGGTGAAGGTATGTCAATTCGCTTCATTACCTTTGGAGATCGTTCGGCCCTTTTATACTACCTGATGCACAAATGTGGCCGCAAAACAGCAATATTTACTAGTGTCACTCAGTCGATGTAAATACTGTACATAATGGTGTAATTACCTATAGCCCTTGGCCTATAACCCTTGGCCTATAACCCTTGACCTATAACCCTTGTTCATGCCATTTAGAAGCTGGCATTAGGCTTCAGCGTAAAATATAGCGATATTCTTTTCGGGATCCACGAAAGCGAATCTCTGTATTAAAAAATAGCGAATTATCTGTTTGTGTACAATAAAATCTGAGCCCTAACTGAGAATAAGATTTTACGATTATCAGGACGACGACCCCCCCCAAAAAAAAAACCAAAAAACAACAAACAAACAACCCCATCAGTGTTGAACATTTAACAATCTTTGACCTGTTAATATTGACCGAGTATGAAATTGCCGAAATTTCATCATTTGCTCGGTGGTTGGACACCTGATCCTGAAGCCGGTTATCGTGGAATACATTAATATTTTACCGAGATGGGGTACTTTGTCTTTGACGAAGTGAGTTATATTTATGGTCGGCAATAAGATGGGCAACAAACAGCACGCCACTTCCCCAATAAAGACTCGATTTATAAGTAACACGCCAGCAAGTACTCGGTAATCTTTTAGTGATGGATCAATTACTTAAACGGATCCGAGTACACACATATCTGGATCGTAAACGAGCTGAAAACGTAATTTGCGCGAACCTTTGGCCTTCTCCCAGAGAACGTTTCGTGAATTAGACGATTAATAAATACAAGTGACAAGCAATAACCAAGAATAGATTGGACCGGATGCCAAAATGCAATAACTTTTGTAAAGATGATGCCTTTTGTTATTTAAAGTTTTTCAAAAGTAGTTCGTATGACGTCAGAGGGAATCATTTGTTGTTTTGTTTCTCGTTACGCTCCGTTCAGAAGTAAGAACCAAATCGGTGAAGCTGGCTGAGCAATCTAAGTGGATAGTGTATGAATTACTTTGGATTATGTGCTTGTGACTGTCAGCTGGCAACGGCACACTATCCAGGGAGTTGAGGCTAGTCTGAGATTGTACCTGTCGGGGACGAGGAGGGCGAAATAGACACTAATAAATCCTTTGTCTTGGAGAAAATATGGACCGAAATGAAGTTGAGTTGGTTACACTCGATATTGGTCACATCTGAGTGTATGGTCTAGGGTCCACTATTTAGGGAAGCATATCCAGCAATACCACAGTAATGAGCTGGGAGTCGAACCTACAACCTGAAGATTGGCAATGACTACCCAATCCACTGTTCCATCGGGACTGTGGATATGTGGTTTAGTGTATTAAATCAACATAAAATACAAATACAAAATAAACTTGAGTTAGTGGATTATTTATTCTTGTCATTACTGGCTAGTTCCTGGGTAGAGAGTCATCCCTATTAAAAACGTCTCTTCCCGATAAACCGTCATAATAATCATTATTGGTTACCGTCATCTCGCCGCCATATTGGCTTTAATTTCTGTCATTTCACGCAGCCAGTCACGTGACGTTTCAAATGTCGCGAGCAGGAGATTGAGTGGACGATTTTCGAGTCGTTTCAGTTTTATTCAAATCATGATCGTCTAATGTTGTCTGATTATGGTGTTTCGTCATTTTTTATTGTTTGTTTTATCGTCTACGCCACAGTCCGTCGACCGTTTTAGCTTCCATTAAAACTCCTATCCGTCGCCGTCTCTAATCGTTATCTGATTCGTTACTCCCCGCCTACTTCCGGTTACAACGGAACACGTGATCAGAGCGGACACACACACAAAGAGAGAGAGAGAGAGAGAGAGAGAGATCCCAGATGTTGATCTGGATCATCCGGATCGGCATTCAACGAGAACCACAGAACTTCACATTTTAAATGGCTTCAATTACAAGAAGTTTCAGTTTTTGTCTTTTATCGGCATCATGTCTTTGATTATTGTCGTTAATTATTGTCTTTGATTATTGTCAGACATTATTATGGTCTTCGCGTGTCAACATTCTTGTGTACATTAACTTCTGTTTTTATCGCGTGATATTATTATTATTATTATTATTATTATTATTATTATTATTATTATTAGTAGTAGTAGTAGTAGTAGCAGTAGTTGTTGCTGTTTTTGCTGTTGCTACAATTGCTGTTGCAGCAACATCATTAGCAACACCAACAACAACAACAATAATAAAAATAATTGTTATGGTAGTAGTTTTAATAATAGTAGTACTATTACTACTCGATGAAATATTATATATATATATATATATATATATATATATATATATATATATATATATATGGTTCCTTATATTTCAGAGCTGATGGTATATATGGAGACTATGGTCAATTCCGTGCCATAATATCTAACACAGGAGACATCCATTGGGAGCCTGGAGGTGTTTTTAAGACTGTCTGTGAGATCGATATAACTTATTATCCGTTCGACGAACAACATTGCCTGCTCATATTTGGTGCTTGGTCCTATCATACAAACAAAATGAACATAACTACCAAAGATGATGTGGTTAATATGGACAGCTACGAGGGCAACGGAGAATGGGAAATATATGACACAGCAGTTAACAGGTAAACAAACAAACATTTGCTGAATACATCAAAGGCCACAAACCGCTACTGGATCATTGGATACTTTCATCACAACATTTAAAGCCAAGTTTGATATATATATATATATATATATATATATATATATATATATATATATATATATATATATATGTATATATATATTGATGTCCTGCTAATATCTCTGAAATGACGTCATTTTTCTTGAGGAAATTGGGTCATAAATTAGTTGGCCTGACTGTAGCGTACAATACGTAACCCAAAGTTTATGCGAACTCAGGAACATAATTTGTGTCTAACATCTGATCCAGTCTTGTAAAATTAAACTCGTTTTGTTGGCATAAGCATACAATTACCTGGAATGGTTAGTGACGTTTATCCCATCATAAATAACATGGTGCTCGCTCAGATAACTAAGACTTATATTTCGTAAAAGCCTATATTTCTACAAATTAGAGATCCACAAATCTATTCATTAATAATATTTTACGGTGTTAATACGTGTGGACGATTCATTAGTCTGTGAAAAACATGACCAGGCCCTCCTATGCTCTACCCTCTATACTGTTGGTATTGTTGCGGCTACTGTTGCTATTGTTGCGACTAATGTTGCTGTTGTTACAGCTACTGTTTCTATTGTTGCGGCTACTGTTGCTATTGTTGCGGCTACTGTTGATGTTGTTGCGACTAATGTCGCTGTTGTTACAGCTGCTGTTTCTATTGTTGCGGCTACTGTTGCTATTGTTGCGGCTACTGTTGCTATTGTTGCGGCTACTGTTGATATTGTTGCAGCTGCTGTTTCTATTGTTGCGGCTACTGTTGCTATTGTTGCAGCTACTGTTTCATAATCTATAATATAATAAACAGTAACATTTTAACAGTTTTCAAATCTTCTGTGGGAAGGGATCTCTTTCGGTCGACCTTATTGATCTCATTGACCTTACTGAACTTATTGACCGATATCTTTGTACTCATCTCATGCTTCGTCTATCTGACTTCTTTAATCAGCAACGGGAAGTCGACTATCATATACTCATTGTATTAAACATTGTTTCAATGACAAAATGATTCATGGGCGCAGATATCTTTCGAACTCTTCATAGCGGAAGTGTTGATGGGGCGTTTCCGGTTAGGTTCCGGGGTCATTCGCCACCGATCATCAAATTCTCTGAGCTAATTCTCCACTGATGGTTTGGCATATTCGCCCCACGTAATCTTCGTAACACACTCTTCGTATTGAAATAATATTACTGGCATCTGACAAATGGTTTTCTGTGAAATGATATCGTGGGAGTTATTGTTAATTACCGATTACATAATAAACAAAACTCTATACAGGTATTTCCAGGAAATTAACAAACATTTCCATATAAAACAAGTACACTTAAGCCATTTCAAATTAAGGACGTTTTATTTAACCAGAATCAAGGAAAAACACCAGGAACTATTTCTATTGATTGTATTATCTCTAGTACCTTTAATTTTATTCTCATCATCATCATCATCATCATCGCAATGTTCATCATCGTGACATTCATCATTATCATCATCATCATCATCAACAACAACAACATCTTATTCATGGTGGTGCTGTACGGGAGGTCGGTGAAGCAATAAATTACAGACCATATTATGTATCTTCCTCATTTCAGGGAGCTAAGCCACGTAAAATAATTGTCATTTCGGCCATTATCGTCATTATCATCATCATCATCATTACCATCATCATCGTTATTAGTAATGTTTATATCATCTTATCATTGTTTCAATCTATCAGAGCAGTATATATTGAGTTTGGCCAAATATGTTAAAATTATTATATAAACAAGTTTTCTTTTGTTTAAATTTACTTTCAGAGCAGAGTTCTACTTCAAGTGTTGTCCGAACGAGAAATTCGCGAACGTCCAATTTAGTATCTTCCTGCGACGTCGCTATACGTTCTACGTCATGAATGTCATCCTACCGAGTCTGATGACGTCAGTGCTCCTGCTGTCGATTTTCTTCTGTACGCCGGGACAGAAGGTCCAGATCGGAGTAGTGGTGCTGCTATCCTTCCGGATCTTCCTGCTCAATGTCACAGATAGTATCCCGAAAACATCGGATCACATACCGCTGTTAGGCAAGTCATGCTCCGACTAATGTTGATCGACTAATGTCCGTAGTCCTCTTCCCTATCGTTATGCCGTGTTGTTCTAATAATATCCCAGGGCCTATTTTATGCCTAATCTGCGCGTTTTGTTACAACCCTCTGGTACCTGGGTTCAAATCTTGCCCTGGTTTAATCTCTCAACTCGTCTGGGATATTTAGCTTAATATGCACACATATTTGGCGATACACATTTCTACCTTTTCTAATAATGATACAGGATAGGTGAAGCTCATGATATGGTGTTTGTTATTCAAGGCACCAGTTGCACTAATATCAATATCAATGTATTTCACATAAAAAGATATGCGACATATCTGTGCTACTTATGTGTTAGTAAGTACATTAATCATAATCATCATCTTCAGCCATGGCCAGTCCACTGCAGGACGAAAGCCTTAGCATGTTGCCTCTAAAGATATCTATTTCTTACTCTCATGTACCAGTTCATATTGCCCACTACTGTTGTAGTTCCTCGATTTCTGTTGGTGTCCAAACTGTTAGTGCTCTACTCCGTTTAGTATCCGTTCTGCGGCTGATGTGACTTGACCGTGTCCATTTTCTGTTTTTAATTATTTCCATAATGTCCATAACTTTAGTCAGGTTCCTGATCTACTTATTAGTTTTCTGGTCTTTATAGATGATGTTGAGCATGTTTCGTTCCATGTTCTGTTGCGCTGCAGACAATTTCTTTTCCATTTTTGTTGTTAACACTCAGGTCTCTGTTCCATATATCATGGCTAGAAGCATACACTCGTTGAAGACCTTTCTTTTTAAGCATGTTGTAGTGTACCCTTCATAATTGTGCTGTTTCTTCCAAATGCCTGCCATCCTGCCTTCATCCTTCTTCTTATTTCGTTGTCTTGGTTTTCTCTATTAACGTAAAACGTTGGCCTAGATAAACATACTCTTCTACTTGATCAAGTTGGATTCCATTTGCATATAGTGCTTTGGTTGTTCTTGTGGTTCCTGCCATGATCTTTGTTTTTCTCGTGTTCATTTTCAGTCCACATTTCCTGCATGAGTTGTCCAGCTGTTGAAGCATTACTTCAATGTCCTTTACAGCGTGAGCTATTATTATAATATCATCTGCAAATGGTAGATGGTTGAGTTTCTCTCCATTAATATTGATACCCTTTTTTGTTGAGTCTATAGTCCTAAAGATATTCTACAAACCGGTTATGAATAATTGTACATATTATACTTGAAATTATTTGACATTATCCGTTAACAACCCGTGCTGGATGGGGAGGGGGTCTTCAAAATCAGATACAAATTAACTGGGTAATTGAGAAAAACAGTAACTAGAAGAGAAATATTGTTCCTCTCATGAAATATATAACAATTATAGGAAATATGGAAACATATGGAAAATCTTTACATTTCTATCCACTATCAGGCAATATTTTTACTCTGAGTACTTAATGATATATAACACAATTTGTTATACATGGGTAAGTCCAATATATATATATATATATATATATATATATATATATATATATATATATATATATATATATATAACACATATTATATATTTCCATGTATATTTCACAATTATATAATTACATTTTATTGTTGTTATTGCAATATTTAGCAAGTCTGTATTTTGGTGAAATAGGACGTTCTGGACACTAAATTTCATATCGTTGTTTGTTTACATAGTCTCACAATTCTAAAACAGGTACCACAGTTATCATCTTTATATCTGTCATAAATAAATCAGCTTGAATGGTGATTATACAATGAGGACACTAGCTAACTGTCAAGTTAAATACTTAGATGCTTAAAAAAAGTATTCTTTGATATTTATGGTCTTGGTATATTCCGATATAATAACTAATTATGATAATCCTACTATAGGTAATCGTATACTAAATTATTTATTTTATATTAAATGTAATGCTTATTATTATTATTATTATTATTATTATTATTATTATTATTATTATTATTATAGTATACATTTTAAGTACACCTGAGGATCCAACAGCTCATCTTGACTGATTAAATTTCAATGTATCAATCCAGGTATCTATCTGACCTGTACCATGGCAATAACGACTCTCTCGATGGTTCTCACCGTGTTTGTCCTCAATCTACATCACGTCACAGACCGACCTGTACCTCGATGGGCCAAGAAACTGGTTCTTGTTTATTTGGCAAGACTGATGTGTATGTGTCAGTTCGAATCGAAGATCATCCGAGAGGAGGAGGAGATCCAGGAGAGAAAGAATAAATACAGGGTCACCCCGAACAGCCTCGGCAAGGCCATAGGCTCCCAAATAGGACTACTCGCCTCGTTGAACGGGACCCTGGGTGTTAAGTCGTCACCCGCCGGACGACCCAGGGACCGAAAACAGTCAACGGACGGCGGATTCCTCGATAAACACGAGGTCAACTATCGGAGTCGGTACACCTACGGTCAGGAGGAGAATAGCGATAGAATCGACCCCAAGCGGCTAGAGGAAGAGTGGACTAGAGAGTGGCGACACCTAGCGGAGGTTGTCGATAGACTGTTCTTTTGGCTGTTCCTCTCCGCTATCGTCATCACGACGTTGTTGCTCTTTCATCCACTCACCAAGGCTTACTTCTCGCTTCTCGGCGATGAGACGATATTGGGCAACAAGGATAATCCCAAACCGGATATCGCCAGCGACGAACAACCTGGATCCGGTTGAATGACGTCATCGTCACCATACGTCGGTTTTGGCTTAGTTGATGCCATGACGTGACCGAATTATGCGCAATAACTGATCGAATATTGGACAGCATTATGGTGTGAATCGTAAAGTATTGGCAGGTACAGATGTGTGATGTTGGTGGCCATTAGAGTCATTTCTCCTTAATAACCGCACCTTGTGTCAAAGACTCGACGGTAATAAATGCACTTACTGTACGAGAGGAATTTTCATCCAGTGATTGAGTTCAAATCCAAGGGACCACTAAACATGCTGAATTAATGTGACTCGGATCCACAGTCTCTGAGAATATAAACGTGTTTTTGATGCCTTTGACGTTCATAGCATTTAACAAATAATGTAGAAGTTCCTTCTTTTAGCTACAAAGGAATGCATACTAGAACGTCATTATATTGAAGAGCTTCTGCTAGAAAACACTTAGATGACACAGCTTAGATAATAATGCTTCGTTTATCTAACCACACACTAGCTCTACATTTGCACTATCTTCCGTTATCTACCTGCACGCTCTAGAAGACATTGATCTAGTGACAAAGTATACAGATGGAGTATTAGCTTTCTCTCCAGCCATCGCCTACAGACATATAGGCTATTATCTAATGTTGTCACATTAGTTGTGTATTGTGAGCTGATTATCTAGTCACAGTATGGTGTATGTGATATACAGAGACACAAATACACAGAAGGCATACGAAGGAGCTTATACTCTGACGTTATCGCTCACCACCCGACGGCGTCATCTCAACGTCATCACAACGTCATCACGACATCATTATAACGTCATCTCGACGTCATTTCAACGTCATCACAACATCATCACGACATTAATACAGCATCATCACAACGTCATCACAATACAATCACAATGTCATTATAGCGTCATCTCAGCGTCTTAACAATATCATCACAAAATTAATAAAATATCATCACAACATCGTCACAACATCCTTACAACATCTCCTCCATTAGTCGTTTATTATCGCTGCCATATCAGCATCTGACTGCTGCCAGAGATGCAGCATATGGCCTTAGGAACTAACTTTGTTGCAGAATATTCTTTTATTATAATTCGGCGTATTTTGTGTGTGTGTGTGTGTGAGTGCTCGCGCGTGTGTGTTTGGGAGGGGGGTACCTGTGTGTTTTGTCATAAAGTACATATGTTAATGAGCCAATCATCCATACAGGGAATAAAATTACGATAACATCGCGTGCTTATTAGAAATGTCCGTCTTCTTACTGATACCAAATGATGACACTGGAGTTTCTAATATTATCAATTATTTAATAGTAAAATTCTAAATCGGATTCTACATTATGAAGAATTTTAAAATAAGAGACGACTTATTACTTACAATTCTTCACACAGACATTAACACTTCTGTTTAAGTACGCATACTCTAACGAGTAAATTATCATAGGAGTAAAAAGTCGGTGCTCTTCGCAAAAAACTAAAAAAAATTAACAAATCAAATATGAATATAATATATATAACTTGGACAATATATATATATATATATATATATATATATATATATATATATATATATAAGAGAGAGAGAGAGAGAGAGAGAGAGAGATTGTTAGTATCCAGTGATGCTGTTTGAGATTACATCCTAGAAATATTCTCTAAATTAATATACCCAATATAATTTTTGTATTACTAGATTGATTAATGTGTTTGTATTCCAGGATATAATACGTTTGATTACTTCAGTCATAATCAATGTCGCTGAATATCGTTAGATAAATGCTACAAGAACATCAGATATAATACTATTATATTAAAATGGAGATAACATGACAAGATCATGTCATAATTATTATATTAATGGGAACATATCACGGTACAGCATTCGTTTCAGAACAATGTCATCGTCGATTAGATTCCTATAATAACAACAACAACAAAAATAATAATAATAATAATAATAATAATAATAATAATAATAACAACAACAACAATAATAATAATAATAATAATAATAATAATAGCTGTCTCCGTCAATTTTGTGACATAGATTAAAGCTAATGATTGCTTAACGTTATCTTTTTTAAAGTCTTGTTATCAGGTACCGAGGTATTCCAGGTTCTGGGTAAGAATCCGACTTATACCTGTATTTGTGTAATATATATGCCCAGCGAGTCGCTCCTTGACCATATATGGTAGGTGTGACATGCGCCGCTGAGGTCAAATAGCAGCAATAATAACAACCATGATTACCCTAAAAACAACAACTGTTATCAAATACCGTGGGCTTAATATATGAATATAGTGCATATATATATATATATATATATATATATATATATATAACAGATGGCATTCTATATGGTATTGAAACAGATTTTAAAGATGAGGATGATTGAAAGAAGAAGATTTTCTTCTTAGATAAATAATTTCTTATAATCCTGATCAAAACGGGAAATAATTCCAAGAATTAATATTTCAGAACCAAACAATTTGTTTTGAACTTTAGAAGAATTACGTCTTTAGTAAAAACAAACACCATTTACAGGTATCTGTTTGAAGTAAACTTCATCACTCTCAAAGTCAGTGGATGTTTAAACGAAAGGTTTCATGTATTTCTTCCCGTCGTCACGCCGTTTTTAAACACAATTAGCGATAATTGAGATTCTGACGAGAGCAGAGTTGAGTAAATCTAGAAATCGACATGTTATTTATCTAAAAATAATATGAAAAGACATATCTAGCTACTAATTACTAACTTAATTGATTTGTGTCAAGATCTTCATCAGCAGGAGTCAGTACATCATCCAGGAATAAGATGAATCACCTAGATGAATCCCCAAGTCGCCTACATGGTCTAACTTGTAGCGAGGTAGATCACAGATCTCAAGCATCTGAGTTCAAATCTCGATATAGGCATGTCAGAAGGGTGTTTTATCTTTCAACGAGGTTGACAAATATTATCATAACAATCATCAGTATCATTATCATCACTAAGGTACACGACAGCCACTAAAGTAAATGACAATCAATAAAGTATGTGACAGCCACGCAGGTAAGTGACACTCGCACGCGTAACAAACCGGGATCAAAGCAAATCCCGACATGCCAAATCCCGTTATACAGACGGACATCCGGATAAATGAGAATCCCTACTCGTTCCATAATCCTGTAGAAAACTCTTAAAGACAGGCAGACGATCCGTGACTCGTTCACCTTTCATGTGACTACGAGATATACTTCTAAAGGTCGTGCCCTAATTAAACATGACGTCACTAATAGTCTTCCGGTACGCCGTCTTTTCTTATTATCGTCCAAGATGGAGAGTAATGATAAGTTCAGAAGATTTGTTTTTAAATGTTGACTGAAGATTAATTAAATGAAATATTGTTTGAAATTCTAATGGCTGTTACCTATGAAGTCTGTTCAGGATACACTAACACACAAACTAAAGGGGCTAATTGTTGGATAAACAGCAAAAAGTGTGTAAATACAGCTATTTCTTGTTAATTAATTATGTAATTTATTAATCTAAACCAATACTAAAGACTCGGTATCGAATTAGGACCTTGTTGAAATAAGGGCCGGTGTAGGGGGGGGGGGGACCCGGATGACGCTCGAAATATATCAGTTTTAATATATTATTTTAATAACAATTGCTATTTATTTATTTCCTTATCATTAGTATATAATTTAAATTGAGAGTAAAAACTTTATTTTACGAATGACATCATTATCTGTTCCGAGAAAGGTAGCACATGTAAATATCGGCAAACCATTAATGTATGTACTGTTACTTAATCAGTTAATACAATAACTATTATCAATCGATGGCATATGTATCTGTAAATGTGAAACATGACACGATATAAGTATAAATATACATAATGATAGTATTTGCCTGTAGTATAACAAAGCAGGTAATCTCTAACTCAAATAAGCTAAAGTCTTATTGGTTTCGAAATTGTGATTAATTACATTAATTTAATATTAAAAAATACCTGCTCAGATTTATTTATTTCTGTGGTACTACCTTAAAAATATGTCAGCGCTGTATTAAGTCGTAATGTTAGAGGTAGGCGTTTAATTTTATTTACTAATTCGTTTTATTATGATATCGCATGGTGTTATTTAATTTAATAGAATACAGTATAATGGTAATTTATACCAAAAACAAAATGGCTTTATTATCAAAGTATAGTTATGTTAATTGTGTTAACCAAGGAGTCAAACAATTACCCAAAGCTAACATTTTGTTGTTCAGTGTTATATATTTAGTTGCACATCTTGCAACTAAAGTTATTACAGACTAAAATCAAGTAGCCAGCAGGTCTCCTATATGTACTAAAGCTTCGTATATAAATAAATTATTTATTTGCTTATCAATAAACATGGAAAATTGTGTGCTTGATTCACCACCAGGAAGCGAAACCGACCTCGCATACGCTTCCATCTTCATGAAAGATCGTTCAATATTCCACGAAACAGAGAGTGATACGGGGGTGATAGTACATTGGCGATTGATAACCAAATTAATCGATGTTCACGAAGGTACTATCTGGTCTTTCTACTTTAATCTAAACCTAACATATCTATTTAATTTCTCACCTAACACTCTACGGTATAGTGCTATCGATGTTTTCGTTCGTCTAGGATCAGCTGGCTACAGGTCTGAGGATGTCATTGCTTCGGGTGACAAACGACCTTTGACAGCTGTATATCTCAGGGATGTCATCCATGAACAGATGCCACGTTGGTAACGACATGTTCGTCAACTTAACGTGGTAGAATAAAAATCAAAGTGACCCGATTAGTTAATAATAATAACAAATATTTAAAAAATATTCTACTTCTGGTTAGGTTTGTTATTATTATTACTGGTATAATTGATGTTGTTATTATGACTGCTATAGTTGATGTTATTATTATTACTGGTATAATTGATGTTGTTATTATGACTGCTATAGTTGATGTTATTATTATTACTGGTATAATTGATGTTGTTATTATGACTGCTATAGTTGATGTTATTATTATTGCTGCCATAGCTAATTTATTGTTATTACTGCTATAGCTAAAGTTGTTGTCAGTACTGCTATAGTTGTTGTTTTTTATTGCTGCCAAAGAATACTAATACTAACAATAATGTGTATTTAATAAGGCGCCCTTACTAGCAGGAGCCATTCAAAGGCGCTGTACAAATAATATGTAATTTAAAAATACCCCAAATAATGTCTGTAAAAACCCTGTAATGATTTAAAATATACTAATTATTTATCTGTGAAAGCGACCTTAAATAGGTGTGTTTTTAGAAGATATTTAACACTTTCAAGAATACATGATCAGGTTCACTTCCAAACCATATGTCAAACACTTAGCAAGAGCGGATGACATTTTGTTGCAGAACGCATTCATACGCAGAGATATGACTGAGCTAGAGAGGAAAGAGGATTGCGAGCCGAGGACAGAGCCGAGGAAGAGTCGAGAGGAGTCCAAACAGAAAAAACGACGGAATCCGATGGATAATCAGAAAAGGGAAAATGGGTGGACGTCATTCCTCGGAGACATACAAACGAGTCATAGGAGGCGTAAGTAACAGACAAGTTGCCACGTGTACATATGTAAATAGGTTGATATGTTTCTACACTAATACAGACACCTTGCTGAACAAGCTCTTAGAACTCTCTGCACTAATTCATGAACACAACCCAGATGTGATAGGAATAACCGAAATTTTGACAAAAAACAGACATGGATCCCGAAACACATGAATTGCACATAGATGGCTATGATCATCACACGAACCTAGAAGGAAGACACAAGAGGGGGTAATCCTGTATACTAAGTCCCACTTAAATGAAACCATCACCCACATAACAGGAGAAGAAGAGTTTCAAGAATCCCTATGGTGTGAGCTGAAACTGAAGGGAGCAGACAATCTGCTGATTGGTGTGGTTTATAGATTACCCAATTGCAGCAGGGACAACCATGATCACTTGAGATCGTTAATGCACAATGTCACTAAAGAAAATACAAGCCACATTATGATAATGGGAGATGTTAACTATGGTGAAATTAACTGTAAGAATGGTACATCACCTAACGCACTAACAAACCCAGCTACAGCATTTGTGGAAACACTCAAGGACCTTTATCTTCATCAGCATACCACAGAGCGAACACACTACAGAGCTGACCAACACCAAAATACACTTGACTTGGTAATCACAAACGCAGAATGCATGGTTGACAACTTGGCCATAAATGCACCTGTAGGAAAAAGTCATCATTTATGTATCACTTTTTATTTTATGTGTTACACTGAGATGCCAGTCAAGAAAACACTGACAATTTCAATAACACAAGGGAGATTATGTCGCTATGAAGCAATAGGCACAGACAATGTCTTGGACCTATGAGGGTGAGTCAAGTATTGAAGAAAAGTGGCACCAGTTCATGAACAACATAAAGCATCTGATGGACAAACACATCCCCAAGTAAAGATCACATATGAAATATGTGAGAAAACGACCGATCTACATCACAGCAAAGGTTAGAGAGAAGGTAAGATTGAAGAAAGCTGCTTTTTCCACCTGACGATGCACCAAAAGTGGACAAGATTATAAAAAAGACACCAAAGTGAGAAATCAAGCAAATGGTAGTGTCGTAAAGCACAAAAGAAGTTCGATAAGAAACTAACAAAAGAGAGTAAGAAAATCCCAAAAGCCTTCTATAAATACGCACAATCTAAACTTAAAACAAGAACAGGCATTGCACACTTAGGCCGTATTAAACAACCTTTTCTCTTCTGTATTCGCAAGAGAAGATACAAACAATATGCCGGGTACACTGATAAGCCATACAGACAGAGAATTGATGGACATAAAAATTACACCAGGAGATGTAGCAAAGAAGCTATCCAAGATGACTCCAAACAAATCCCTAGGAACCAATCGAGCTGCATCCAGAGTATTAAAAGAACTACAAGAAATCATAGCTGAACCACTATACCTGATCTTCAGACAGTCTTTTGACCTGGGGAAAATACCATTTGGCTGGAAGATGGGGCTGGTGTCCCCCATTTTCAAGAAAGGTAACAGACACCAGGCCAACAACTACAGGCCAGTAAGTCTAACATCAGTTATCTGTAAGACTCTAGAATCGATCTTCTGGGACCATATCATACATCATATAGTTGAAAACGAACTCCTCACAAAATGCCAACATGGTTTCATCAATGGTCGCTCTTGTGTCACTCAACTGACAGAAGCACTGGACATGGGAAATAATATGGAAGCTGTGTATCTTGATTTTGCAAAAGCATTCGACTCTTCCGCATTAGCGACTTCAGATGAAAATCAAAGGTTATGGCATATCAGGTAAAATAAGGAAATGGATAGAGGACTTTTTATTTCAGAGAAATTAGGAAGTAGTAGTCAATGGCATGAAGTCACTGGTAACGCTTGTTTTGAGTGGAATCCCTCAATGTAGCGTGTTGGAGCCATTGCTATTTATCTGTTTCATTAACGACATGCCAGAGGTGGTCCACTCAAGCATACAAATGTTTGCTGGTGACACAAAGATTGTTAGAACAGTGAACAACCCATAATAAGCTCAGCTATTACAAGACGACCTGGATGCTCTGAAAGAATGGTCTAACCTATGGTAGCTGGAAAATGTAGTTATGCATCTTGGTAGCCGCAATAAACGCATAGAGTATCACATGCACATAGAGGGAATCCAGGTTAAATTACAGACCACAGAGCTGGAAAAGGATCTTGGTGTGTATGTTGACACCAAGTTAACATTCAGTATACATTGCGAAAAAAGGCAAATATGGCTAACAAACTATTAGGCCTGATCAAAAGATCATATGTGTACCTTGATAATGGAACAGTGAAGACTTTGTACACTCCTCTTGTTAGGCCACATCTCGAATATGGAAACACTGCCTGGTGCCCAGTATTAAAACAAGACTAGGAACTGTTGGAGAATGCCCAACGTCAACCAATAAAACTAGCCCCGGGATTGAGGGACCTGTCTTATGTCGAGATAATTACTGCCTTAGATCTACCCAGCCTCTACTATAGACGAGCTAGGGGTGACATGATAGAGACATATAAACACATGTCTGGAATATATGCAGTAGATGCTGAGTGCATCAAACCCGATACATCATTCACTAGGGGTCACAGTTTCAAGTTAAAGAAAGAAAAATAAATGAAAAATATCAGGCAACAATACTACAGCAATAGGATTTTAAACTCAAGGAATATGTTGCCTGCTGAAGTGGTTAGTGCACCTTCACTAAATGCAGTTAAAAACAGACTGGATAGTCATTGGCGGCAGTATAAATATAGCCATCACTCGGTACATGATGTGTATAATTTGAACAAGTCTAATTTAGAAAGGCCTCGACCTGATACAGGCTATGTAGCCTACCTAAAATCACAACTGGATGAGTATGAGTAAAACTAAGGTTGTTGTTATTACTACAATAATTAATGTTGTTGTTATTACTGATATAGCAAACGTTCTTCGTACTACTGCTATGACTAATGTTGTTATTACTACTAAAACTAATGTTGTTCTTATTACAGCTATAGCTAATGTTGTTGTTATTACTGCAATAACTAATGTTTTGGTTATTACTGCGATAGCTAATGTTGTGGTTATTACTGCTATAGTTAATGTTGTTGTTATTACTGCTATAGTTAATGTTGTTGTTATTACTGCTATAGTTAATGTTGTTGTTATTACTGCTTTTAGTTAATGTTGTTATTACTACTGTTGTTGTTATTACAACTATAGCTAATGTTGTTGTTATTACTGCTATAACAAATGTTGTTGCTATTACTACTATAACTAATGTTGTTATTTGTAATGCTATAACTAATGCTATTTTTATTACTGCTATAACTAGTGTTGTTGCTATTATTTATATGGCTAATGTTGTTGTTATTACTGCTATAGTTAATGTTGTTGTCATTACTGCTATAACTAATGTTGTTGTTATTATTTATATGGCTAATGTTGTTGTTATTACTGCTATAGCTAATATTATTCTCATTACTTGATATAGCAAATTTTGTTGTTATTACTGCTATAACTAATGGTTTATTTTTGTTATTACTGCTATAGTTAATGTTGTTATTACTGCTATAACTAATGTTGTTATTATTACTGCATTACCTAATGTTGTTATTATTGCTGCCTTTGTTGATGTTAGTGTTAATGTAGTTAATGTTGTTGTTAATGTGACTGTAGTTAATGTTGTTCTTAATGTGAGGGTAGTTAATGTTATTATTATTGCTGTCATAGTTAATGTTGTTGTTTATGTTACTGTATGTAATGTTGTTGTTACTATTGCAATCGTTAATGTTGTTTGTATAGATCCTATTACTTCTACTGTTATTGTTATTGTGGGTAAAAGTAGTACTTTTAATTTTGATACTCCAGCTATTGCTGTTAATACTACCAATACTTCTACTAATACTACTGATGTTATTATTATTATTATTATTACTATTGCTGCTACTTTCACTACTAATATTACTAGTATTACTATTATTACTTCGATTAATACGACTAATTTCTATTAATTTGTACTAACTTAACTAATATTATTATGCTGTTACTACTGCTGCTACTACTACTACTACTACGACCACCACAACCACTAATGCTACTGATATTAGTATTATTATTATTATTATTATTCTGACTAATTTAATTAATATTATTATTTTTAATAGAGATTTATTTATTAATATTACTACTACTACTATCACTACTGCTGTTACTACTGATACTACCACCACTACCACTACCACCACCAGTACTACTACTACTACTTACTACTACTAGTGTCTATGCATCTATTATTATTATTAATACAATTATTACTAAGAATATTAATATCTACCATTACATTTAGTTCGTACTACTTCTTTATCTTTAGTTATAACAACAACGACGACGACGATAATAATAATAATAATAATAATAATAATAGATTTAGCAAGGCCAATGTAATATCAGTACCCATGAAAGAATGTTGTTATGGGGAATTTCATAACTTACTATATACATCTAGATAAGTAAGTAAGTAAACATTTATTTTCAATTTTATAATGTAAACATATTGTAATTTTACAATACATAATATATATATATATATATATATATATATATATATATATAGAGAGAGAGAGAGAGAGAGAGAGAGTGAAATTGGGGTGGGGGGACCAATGTAGCAGATGGTGTCAGACGATTGAATCTTAACTAATCTTAATTAAATTTGTCAACTCAAACAAAATGCTAATTAATGTATTTGCAAGTCTGATCGTGTGTCTTTGATAAATATGGTCATACTATATCTAAAGAAAATGTAAAATTACTCTGTCAACATCTGGATATGTGAAATAAGTCATATAGTGAAGTATATCCTCGTACAATAAAGTATATCCTCGTACAATAAAGTATATCCTCGTTCAATAAATATATCCTCGTATAATAAAGTATATCCTCGTTCAATAAATATATCCTCGTATAATAAAGTATATCCTGATACAATAAAGTGAACATCACATCAACTATTCAAGAACTAAACGGCTCCTGATCTGAAAACTAATATTTCTCTCAGTGAAATAAAATCCTGAAGGTTATTTTTAGATCCAGAGACGCTAATTCAACGTGAAACAGAGAATTTCTAAACTTCATAATTCCATTTAGATACAAGACGAAGTCAATATGGAAATATCGCAGACAAATTAAATCCCACGATAACTTATTTATTTACATTTGTATTCGCCACCAGTTCATAATTACAGATTCGTTCCCGTTTATATGATTTCTTGACCTACTTGAATTTCGTTTATTTACATGACTAATCATTATATTGGGTTACCTTAAAGGATCGGTTAGTTATAGGCTACCTATTACAGTGTTCGGGTTGACGGTTCTTTATTTAATCCGAAACGTTATTTCTAAAAGTCAGATTATCCAATCATATCCTGTTTCAAATGTTCCTATCTCGACTTTTTCCAATCAGATCCTATTTCAGATTATTGCGTCTGGACTCAAGTCATACGATAAATATCGATTTAACTCAGCAGCCATCAGTTTATAGAAGATGTTGCGAGATGTTAGTAGACTTGTGTATATCTTCCCAATATCCGTGTAAATATTTACGATATGTGTTCGACGTCATTAAATTAATGCAAGACAACTTAGTAATAACTCGTCATTTTGGACATCCGGCGAAATAACTGCCGACTTTTTACTAAATCCAACATCGAGGTTAAAATAAACATTGTTTTAATAATAATCACCATCAACAAAGAAATCAGATAAGTTGACACATCTACTTTACATTATAAACCAACTTTATCATTCGTTAGCCATAATTAACATTAATCAAGTTTATGTTCGGTAATTATATTTAACAGAATTCGGGCATTCATCAACCAGATGAGATTATGTTGTTAGCTTCGATGGGAATCTGGAGAGTGAAAGAAATTGTGTTTTTATTTATTTGTGTGGTTTCTAAACATCTACTACGCCATCTAGTGGCAGTTTGTTAGTAAACTGCTATATCACCGCAATTAGGATTAGATCTTATTGTCGTCTTCTCTATGACTCAGTTCAGCGTAAATGCGTATAGAAAACAGTGTTTGATAAAGGCTTATAGATAAACTAAATATTTTGTAATTGTATATTTAAGATAATAGGATGGGACTTATAGATTAAGGGATCAATATGAGTGTTGACTTCCACATTGTTAATATTATATAATCTAAATGAACGGTGTATTTGATTTATGTGAAGTTATTTCATATTTGGATTAATCGCTTCAGTATTGCTTGCACTTTATTAGTATAAAATATATTATTTTTTTTATTTTCGATATATTTAATTTCCTCCGTGTTTGCAATATTAGCCATACCGAGTATATAGATTTCAAATGAGAATCGGACATTTTGGAGAGAAAAACAAATTTACGAAGAACTCTAGTTCAGATTTTTGCTTTATTTTTCCCAGGATTTATGCCATCTTCTAGAGATTTGTAATTAACAATAAAATATAGAGTGAAAATTAAAAATAACAAAACTTACATAAAAACACTCGAATAGAAGACATTTTTATCACACTGACTGATTAATGTATTAGAAATGATCAACTCGAGTCACAATCAACTTGTATTCATATATCAACATTTCCCTTACTTTTGTTTATTAATAACAATCGTGTGACTTTTAATTAATAGAATTTGAACATATACTCTTCTATACTCTTCGGCAGCCAAATAAGATGTAATGTAAACATATAATACGTTATTAATGTAAATATATTTGTAGATTTTACATTACTCTATGAACTTACATGATAATAATCTTAAAATTCTGTAAACGCTTCTTGTAGATTCTTATTTTTACAGAATATAAATATCAATATGAAAAATTCGTTAGTAAATTATGATACAATATTCAGCAACCGAGATTGGGTTCTGCTAACGACCAAAATATTTAATGTGTTTTTAAAATAAGATTCTTCCGGCTGAGAATGTGGACTGGATTAATTCAACAATCAATTAATCAACTTCGATCACTAATTCATTTCCCAACTTCAATAATAATATAGTTATAAATGGCTATTATAGATTACATTTGGTATTCTTATAATGGATTTATCTTATAAACTGCTAGTTTTCGCTGATCTATCTATTAACAAAAGGCTATAAAATAAACTTAACAATATGATTATATGGCAGATAAGTTTCTAAACAAAAACTAAATACATCTGAATATATTAATGAGAATATTTAACTGTCATAAAAAATCCTTCATTTATATTTTTGTAGATCAAGTGGATATTCTTTTTTTAATTATTGACACAAATTAAATTTACGTGACACCGAAAATGACACAAAGGTTTTACTTCAATAAAACACACCGAGTGGTTCATTCTACTAATGGTTCTTGGTGCTAATGCCATTACATCTGTCTTAACTCACGTCAGTCGACATTTGGAACCATTACCAGAAGTAAATAGAGTTATCTGGATTTAAAGATGTTTCAATGAACAAGAGATGGTCGGCAACTGTCAAATTAATCCGGAGTCTTGAACTGATCTGTATTTGTATATCCCTGTACAATGATGCCCATAATGTTATGGAGATCACAATTATCACAAATATTAATCTTTTATATTATATCTACTCTTGATACTTGGATGTTATATGTTTGAGATTAATGTTTAATTATTTTACAATGTGATGATTCAAGGTTTATGAAACAACTGATGCCGGATTATAGAATGGTTAAAGGGTTAAAGGAGATAATTATGTAAGATATTTATCCGTCAAATTGATTGATAGAGGGAATTTTTATAGGTTTTAATCTTGTTATCAATATAAAACAAATAATGTTAATATCAACTAGTGTAGGGATTGATAGAGTATAGGTCTTAAACTTTTTATCGATATAACAAATAATGTTAATGTCAACTAGTGTAGGGATTGATAGAGTATAGGTCTTAATATTGTTATCAATATAACAAATAATGTTAATATAAAAGGAGGATAGAGTATAGGTTTTAATCTTGTTATCGATATAACAAATAATGTTAATGTCAACTAGTGTAGGGATTGATAGAGTATAGGTCTTAATATTGTTATCAATATAACAAATAATGTTAATATCAACTAGTGTAGGGATTGATAGAGTATAGGTCTTAATATTGTTATCAATATAACAAATAATGTTAATATCAACTAGTGTAGGAATTGATAGAGTATAGGTCTTAATATTGTTATCAATATAACAGATAATGTTAATATCAACTAGTGTAGGGATCGATAGAGTATAGGTCTTAATCTTGTTATCGATATAACAAATAATGTTAATGTCAACTAGTGACAGCTTGTTTATGATAAAAGGTGATTTATGATTATGTTTAGTTTTTAAACAGTTTGTTTATAAACAAGTGAATAAGTGTGTTATATAATTTATCCCCGGATGTTTATAATTCTGTATGTAATATATTATAACCTGATATTGGGATATGAAACATGAATGGAAAGGTCAAACAGATAACGAAATAAGGAAATCGCAAAAACCTTGTAGCAATACAATACACATTATTGATGAGAGAGTCATGAGAACAGTTTTGAAATATATTATCGTGATTATAAAAACAACAACAAAAAACCTACAAACTAATACTAAATTGTGTACGAAATTATAATATAATGTATGATGAAAAACACTTTGGAGAGACATGAAGATCCACACACTGTGTTAGCAATTGTTTTTCTACATTTCTCGATGTATGTTTATATTGGAACATATCTGAAAACATGCGGATAGTTTACAAATTAATAATCCAATATCAGTTTGGAAGCTATTCCTCTCTCTTTTATACAGGTATGTGGACATTACCTTATCGAAGTTTAGTTTGTTCACTGAAATTAAAAATTACCGCATCTTTCTAGCGAGTTTATGTGGCTTCAATATTTATATTTTTAAAAATGTACTCAGTTTGCTTAAAGTATCATAGAAAAGTGAACTCGTTAAGATTTTGTCGTTTTGCTTTTTATTATTCGTACATTTAGTGTTTGGGTAATTTTTTTATTGTTGATATAACGCAATAACACGAATTAGATAAGAGGCAATAACATGAGACAAAATATAATTTATTTATCAATATCTAGAGGGAGTTCCTTAAATATACTAAGTTGACAATAATACATATCTAGTACCGTATCTCATCAACAAAACTGAATAAAGATAATTGTCTGTCATTTATAATAAACATCACTAAGTAATTGGGTTTGTTTTGGTCTATACAGATAATGGTATTGTCTGATATTTTCCGATATTGAGGTTGTGAGTTCAAATCCGGATTAGGGTTATCTTTGCGGGGTATGTTTCCTCTAGGATTCACCCCTTACCCATATATAGATAATAATTCACCTGTTATTTCTTAATGTGCTACTAGAGATGAAAAAAAGTTAATCAAGTAACGCTGATGTTTTAAGGGGTTTGATATAATGCGGTGAAGTAAAATAGATAGTAAGTGTTTTATCACGGATTCAATTATATAACAATATTCTTGTCATTTTTGCCAATGGGAGTAAAGTAATCTCTGACATTATCAAACAAAGAAATTAAAATAATTATTATCAGTATTTATTAGTCATGTACTCTTTAGAAATTCGTCTTAAACTTGATCTCTCGGTGATTTTTGTGGCAAAACAAAGATATATCTAGAAGTGAAGTACATCGTGTTCAACTGTATCCCATGATATCAGGCATCGGGTAATCGTATTCAGCAATCGTAATCGATTAGAATCGATTACATGATCTCAAGTAATCATTTTCAGATGCAATGTAATCGTAATAGATAAAAATGTAATTGTAATCAGCGATTACTTTCACGATTACACAAGGTGTTTGATTATTTACAATATTATATCATGCCAAAATATCTATGTGGTTACATTCCCATCCCAATCTGAAGTGAGTTTCTAAACTGTATTTCTTGTATATATTCTAATTATCCTGTATGCTATATAGACCTTACCTGGCTATAGTCACATCACAAATGATGCATTTCGTTACTAAATACACATTTCCAAAATATTCAAACAATTCCAATTCTGTTTACATGTAAGATAATGTATTTAAATGGAGTATTAGTGCTTTAATATCCTTGTGAAAATTGGATGTTTATATATATCTTGAATCAGTCCAGCTGTGATCTTGTTGTCAAGGCAACCAAATCCACTTGTTTATATGAAACTAGACATTTGGTTTGGCAGTTTAATTAGCGGGGCTTCACCTTGTGTGTGGCATAATGCATTATATTGGGGGGGGGGGGGATAAACTAGTAGATAGTGTAAATCACCTGGATGTATGATCACCTGGTTGTATGATGTGATTGTAATATATGATGTAGGCAATGTAATAAAGACACTATCAAATGTTCCACTGCTAATTGACTCAGCTGACCAGGTGACATGAGGTATTAAACTGGGCGTAATTGTGAGTTAATGAATTAATGTTGCTTTGATATGATTTGCATTAATCTCAGTTTGCATTAATTTCAGTTATCTCTATAAATACCTGTACATTCATGACAAATGCATTACTTGCTCCTTTGCTCTCTGGTGAATATTGATTTCAGAAATATTAATATAAATTAACGTTACAAAGACTGTTATACACTATCAATTCAATAACAAACCGTTTACATCGATATTATACATGTAACTGAATCATATTCATGTGTACGTGATATACATTGCATTCATGATTATAATCATGATTAGTTTACAATTCAATGGTTTACTCCTATACTGACTCCTAAACTCTTTAACAGATGATACGTACACAGAGTAAAGATGACTCAAAATCTTCTAAAACTAAATGATAATAAAACAAATATTTTATATTTGGCATCACCACATTGTGTTAAATCCGTAAAGACACCAGCATTACAGATGGGTGCATCTTTGATTACCCCTAATGGGTCAGTAAAAAATCTAGGAGTTATTTTTGACCAATGTATTAACATGCATGAAAATGTCACATCAGTATGCCGAGCTGCTTACTACCAGTTTTGATACAGATAATCATGCTCTAAAAGTTCTTGGACACATAATCTTGGGGGTTTAACTGTATTTTTTATATACTTTTCTGTATCTATATAGCCCTTACCGGGTAACCTCCCTTGTTAAAAATAACATTCCCTATTAAAAAATTAATCGCCTTCAGTAAGAAATTAAAAGGAATTTTAGTGCAATACCCGTAAAATTGGAATATATACTTGAACATAGGGGATCATTTTTAAACCCCCATTCTTCAAAAACAAACTTTTGGTTTGGCAGTTTAATTAGGGGGTTCCCTTTTTAAGATAATGTTAAAAATTATAAATCTATTAATGTGTAAATCACCAGAATACCGGGTTTTGAATGGTTTAATATATAGAAAGTCATCCAAAATTTCAAAGTTCCAGTCAATTTACTAGTTGCCAGGTGACAAGGTGTCTCGGTTTAAGTCATTTTTGCTTTTATGTTTGCATTAATCCCAAGTTTGTGAATTTCAGTTATCTCTATAAATATTAAAAGAAAATGATCGTCCTTTCTTTGGTGAATTTTGAGTCTAAAATTTAAAAAATTAACCTTAAAAAGGGTTTTTCACTATCATCAATAAAAACGTTATATGATATTATCATGTAATGAGTGTTTTAAGACATATTCATTTACGTATATACTTTTTAGATTATTATGATTGTTTAAATTAATGGTTCTCCTATACTGACTCCTAAACTCTTTAACAGATGATACGTACACAGAGTAAAGAATATCGGGATCTGTCTCATCGTTTGTACCTCAGCTCACAGTCTACCATCTTAATCTACATTTATAAGACACTAAATAATATTTGTTATTAACTTTCAACAATTTATCACTACATATCTACCAACAAGGTCACAAAGGTCAAAGTCAGTGCCTAATTTACTTAGAAAACAAACTGTAACATACAGGAAGAGGATTTCTGCTACCTGATGAAGCTATCTAATATTTGATGGAACTATCTACTACCGTAATGGAACTATATTATTATTATTATTATTATTATCATCATCATCATCTTATTTTTGTATTGAATTTTATTTGTATATTACTGTGAAGTCCTTTAGGATATATTTTGACAAATTAAATACACCTCTACATTAAATTTAATATATTATTAAATTTAGATTATTATTATTTTTATTTAGTATATGAATAATAAACTATTAGTGTTTATTTGTTATTTATTTCTACTATTTCTACACTGTTATTTGATATGTAGTCTTCGACATCTATGAGACAAGACACTATACTATATGTCGTCAGAAGACTTCCATCTTGAAAACATCGTTCCATTAACAGGACAATAATAGAAATTTATTTTCCACATGGATGTGTATTCCATCTTATGTTTAATCCACGGAATCTTCCACTCTCTGCCTAATGTTATCTTATGTCGAGCCGTGATAGCGCAGTTAGTTAGAGCGTAGGACTCGTAGCCGAACGGTCGCGGGTTCGAAGCTCCGTGAGCTGCAATGCCGTCATGTGGCGACTGGTTCACTCATCCATAAAAATGAGTACCCGACAGGACGCGATGGTTATGTGTTTGAGTAACGCTTTGCGCCTATAATGGCAGCATGCGTTGTATGGTATGCTCCCTTGGAAGTTGAGATATGTGCTGGGTGGAAACAGGTCTGAGTCAGGGATAATAATATTGTAAAGCGCCTTAGAGCAGATATCTAGCTGAATATGTCACATATTATTATTATAATCTTCGGAAATATATTTTTCTTTTATATTATTTCTATAATACCAACCATTTAATACACGAAAACAAACCTAAACAGAATCAAAAGTGCCCCCCCCACCCCCACCAACACACACACACACACACACACACACACAGCCATTTTTAATAATTGATATTTATAACTAACATCGTCATTGTATATCGAGCACTTACGCCCCCCCCATCATCCGAGAGAAAGTAACAATAATGTTATTGTTTTGTTTGATAATCATCATATTTTATTTTTTTTTATATTAATAGACCTATGATAGTCTATAAACATTAATCTCTAGTCAGTGACTATATATAATATTGTCAGTGAGTTACTTAGTCTCGGCGACGGTCACATATCTAGGATACATGGCTGAGAGACACATCTGCCAAAGGAAGCGCAGGCAGGAGTCAGATTCGAACCCACAACTTCGATATTTGTAGCGCACTACCTTAATCACTACACCATGATAACGGCCGCCACGAGATAGAGATGTCATTTAATATATTTAGCATAAAACATGACAAATTGTCTCTTGGACTATCTTGGTGTCTATTGAATAAATGAGTTATCTTCATTTAGCTACAGACACTGATTACTTGTTGTCCTCAGGTAAATGACAATGTCAGACAAGTTACGTCTCTTCTCCGTGTCATCTTCCTATCTGAAGCAGACTGATAGAATCTGTCTTCCAGTCTATTTTGTCCACTTCTATATAGTTTTGGATGGCTGAATGCCGCCAGATAAAAAAAAGAAGATAAATAAGATTTAGAAAGGAGTTTAATTAAACGAACCCGAGTCAAGCAGAATAGACACTGATGAGACATTCAAATCATCCTTTGACATTTAATATTTGTTTAGTTTAAGAGCACGAGTTAGGACTTTATTTACATCGACGTGTGTGGAAAATAGATTTGTCGTTTTATCTCCTCAGCTAGAAAAAGTGTAGATTATGTAGATTAGTTATAGTGTATATAAAACGTCAACATGTCAGGTTATAACTCGTTTATTAATACAGATAATAAAATAAAAAGAAGCTGAAGGTGAAACTTTTATCTAGTTTATTAATATATATATATATATCCGCTAGGGGGCGTGTTTCAAAGTTGAATCGACACCTAATTGTGTAGTCTCCGACTGATACGATTTACCAAATATTTTAATTATGTTGGGTCTATCTGAAATATTGATTATATAATAAACCGTTGTCATCAATCAGGTATTCGTATAAGTTACGTTAGTTTTTAACTACGGTGATGTCAGACACCGGAAAGTGGATATATAGTCCTGTCTAGTAATATAACATGGAATGTATATCCTTTAAAAACGTAAAGAATAACTGTTAAAATATCTTCACAGATCTTACATTAAACAAGTCATCGGCCTCAGAAAATGATCTCATCATTAAAATATTATTACGACTCTTAGACTTAAAATGGTGCAAAATTAGATCAATGATAATGAACTATCTCGATAACAGATAATATTTACAATTAACAGTCCCGGTACTGACCTATACACCTATCTATTGTTATCTTATGTATCTAGTATCTAGTGTTATTTATCTATTTTGAGTGTAAGAATTTGATTCATATAGATGGTTCAAACTAAATAGATATCATAGTGTATAAAATTATTTAATGTCTTATTTGAGTTCATAGTCAACCATATATAATTACGTTATGATTTCCAATCCTACTACATCTATGTTGTAAATTTGCTCATTATTTACTCGTGTATGTTGTATACAACACAGACAAGCAGTTATTGTGTGTTCTGCACACGTCAATTCAGTTACACTTGATAACCCTATGTTAGAGAGGGAATTTTAAACCTATTTGAGCCAAGACTCCATTAGGGAAACAGCTAGCCTGATTTAGCGTAACATTACTAGGATGTTTGAATATGTATATCACTTCTCAACCCAAGCTCTTCCTTGCGTTTGTTATTGCTTAGTTCACGTGATTCTTGTCGATTCTAGAACTAAATTATTTGAAAAAATAATGTACAAGAAAGTTGTGTCATTCCTTGATAGCAAAAAAGTTCTCTATAAACACCAATACGGCTTCCGTGCAGAACATTCTACCATACACCCGATACTACACCTAATTAGCCAATATGCTGAGGCAAATAATACAATACCAAAACAACACACGACGTCAATTTCTGTGATCTGACTAAAGCCTTTGACGTTATTAATCCAGATATACTCTTAAACAAGCTTAATGTTTATGGAATTTGCGGAATAGTTAATAAATGGTTCTCTAGTTATTTGTCTAACAGAATCCAATATGTTCAAATAGATGATAGAGAGTCTGGTGTTCAATATATTGTATGTGGAGTCCCTCAGGGTTCTATATTAGGTCCGCTTTTATACCTAATTTATGTTAACGATATATCAATGTCCACTGATGCTCATATTTTATCCTTCGCTGACAATACATCCATGTATATTAGCAATAATGATATAACTAGATTATACTCAAAGGACAATTATGCTAAGAATTGTTTGTATGAGAGGCGTTGGGCAAACCGCCTTTCCTTGAATCCAAATAAAACTAAATTTATTGTTTTTACAGCTGGACAAAGAAAATGTGATTACGAAGGTCTTCATGTGTCTATCAACAACACTAACTTAGAGTAAGTTGATTCCACTTTTACTAAGAAAACTACCAAGTTTCTTGGTATATATTTAGATGAGTCACTCTCATGGAAATACCAACTGACTCACATTAACAACAAAATCTCCAGATCATTATATGCTATCAACCAGGAGAAACATGTTTTGCCCATACACTAGGCTAAAAACAATATATGCAGCTTTATTACATCCACACCTCTCTTATGGGATACTAGCTTGGGGAAATGCTAATTCAGCTACTTTGTATAAAATTTTAATTTTACAAAAACGTGCCATACCGACAATTCACAATTCGTGGTACAAAAACCACACTGATCCCATTTT
This sequence comes from Paralvinella palmiformis, assembly GCA_025642065.1. Classification (NCBI taxonomy): domain Eukaryota; kingdom Metazoa; phylum Annelida; class Polychaeta; order Terebellida; family Alvinellidae; genus Paralvinella; species Paralvinella palmiformis. The sequence continues at coordinate 443,279 of JAODUP010000078.1, read as the reverse complement.
TAAATGTTCCAAGATACTGAAGCTGAATGATTTGGATGAGTTTCAAATTAACTTATTTATGCATGATTTCGTCAATAAAAAAACCGCGATCACTTGACAGTGTGTATAATTTAAACTGTGATATCAGGGGAAATCATTTGACGCGTCAATCTGATTTAATAAGTAGTGTTCGATGCGACTCGACATTATCTAGCAGACTACCTCTTTATAATTTTCCCGGTATATGGAATAATTGGATTGGTACTGTCCCCGCTTGTAATTAGAAGACTCATTTTAAAGGCAAAATGAAAAGTTATATATTAACGTCATACCATGAAACAGTGAAATGTACAAACTCCTATTGCAGATAAATGTCGTAAGAAATGATGAGCTCATAACGATAAAAGCCGAATCTTATCTCCCATCTTTCTCGCCGATGGGAAGACAGCTCACGTTACATCGGTCCCCCATATTCACATGTAATTATATGTTTGATATACAATGTATTTACTATTGTATAATGTACTACTTGTGAATTTGCAAATAAATATATCTATCTATCTATCTATCTATCTATCTATCTATATCTTCTAGAAGATATCCAGGGAACCTATATTGAAAGAGTTTTACTCTCCAGCTTATAAATAAGCAAACACACACACACACGCACGCACGCACACACCTGTCATATATATATATATATATATATATATATATATATATATATATATATATATATATATATATATATATCATCATCATCATCATCTTCATCCATATAGATCAGTCCAGTGCAAGACGAAAGCCTTACCATGTTGCCTCCAAAGGTCTCGGTTTCTTGCTCTCATGTACCTCTTTGCCTCTCTATATGTATCATAAAATACAAATTGCCCGTGCCAGACATCATATCTATTTCGATCCAGATTCCTTATTACACCAATTTAAGAATGTTATGTCGTTATTACAACACGTTAGAGTCAATTAGCTTTGTTATGTATAATGTAGCATCTATATTGTTGTCCTCTTATGTGGTCTGGCGAAACGACCTATTAATTCATACAATGCTGCTTGATGGATTTATACTCCTGGAGTCGTTTGTTACTCCGGCAGGCATCTCCATGGGTATTAAGCTGCGGACAGAGTTTTTTCCCATATTATGAGTAATTAGATTACACTGATATAGGAACATTGTTGAATGTATAGCTATTACAATCCCGACGTGTCATTCGCAGTATCGGAGATCTGCCTGAAATCCGTTGTTATAGGCGCTTTAATTTAGATCGTACCATACCTAACTGCATGTACTAAATTAGGCGTGAATGAACGTTTACTTAGTTATGAACGGAAACGTATGAGGATTAGCTGTTAGGTTCGAGTAAATCATAATATTTACTCAGGTTTGAGACGATATTTCGTTCTAGTCCAGTAATAATCCATTGTGCAGTATTGCTACTTTGTTTTTATTTTAGCTAAATCACTTCACTGATTCCATACTGAGTTAGTGTACATTGTCTCACGTGGTCGACAAACTGTAATGTTTGTTAACACATCGAGGACCTATAAAGGCCTAACTTTTAGCGCAGGTTAGAGCCAGATTAATTGGACGTGTATCAATATATACGGTTCATATAGGTGGGATTTATTTAGTCATTTGAACCCAGAATAAAGCTGAGGTCAGCATCTGAGGTGTCGAAATGTTTTATGTGCATGTTTCTTTTGGATCACAGAAAATTACTGTTGAATGTAAACTGTGGTGTCAACATATTTATGATATGTATGTAGCAAGTCACCATTGAACCACATGCACGTGTTGTTTACTGCGAGCTGTGGTGTCAAATGGCATGTTTACGTGCTTCCGCTTTTTGTACGTAGCCTGCATGTAGCCGCTTTCCTGTGAGCGTGATATATTTGTCGCGTACGAAAACCGAATTAGCTAGTTCCCACAGGCTGATGAGTAGACCAGACACATGCTTAAGTATACGCATACATCTATCAATATGTGAGGTATGGAATATTTTATATTTAGATTAATGTATGTATAGTTGTATTTGTATTTAGATTTTTGGAGGTAGGTCTCAAAGGATGTTTAGATATATTGGTGCTCTGTGCTTGTTGCCTCTTTATGTATCCCAAAGCACACGTACACGCTCACTCGCACACTAGCACAGACCTGTCATATATATATATATATATATATATATATATATATATATATCATCATCATCAGCCAAGATCAGTCCACTGCAGAACGAAAGCCTTAGCATGCTGCCTCCAATGGTATCGGTTTCTTACTCTCATGTACCAGTTCACATTGCCCCACTACTGTTGTAGTTCCTCAATTTCTTTTGCCACCGATGGGTGTCCAAACTATCAGTGCTGTACGGCATCTAATATCCGTTCTGCGGCTGATATGATTTTCTGTTTTTAATTATTTCCATAATGTCCATAACTTTAGTTTGATTCCTCACCCACTTGCTAGTATTTCGGTCTTTATAAGTGATGTTGAGCATGTTCTGTTCCATGTTGTCTTGTGCTGCAGACAATTTCTTTTCCAGTTTTGTTGTTAATGTCCAGGTCTATATATATATATATATATATATATATATATATATATATATATATATATATATATATAAAAAAAAGAGAGAGAGAGAGAGAGAGAGAGATAATTTTTATTATTGTACTTTAACTATACCTGTACAACTACACGTACACATTTTATTCGATACTAGTGTGTTTAAAAACCGATAGCACGACTCGACATAAACCGTGCACGGCCGCCGATTTGATGGCAAACAGATCCCAACTTCCGGTCGTGGTAAAAAGGACAGCAGAATGCTAAAATCAGAGTTATAAACAGGGTAAATTATTGTTGTGTCGTTGGTTGCATTATTACAGAAGGAATATCTTTTCATCGGTAAGGAACATATTTAAAATAGCTTTTAAACGTTTTGTTCAGGGAAATTAAGCTTATTTTTTATATTCAGCCTGCTCGACAACTCCGTCTCTGGCGTTTGATCCCAACTAGACTAGATCTATGGACATATTTGATGTTATATAATAGTACAGGAGTAATAAATATTATCTGCAGATACAAAATTATAATGTATAGATCACATATGTCCATATTCATGCCTTCAAAACTCGAAGCGCAGCCGCTTCAACGGTGCTTTTTGCCCCTACCGGAAGTCAGCGCTGTTTGGCCGTGGTGACACAATCAAACACCACCGAATGCTCGCTCTCGTTTTATTTTAGGTCAATGATCGTAATCAATTTGAGTTGCCGTGGGACGCTTTACAGTAATGAAAGAGTTAAAACCTTTCTGTCTCGCAAACTACAAACATATTTTATACATATATAAACACAAATAGGCTAATTTAAGCAAGTGGGTTTTAAAAATTATTTAACAATTTGTTTTCACTTTAGTCTTGGCGCAGGTTTAATCTAATTAAGAAACTTAATTTACATTCTTGGGGATTAATATTCGGAAAGAGTTCTTTAATTTTTACATTTTGGCACTGTCAAAACTGAACAAAACTCAGATCACGGCTGTCTCACTGGTAGAAACAACACATTTCTTTAAAGATCTAAGTCACATGATTCGATCAGAGATATCTCCTTAATTTCAATTCCAGAAGCTGAGCCGAATATCTTGAGTATTTTCCCATTAGAGGTCAAAGCTTTCCCAAATTAGTCAAAATGTCAGTGTTATTTATTAAAATTAATTTAAGTCAGAGATATAATAAAGTTTTCCTAGAAATAAAGTTACTGTGGTTTTAAAACTTGCTTTGCTAACATTTCACATCTCACAGCTTTATTGAGAATCTTCGGAATACTTCGGAATATGACGTCATGTTTTATAGACAAAGACCCCAAACACTCGCCATGGTCTTGTTTAAGCTGTGTTACGTGTTCTATATTGTCTTTGTTAAACGTATAAAATGGTGTATTCTGCCGCATATAATTGTGCGAATGGATCTGCCAGAGAATGGAGTATGCATTAATTCCCCGAAAATAAGACTCGTTTGCGCGATTCGCTCCGAAACATGAACAGAGTGCAGTGGAAGCTAACGTTAACAGGACAACTGGCCGCCGATTTGGACGGTCAAATAAATTCAATTTACACGTGCCACCACCCGCCATCTATCGCCTCCTTGCCTATTACAAGAGCCAGTGGATGGAAACTCGTGTTTGTCCCCATTCCGGCCTGCAGGATTTCCAAAGGACAATGCTATTGAAGGGTGGCACAACCGATTTAACAACCTGGCTACCAACCAGTCATCAATAAATATCCATAGGTTGATTCATCTCCTGAACACCGAATCTCAAAATGTGAACCTACAACTGTCACTTCTGTGTAATAGTGCGGTGCTTTGCTACCAGCGTAAGAAATATCGTAGAGTGCACGCCACAGATTGCGAATGCTGGAAACAGCTGAATGATGGCAACATCTCAGCAACATAATGTTTTAGGAAGTGTGCTAAAGTTAATGGCCCTGTTTAAATATTACATCAGGATGATTGAATGATAATCTTTATATAAACATATTTTTAATGTGATGAATAAATCAACATATTTATATATAATCTTATATATAATCGTTGGTTATATTCTTTAATGTGATGAATTTTAATTGATGCAACTTTCCTTCTCACATCTCCTCTACGTGAAAATAGGAATGCACAACCACATTAGCTGTGAGAGAACCATTTTGTTTTGAAATAAACAAAAAGGGGGGGGGGGCACTTGACTTCAAGGTTGCGGCCACTTGACCAATGGAAATTGCCGGCAAGCCAGCTTACCACTTCGAGGAACGTATGTTAGTTATTTCGCCGTCTTTGGCACAATCAGTTGGATATGTCACGAATAGTGTAAGGTTCACAGAAGATGCCATTCCTACCATATTCGACATACTGGGTAATGCTAAACCCAAACGAATCAGCAGTTTGGTGGAGAAACTCAATAGAAAACGGCTATCTATAAACGATAATAGGGTAATCCTGGGAGCAAACTATTGGACATTCACCAGTTAAACTAGTCTTGTATTCCACCGAGGGTGGCATATTCCTGTATAGGCCGCATATTGGAGAGCCCCATGCATACACCGGGCTCCCGTGTACGAAAAATATCACTTTATTTTAAATGACTTTATGTGATGGGAAGAGGGAAATATTCGCCTTCAGGCCCAGTGTGTTGAGTTATCATTTAAACTTATACCAACACAAACAAATACACGCCAATCTAACTCTTTTTGTGGACTGAGGCCGGGTGTAGGCTGTACAGATGGCTGCTCTTAATACACGTCTACACTTACTACAGCTAATTCCTCCCAATTAATACGGTTTTTTCGCAAGTGATTCAAAGTTGTAGGGCTTGATATCCCTGAAAATGTCAATCTTTTCATCCGAATATGACATTTTGTCTGTCAACTGGTCAAAACGTTTGTAAACAAGCTGTGGCACTACGTGATGTTTGGCAAAGATGACGTCATACGAGTATCCCTAACGAGTGTAATACACACTAGCAATGGCTCGTAAAATTTCGGAAATTAAGGATTTAGGGAACATTTTAATGGAAATATGATAGCTGATGGTTAGAATTGTTTTGAGTGTGTTAGTGCATCTGACAGGAAATAATATAATTGTTTGTTACGTTATATTTACTTCAAAATGTGAAATCCTGTCACCTGTAAACATAATATCCACATTAATGACGAAATTGGAGATATTTTGGGGGCGAATCAGAGCTTTTCTTATTCCTAATGATTGTTTTTTTTCTTCGTAAAGAAGGAATTCTATGTAAATTTCCGTCAGAATTGCAGCAGAGATAAAATGTGATAGATTTGAATCAATGTCCATCAAGTTCCGTGTTAGTTTCAACATTTCTCTATCTTTGTGGAATAGAAAAATGTATTATCCCTATTACCAGTTGTATTTATTTTGTTTTGTGAAAGTCCACCTATGGATGTCCATATATATTTCAAGCGACACCTATTTTTCAAATGATAATTCCACAAGAACCATTTTTTGTTATGCGTTTCCTGGTGTTCCAGTAGTATATGGCCTTGTGGGTAAGAGCTGTGCGGGAGGTCGAAGGTTTGAATCTAAGTTGTGGCATTACAGTAGCATGAGTTTTTCATCCAACCAGGCAACTGGGAAGGTTTTCTCCACTGAACATGCCATTTATTGTAAATTTGTTTATAATTAAGTCCAAGTGGTGAAACAGTAAATAACAAACCATATATGTCTCCCTCATCTGAAGTAGCTAAGCCACTTAAAATAACTGGCATTTCGGCCATATTATTATTATTATTATTATTATTATTATTATTATTATTATTATTATTATTATTATTATTAGTTGTAGTAGTTAGAGCACTGTATTGCAAAACCTCAGTTGTGGGTTCGAATCTGGTTCCTATCCGTGTTTGTGGGATTGGTATCCTCAGGTGTACATTTCCCAAATTTAACTAGTACTGAGACTAACCAACTCAACAACAACAACATGACTATTTTCTAGTTTAGAAATATTTTAATAATAGAATATTTCAGGTCTTTAAATTATAGAAGTACTTCCAATATTAAATGATATAATTAACTGAACATGAATATGGACACTGACAGGACCATGGACACTAAAATAAAATGTTCATCACTCGTTGAAAGACTGACCTTAAAACACACGTTTAACACATAAGACGTGTGTTTTCATAACATAATTATAGATGTTGTTCATTTAGAACATACAGTATAACAAAAACACTTCAAAAAGAAATATTACATCAAACTAGGTAAGCTAAGCTTAGAATGTAAACATTTTGTTGTTCTAACAGATTATGTTAGATGACACTATATATTGTTATTTTTATACTAAACAACTTATATTGCTTGTATCTCCTAAAGGATAATCCATATTTTAAAACATTTATTGTTAATACTTCACTTCGTCTGGTTTAATATATCTAACATATTACATATTCACATACTACACTTTGTTCTACACATTATATTTCATGTACACTACATGTTCACTTCATTGATAATGCACTTTTCTCTAGGTTAAAAGACATAATGGTTTTCAATCCTATCTGTAATAACGCTCCCAGAGAATGTCAGTTTTATTGGACGTACGACATGGTTGAGTTATTGGTCCTCTGGTGTTTACAATTATACCCGTGCTCTTAGGATCAATTGCGCAGTGATATGGGGTTAAATATCACTTGTATACTGACGACACACAGATGTATATATCACAGGATCTTGACAATTAGTTTAATTTCCCTACTATCTTGAAGAATTTTAGAACATTGTATTGTTGATATTCGGCTATGGATGACTCAAAATCTTCTGAGACTAAATGATAATAAAACAAATATTATATATTTGGCATCACTACATTGTATTAAATCCCTAAAGACACCAGCATTACAGATGGGTGCATCTTCGATTATCCCTAATGGGTCAGTAAAACAAATATAGAGGTAATGTTTTTAATGCATGTATTGATATGTATGAACTTGTCACATCAGTATGCCGAGCTGCCCACCTACCATCTTAAAACCATCTACCGACACAAGAAGCACTAATAACTGTAATCCATGTCTTTGTTACATCTGGTATAGACTATTGTAACTCCCTGTTATATGACATATAATGTCAACGCCTTCAGCGAATTCAGAATAGTGCAGCTTGCATAGTGATAAATAGTCGAAAATATAATCATATCACCCCAATTCTTAAAAGAAAAATTACATTGGATACCTGTTAGGCAGCGTATCCATTTCAAGATTGTATTAATAACTTATAAACCTAACAATGACATGGCACCTGAATACCTGTTTGAACTGGTGTCCATATGAAAATCATCCCGAAAACTCGGGTCATCCAGTCAGATACTATTGCAGGTGCCAGTTTCTCGGCTCAAGTCATATGGTGATTGTGCATTTAGTATTGCAGCTCCTACTTTGTGGAATAGGTTGTCAGTGACTATTAAAAATACGTCGTCTCTTAAAACAATTTAAAAACACACCTGTTCAAGGTTGCTTTCAAAGATAAATAATAATTATTTTGTAAATCTCTTTTTTACAGACAATTTATTTGGAGTATCATTGTACAGCGTCTTTGAATTGGAACTTTATTAAATATACATTATTATTATTATTATTATTATTATTATTATTATTATTATTATTATTATTATTATTATTATATTGTTAGTAATTAAGCTGTAACTGATTTTGTTGATTATTGAAGTCATTGATCCGGTGACTTGATAAGAAGATATTTGTATTTCTTTCGTTATCAATATGTTTTCTCACCAATACAATAGGCCGTTTACAATATCAATTAAACATAATGAGTGAGTTCTGCTCCAAATATGGTCTCAGTATAAATATGTCTAAAATAAATGTCATCATTTTGAGTAAAGGTGGTCGACTAAGTGTGAATGAGAAGGTGTACATAAATAATGAAATTTTAATCGAAACCCCGTATTACAAGTATCTTGGTATTATGTTTTCTTCCGGACTTTGTTGATATACACCTTTACGAACATTAACATCTCAGGCTGATAATGCTATATACACTATTAAGTTTAAAAATCGCGAATGAAATGGTTTGCCTGGTCAATTGTTGTTCGAGTTATTTGATAAACTGGTGTTACCAATATTATTATAAATATTATTATACGGCTGCGGGATTTGGGGATACACTGTTCAAGATAAACTTGAAAAGGTTCACAGAAAGTTCTATAAATATGTTTTATGTGTTTGATCTCAAACACCTTCATCTGCGGTGCTTGGAGAATGTGGGAGACTCCCACTGTCAATTCATTATATTTTTAGATGTGTGAAGTATTGTTTCAGTTTAGTAACCAGTCATAATCTGTATACACATTCATGCTATAATTTGCCAACGAGTCTTAGTGACGCCGGCAGGGTAACATAGCGTCAAATGTTGAGGATATATTGTTTAGGTATGGCTTTGGATATGTGTGGATCAACCAAACAGTTGGTGATACAAAATAACATTTACAGATCTTAAAGGTACGTCTACGAAATTACGCAGCGCAAAATTTGGTCTGGTGAAATTTATTCAATTTTCCAAAATTATCGACATATTGCCAATTCAAATCTTCACTAAAACTACAATCTTATAACGCTTAAAATTTTTTAAAACTGTTTTAGCTAAATTTCGATGTACAAATCACAAATTATCTGTTGAGAGATGTAGAGGTACATTGCCAAGAAGTGAAAGAATATGCATGTTTTGTGTAAATAACGACATTCGTGTAATAGACGATGAATATCAGTGTTCTGTACAAACCCCCAAGATCCACTTTTCTGCGAGGCATCCTTCGTGATAACTCCTTTAATGTATTTTGTTGTGTAATGTCATGCAGTAGCACATTTGTAAATATCAATCTGTCTAAATATGTTGACCATGTTCTAGATTTTCATAACATGTTCAACAAGTTGTAATTTGGATCCAGTATGTTTGTGCACCTATTATTTTTCATGCGGACAATTGTGCAATTACTTTGTCCATGGGCCTTAGGCCTCTTAATTACACAATAAAGCTTATCTATATACAATATCTATTAAACGTTTACCACATTGTTCAAGTCTATCTTGATTATCACCATCGGCAGTCACAGCTTGTTACTCAATGGCAACAAGTTTGTGTATTGGTATGTGTTTAGCTCCCAAATTAGACCATATACTGTAATTAAATATATTAATGCGTGTTGTTAATTTGCCGAATTTCCACCATTAGCCAATTCGCGGAGATTTATATTCGTGTATTGTTATTGTATGCTTTATCGTAGCGTGAACACGGAAATATATTTATGTTTATTCAACAACAATAAACCCGTTTTAGAGATGAAAGGATAGAGCTAAATATGATAAGCCAATTCAAAACCTATTGCCTCACTGACCGTTGGATTGTTTGCATTAATTTATAATTACCCCAATGTGTAACTTGTGGCGAGTGACGTCATTGCCACAGACTTCGACAGATTTCTTGTGATTGGACAGAATCTTAATTGCAACATCCAATCATAGTGAGAGTAAGAACGAACGGTGGCCAATATATGTATTAGTCAGGATTTATCCGTGACAGCTGAATTCCTTGAATGTTGGATAGTGATCATATCAATTGTCTGAATATAGAGTCTAGTCAATTTTACGAATCAATGGGAAACGTTTCAAGTATCCTTTTCATTAACATCTGGGTTGTCCAGAGACTCAAGATACCCCATGTTATGATGTTGACCAAAGCCACAAATTTCTGTAAGTCCTTGCCAATCTTCACAGTGGGCTAGTTAAATAATCTTTATTTGTATTCCTGTGATAGCTTGAAATGATCACCAGATCTTTCATGTAATAGCTTATTGGCTTCATTGTAAGCACTGTCACTCAAGTCCAAGGAGATAATCAATTTAATAAATTTAATGTAACCTTTCTACCAAAGATTTTCTATAATGCTCAATCCGTTGTCTAACTGGTAACACGTTGGAACACAGATCACTACCACCTGAGTTAGAATTTCTTGGCATATATGAATGATGTTTCATCTTTGAGTTCGCTTCATTTCCTTCATTACCTCCTAACAGAACACGTCCCTGATGGTGAACCTAGGGCTGCTTTACCAAAACCAACCAGTTCGAGTCGTACTACTAATCCACTACTATATGTTTTCAGCTTCACGGTATATTGGAGTATTGTCTCGTTTTGTTGTGGTTCACACTTCCGGAATTTTCTGAAGAATGTGTAGATTGACCTTCGGTAAAAAGTAAGCATTAAGTGCATCAACTGTTTGATTGAAATATGTTGGCTCACCTGTTTCTGGTAAAGTGTAGGATATGTCCTGTACAGTAGTATATCACCAGTTGGAGGTCACCACTGGCACACTCATCATGCGCCGAGTCAATATATGTGTACATATTCTTATCACCACTATTGACAATATTACGTCATCAATGCTATCTTAATTGGCAGATACAAACAAGTTATTTACAAAATATTAAACTGCCATTACCAATAAATGGTTAATCTATATTACTAAAATTAACATTGACAAGATTGTATATATAGCCTGTGACTATGTCGTAGATGGTACAGGATCAATTACAGTACTAATGATAATGGTACACTATGTATCACCAATAAACTATGTTTATTTATATTAAGAGTACTGCTACTGACAGAGACAAAACAAGACAAAGTACAGTGTATTACTACATCATTAATATATTATATGATCGTCAATACTCGCGGTTTTCCCATTTTTACATAATTGCGAATATTATTTTGCGCTGAGTTGCGTGCCATTTGTAAAAAGTTTTATTCGTTCAGTAAACTAATCAGAACTGGATATTTTACCTCCATAATGAATCCTGATGATGCAATGTAATTAATTTCTATCATTTTCTTCAAAGGTTCTATTAAAACCAATACAATTAATTTTTTCGGACAATTCAGAATCAGTTGTTGACATTTTTATGGTACGGCATTTTCAACTAAAAGAGGTCGATATCAGCAATAGCCCAAATATGGATATCACGACAATATGTCAGTTTGGGCTGGGGAGAAGAAGGGACCTAGGTGGCTGGCTTTAGATGTTGATGAGTTGAGGATAGTTTGTAGTTTTTGGGCCGACCTTGGGCCGCATGATACAATAGCTATGTCGTCAACGTATGCCAGGATGTCGACAAATATTGGTACAGATATGGCGATTAAGACTGTGATTAAGGCGTTGAATAGTATCAGTGAGAGAGTGGAGCCCTGTGGGCAGCCTGTAGTGAGTGGCTTTGGATCCGATTTTGACCCTTGAATGGTAACTTTGATTTTTTTATTGTCTAGGAAGTCTTCTAACCATGATCTTATTCTACCCTTGATTCACCGGGAGATTAGTGTGTCTAAGATGACGATATGGTCAGCCCTGTGCTGGAGATATTTTGGTTTGAGGAGTTTAAATATTTTGGTCTGGCGAGAATTAGTCTCTCCGTGATTTTTAGTATTGTAGGGAGGAGAGATATTGGTCGGTGGTCTCTGCCACCAGGTTTAGGGATAGGGACAAATATTGAGGTTTTCCAGAGTTTGGGAGTTCGTCCTTCTCTCCATGATTGGTAAAAGATGCTTAGAAGTCTGGCTTTGAAAGAAGCGCGAGATTTGGAGTAAAAGATGTGTGTAAGTTTAGTTTATCTTCTCTGGGGGGCGGATTTCTTTCGGAGTTGATAAAACTGTTTCAAGTTCGTGTGGTGAGAAATGGGTGTCTGCGTCTGCGTGTTCACTTGTTGCTAGACATATTGAGTGCAGTCTGTCTGGTTGTTGTTTTTCTAGAGCTGATTTGACCTCTCCAGGTAAGGTTTGCTGATCAGCTTTAGTGGCGAAGCGGTGTGCTATTTTGTTGGCTTCTTCTTGAAGGTTGATTACTTTAGTTTGGGAAGATTTACCCCGAATTATTTTTATTTCGCGCCAAATTTGCGCCGAGCCCATGTCCCCGAATTGTTTGCACCAAACTATCGAATTGGTCTTATTTAATTATGTAAAGTCGTCGTCTAGTTTCTCGTTGACTTGCTCTTAGTTCTGTTGTTTGAAATGTTTTGCCAGTTTACTAACTTATTTTGTCCATCTCTTGCTGCTGGTTTTTAGAAGGGGCGAGGACGTCTGGCCAATATTGAAGGACTTTGAGGATAGCTGTTGTTGAGGCTTCGTTGATGTCAACATTTAATTTATCAAGTAGGTCATCTAGAGATAGATTGTTGTCTGTGTCGTCGGCAGATAATTCGTGTAGTCTGTCTGCAAATTGTTTCCAAATTGTTCGTAAATGCGTCAGATAGTTTTATTACTGTGCATATGTGGTCTGAGGTTAGAGCTTCTAATTAGCTCCACAACTTGACTTTGGCTTGGATTTATTTTTCGGGGAGAATCCCCGGGCTGTCGCTTGCTTGTTCAGCCTCTATGTTGGAGTGGTTGAGATTATCTCCTCCCCCCACTTACTCGGGAGCAGTACGGAAAGATGGAGCCGAAATAGTGTTTTATGTCCTCAGGGGGTCTTCGACGTACCCCTTTATTTTTAATAATTCAATGGAGACGGCAGCCCCATTTAACGTGGTCAGCCACCCACGATGTTGTGAGTCGGGAAATTAATCTGTGGAAAAGTTTCGACCTCTTTTTGGGATCGAACCCGTGACCCTTGGCACCAAGTGCCTGATGCTTAACCGCTAGGCCGCAACTTCAGCTATCCTGTTATATATATAGGTCAGTGGGACAGCCGGATATGCGGCTAGGCAAATGACGCATGAACTGTCACGTGAACATTTATAAATAGAACTCTCTAGTCACGTTTACTTGATGTCATATGGTGATTGAGTCAGACTGGTTTATGATATTATAATTAAGGTTAGTTCAAGGTTACCTGTGTTGCGCTGTCATTTTGTTTGTGTGTATATATATATATATATATATATATATATCAACAACTGTTGTAAATGTGACTATATGGTGATATCTTCTCATTTGTGACATTATCTGAGAAAGAAGACACACCACAGTTGAAGACCGAGGTATGGATTTATTGACTTGATTACAGAAGTCACAGTCCTAATATATGTTTATACTTTAATATAATGTGTTATTTTGTTATGGCTGTTGTTAAGTCATGGCCGGTTCTCAAATAGATTGATGTTAGGAACTAAGGAACAGTTAGTGATACCCCCCGTTCGTGATTGCTTAGCGGTGTGGAGTATATGGTTCTCCGGTTGATTGATGTGAGAACCGAGTTGGTTGTCAACCCGTTCGTGACGCTTGGTGGTTTGCGGCCGGCCAGATGTTGGGAGTCGCACGGGTTTGGATGTCACTCTGTCGGGGCCGCAGGGTTTGGTTGTGTTCATGTCTTTGTGGTGTGGTTTTGTTTAGTGAATGTTTGTTGTGGTTCAGCCAAGTCAGTGGAGGTTGTGCCAATGGAAATGTGGGTCTCCACTGGACAACACGCTGATTGTGCTGGGTTTGCTTGCTTGTATTTCGGGAAGTATCACCACAGCCTTTTTATGCTGGAGTGGGGGGAAGGATTGCCCCCTTGATATACCGGTTTGGATGTGTGGAAGGAGTATTTTAGCAAGGGATTGTTCTTGACTCAGCCAAGTTGGCGGTGATTGGAGCAGGTGACCATGTGGGGTCTGTCGGTGCTGAGGGGACAATTCCCCAATATATATCTTGATGTTTAGAGCGTAGTTGTGGTAGAGTTTCTTTTAATCAAGTTTTGGAGATTGAGTGGAGTTTAGAGAATAAAGTTTTGTACAGGTTTGTATAGTTTGTAGAATTTATATAAATAAAATAGATTCGAGACTACATGAGTTTTAAAAGAGAAAGACTGCTTAGCTAAGGCCGAGATCCAGGACGGGCCGGCCGGCCGCGTCCCGTATCTTAGTACTTTTCACTATGACAAGTGATATCCTGTTTATTTTAATATTTATTAAACTGATACTTCTCAAATAGGGACAGAGAGGTTGTGTTGTTTATAATAAGTAATTTGATGATTAGATAATTAAATATTAATTATTTTATCCGTCGTTGATGTGGCATGTGAGCCGCGATGGCGCATTTAGTTATAGCGTAATAGAAGGGTCGCGGGTTCGAGGCTCCGGAGTTGCAATCATGTCATGAAACCTCTGGTTTACTCAACCAGACATATGAATCTGACATGGCGTGATGGTTATGTGTCTTAGTAATGTGTTGCGCCTATAATGACAGTAGCATGTGTTGTATGCTCCCTTGGGAGTTGAGGTGTGTGCTAGACTGAAACAGGTCGGAGTTAGGGATAATAATACTGTAAAGCGCCTCAGAACAGGGATGCCTGTTTTTTGCACTTTATAAATATACATTATTATTATTATGTTGTGTTAACACGTAGATCTAGTTTAATAATAGCTTGTAAGAGTATTATATGGTTCTGTCCTCTGTCAGGATCAACGTTTTCAGGATCTATTCTCTTTCAAATTGATCTGTGTTATCGAACCTTCATTTTGTTATCGACCTTTAATTATGCTATCGACCTTTCATTATGTTATCGACCTTTCATTATGTTATCGACCTTTCATTATGTTATCGACCTTTAATTATGCTATCGACCTTTCATTATGTTATCGACCTTTCATTATGTTATCGACCTTTCATTATGTTATCGACCTTTGATTATGTTATCGACCTTTCATTATGTTATCGACCTTTGATTATGTTATCGACCTTTCATTATGTTATCGACCTTTCATTATGTTATCGACCTTTCATTATGTTATCGACCTTTCATTATGTTATCGACCTTTCATTGGCACTAATAAAGTAGGTAAAAACTCAAGAAACTGAAGAAGTTTCTTTTTAACAGAAACAAACAGATCGAGTGTTGTGTCAATGTTGTTAAAGACTTTTTAACGTGACACATTCCATTTAATGAGATGAGCCTGCAGTTACTTGTCACAGAACAATGATCCCATTCTGTGGCGGCGCCATCTACCAAAATACCGAAGGTATGAGAAGTCATGAAACGAAGCGTAACGGGTGGCGATAATTCGAAAATTTGTAAGCTGTTGGGTCGCATTCATGACCAATAAATAACTCGTTTCCCGAGAGAAATAAAATAAATGCAACACATTGTATTGGTTTATATCATCCAACTTACGCAGCCGTCGTGTTTTCGTGCGAGTATAATGAGATGACTGATTTGGGGTTTGTTATGAGAATTCTACTGAACACGGAAGTACCAGTCTCAAACTGGATTCAACCGGAGTGAATGGGGTTAAATAATGATTGGAACAAAATATAACTTGGATGATGTTAAATAAAGGTAAATTATTTAATATAAAATTACAAATTGTTGATACATACATTACATTAATTAATTAATTGTCACTAGACACACGAGAAACTTTTTAAGACTTTTTTTATTGAATCCAGTTTCCCATAATTTACATCATTTGGGGACTTTTTAAATTCCGAGCACCACAGTGGTAAACTGAAGTGAATGGCTTTGGTCTTGTTGCTTGGTAATTACTGATTTATTTTACTGCTTTTAAAAATGCCAGTATAATCCAAACTAAAGAAAAATGATGTTCCAAATGGACGTTTCTTGTAGTGTTTCTAAGTGTAAAAAATAGAATGAGCCATTAAATATGAGGGGGGTCTGGGATCTTTTTAAAATTGTGGAGATCCTTTTTTAATTGTGTTGTTGTCTTTTTTAAATTGTGTTGTTTGGCTCGCATACCAGAGAGCAACTAGTTTGCAATTCGGTGTTTTGTGGATCATTTGGACAGTTTGTCAAATGTTTGCAAATCTCGACGGGTAACACAACACATAACAGGGTGGTACTACGGTACATTTAGAAGCCATATCTGGAATAGCGTTAATTTTGCAAAATTGCATAAAGTTTAAAAATATAGTACTTTGAGAAAATTATAGTGGCAAGTTCCCTCCTTACAAATCTAAAGCTAAGTACATGTACGTTTTAGTACTTCCATATAAAAAAACTATTTTGGGCTTCAAATTTGGAAAGAAAATAAGTTTAAAAGGATAAATCATTTCTTTCTCACACCGGTTGCACATTTTGTACGAAATTGATGAAGCTGGTCAGAACGAAGGCTTGAGGCTGTATAATGACCACGTACAGAGATATCAAGAGTTGAATGTTCAACCAAAGAAAGCTAATATAGTGCGGAAGGTGGTGACCTCTCTATTTTAAAAGCGTTTTCCACACCTTAAACCACACCAGAAACTGCTTCACCTTATTCAGAATCAGATTACCTTGGCCTAAGCTGTACCAAACTTCAGGCGCTATGAAAAAGATTTGATCGGTTTTGCAATTACACTGGGGACCAGAAGCCCACAGAATTACCAGAAACTGCTGAACGCTGGTTTTATTCTTCCATCGCGACATTTGTTGTTTGTGTACAAAAACTGCGTTTCACAAAAGCCTGGCTTGAACGTAGATATGTTTAGGTGGATGGCTAAAGAAGCTGAGCGAATAAAACTCCACAGAGTGAGACATATTGGTGTCTTAACGTTAGATTAAATGAACATCCAAAATATCTCAGTGTGGTTAAGCAGGGCTCGGACAGGCAATCGGTTAGGCTACCAGACCTTGGTGAAGGTGACAATGCCATTTCAGCGGCTCTGAAGGGTAACCAGATGAATCTAGCAGACCGTGTTCTGCCATTTTTATTTAATGGCTTACCAGGTTATATAGAATGCCATTCGCATGTTTTCGGACGTTTCAAGCCAATGCATGTAGCATATATTTGAAGGTTTGAGAATTTGAGGTTACATACATTGATGGATCAGCGAACAACCGAGCTTTTATTAAAATGCATTTTAATGGAGATACACTTGAGAGCCACATCACACTCGTTAACAGGACAGATCCTTCATGTGAGATCACCATTATCCCTGATCCATCACACGCTATATAGAAATTCCGCAGTTCTGTATGAAGCAGTGGTATCAACAAAAAGCATGCTAGATTATTCAAGTACAATGGATGTGCCATTATGTGGAAGCACTTGGAGGATGCTTGGGTTTGGTGTCAGGATGGGGAAATAAATCCTATTGCTCCTCATCCTAAACTCACAAAAGACTGCATAATACTCAATACGCAGAACGTGTTGATAACCATGAAAGCATGCCAGAAGTCTTTAACCAATTCTAATGCTGAAGCATTGGACAATACCATCACATTCCTCGAGAATACCTCAGTACTGGTGAAAATGATCAAGGACCAGCGCCTTATAGAGAGCACAAGTGACATAAGGTTGGAAGAGAACATACGTGTTCTGGACTGGTCCAAAGCTAAAAACAAAACTGAACTGATGACTGAAGAATGGAGGGAAGACCTGGCATGGATGGTGGTGGGGTTTAATAGCTTCACTTGCAGGATAGTGACTCACCATAGTGTTACAATACCACCATTCGACATAAATAGTGACATCATCGAGAATTTCTTTTATTCCCAGCGTGGAATAACGGGTGGAAAAAACAAATCCATCCATGAATAATTCTCTCTTCAATATGAACAGTACAGTCTTGGGACAGCCATTATTATCGACAAAATCGATACAGGCGGCTGGCTGAGGGCGAGCTGCAGAGTCGTACATGTTCACCAACCCTGTTACAATGCCCAAGAAGTTAAATTATGTTGACTCTAGTACCTGAAAAAATACATTGTGTTCGCGTCGTGTTGTGAATTGGTCTAAAATTTCGCCGATGATTGATTATAATTTATTTTTGTGAGCATCTGCGGTGTTCGAGATATGCAAGATTTGTGGCATATTTCCAAGCAAATGTTGTGCATTGTGACACTCATATCTTAGTCTATTTGCAGGTGCTTACGAAATTT
Source organism: Paralvinella palmiformis (assembly GCA_025642065.1). Taxonomy (NCBI): domain Eukaryota; kingdom Metazoa; phylum Annelida; class Polychaeta; order Terebellida; family Alvinellidae; genus Paralvinella; species Paralvinella palmiformis. The sequence continues at coordinate 424,914 of JAODUP010000078.1, read as the reverse complement.
GAGCCGATCCCAAACACTGGCTAATGTCGTCCACTCCAATATTTATAGAATTTCTTTTCGTCATGTCAATATTGATTATACCAATTGCTAATTTTAATAATCATGCTGTTGCTTAGTTTGCTGCCAATATTATGATCGACTAGGATTAGTATTAGTGTATGGAATGAAAGCAATATATGTTATGTTCATTAATGTATTAATGTGCCACACACATATTAATTTATATGCCCAGCCAACATTGAAACCGAATACGTAATGAGATACAATTAAATTTAAAGAGGAATAAATAAACATATACACTTATAGTTATACGAGTCTGAATGTGTCAATTACACGGATAATGTAAATAAATGTTTTACATAGCACATTGGTCGAATATTTTTGCACAACCGTTTTTGTAATATACAGTATCATTATTATGTCGAAGTGAAGCCAAACAAACGAAATATGTGGTTATCGGTGTTAGGACAAGTCACTTTCAATCCTTTCATTAAAAAAATGTTTTTAAGATATGCTAATCACTTTAAACAGGTCCGCATCGAGGCTTAAATTGGCATGAACCTACTTAATTTGTCACCTGCTATAAAACTATAGCTGTTGTCTGTCATTGACCTTGAAATAACCATGGTAGGGTAATATATATATATATATATATATATATATATATATAGCACATAACTAGCCCCATCACTTGTCTTCCCTCCCCTTTGTTGAAACACAATATATATTTCCTTTGTTCCATTTAATTGAAATAACATCCAAACGTAGTTTTAGCATACTGTTGCTTTATATATATATATCCTACTTTTTGACATATTTGAACTAACTGTTGTCATATCACTTCTGTTTGAATTCCAAACTGTTTTTCAGATTTCAATGGTTTTCTTAGCCGTTAAATTTTCATTCCGCCTAGAATCTTGTACTTTCTTGCTGTTTGTGTACATATTGTGCGAGGCAGCATTACACAACCTACCTGTGGTGACACTGTGTATTTCATTAGCTTTAATACAGCATCGGTGTCATCTAATATTGATGGAAATAGTTTTTTCCCGGCCGTGACAACATCTTCGCCAGCAAATAAACCACTCTGAACTACTATGAATAAATACCCTTTGTGTACCTGAAAATCTGTCATTTTAGTCGCTTTGACATTTGTCGATTAAACAATTGAAAAAATGCAAATGCATCATCAGAAACAAGGGAGAGTCCTAATCTGGCATTCTGCTTTCGTATGATCATGTCAATGGTCTCTGGGAATTGCGCTGATGCTCTTATCTTGTCCTGGGAAATAATGTACAGTTCTAGAAGTGTCACATTCCGCCTAGAATCTTGTACTTTCTTGCTGTTTGTGTACATATTGTGCGAGGCAGCATTACACAACCTACCTGCCAGGTACCTGCCACATACCTGCCAGATAGCGCACAGCAGCCTGAGATGCCGGCGACACTGTCACCTCGGATTCTTCGTCAGGATTGTCATTCACACATTCTACTCTTGTTTTTGATCCCAGAAATTCATTCGGGAGTTTGCTGTAATAATTATGAGCCAGTCTTGGACTTTGTCATCTGGGTTGTTTGCCAGAACTTTCAAATGTTGGGCATGAACACAAGACATGTAATATCTGTCGCAAGCGGTCAAAAAATATCAATAGGTCTTATGTTCATTCAACAACTTCTGTTCATTTGTTTCATTATTTTTAATGTTGTCTGGATGTCTGCTCTCAAAAACTGAACATCGATAATTTAGTTAAATGCATCAATTTCTTCAGTTGTTTCTTGATATTCAGTGGAATCGTCATTGTCGTCAGCATCATTATCATCATTATAAACATTATCATCATCCCTATTATTATCAGCATCGACTGTCAAAACTGTTTTGGCGTATGACCAGCTGCAAAATTAACAATCCGAAGACCATTAACTAATATAGCGCGACCAATAAGCCAATTCCGAGTTCCTGGCGCGCAATGCGTAATGGGATTGTTTCGGGATAAATAAATACACGTGGTGAATTTGAGGCAGTACGATAGGCCGCTTCTGTGGCCTAGTGGGTAAGAGCGTTGGACTTTCTTACTCATAGTCATGCTATACGGTAGGTCGGAGGTTCGAATCCCGGTCGTGAAATTATAGTAGGGGGAGTTTCTCATCCAACCAGGCAACTGGCAGGTTTTTTCGGCCGTCTAAATTTATTTTGAATTAGTCCCCATGGTGAAGCAGTAAATTACAGATCATGTGTGTCTCCCTCATTTGAGGTAGCTATGCTACGTACATTAACTGTCATTTCGGCCATTATTATTATTAGACAGTACATAACAATAAGAAGAACCAGACGTCATTTGTTTTTATTGGCAAATTATAAAACAGAAGAACATCTTTGTTTGTGATATCGAACAATTATAACAAATATAAGTTATCTAAGTCTATCTGAGGTAAGTATGGCGGGTCTTCTTCTTGTATGGTAAACTCTCTGTCTGCCATTATCAAGTCATTGGGTTCCACCACATCTAAGAAGCCCGATTCCCTGGTGATCTTCTTGTCAGGGGCCCGCTCACCCCATGCCTCTGATAAAAAACAACTAATGGCTCCATTTGGTGTGATGCAAACAAGAATTTGCATTGTGTTGTATTTTGTATAATCACTCCATGTGATGGCGTGTAGTTTTAAATAACGAGGACGCTCTATGACAATTTCGGTACAACATATGGTATATTGGAGGTGTTGGTAGTCTTCTAGGGCTTTTGGAAGATGTTGACGTATCACTTGTTTTGATGGCCAGATGATTAGAGGACGTAGAGTAGCAGCCAACATCTTCACCCAGATATTGATTATTTGAGATACCTGCGCTGATGAAATTCCAGATATATATGACAGCAAGTCAGTAATAATCGCCATGTGCAAGTTCATCAGTACCAGCAGCAACTCTTCGTGCAGTGATGTACAGCGCTTTGGGTGAGGTTTATGTGATCTCTTAAGGAGACTAGTCTTCCTCAACAGTAGCGCATTATCTGTGTCTTGTGTTCAACGAGATTGAGGAGACTGTCAAAAGCTGATCAATTAGGGAGCTAACTATATATTCTGACTTTCTTATCATTTACCAGAAATATCCTAATAACGTTGGTTTGTTTCTTGTTGGTCAAAATCAGTGTCTTGGACAATTTCCTTAAGTTCGTCATATTTGTTCTGTAAGTTTTTCAACTTTGCTTGTTGAAAACTGCAACCCACACATTGACAAGCTGGAGAACAATTGTATGTAAAGACATAATTATGGTCATTATGTTGTGGTTGCTGGTTATTGTCAGGCATTGGGCATGGACCTTCCACACGTTTCGGTGCATTGATGTTGTGTTGCGCCGGTTCTTGTCTCAATTTTGGTGTTTTTCAGGAGAATCGTTGAGCAACCTTTACACCAAGATTTTGAATTGGGTGTGGATGTGTAGCTGTTGGATTACCAGGAATGAAATGGATAGAAAAAATTATGTTATCTGTGGATGGTGGCCAGTTTTTTTCTCCATTTGTTCGTTTCCGAGAAACCACCTTGACCAACTTGACCTATACTGCCAGGTCCCTCTTTTCAGTTGAGAAAGAATGGAGTGTGAATGGAGGCGAACACTGACATGCACCATCAGTCCACTTACACAGATGCTTTAAACAAGTTAACCGGATCGATCTAGAGAGAGTGTATATGCTGTTGAAGCAATGTTCAATAAAACAAATAATTAGACTAACAAATAACGGTCGTTTAATTAATTGAGTATCTTAATTAATAATTAGAAAAACACCGTATACAACATAGATCATACCACAAAGTTGCTGATAACAGTCAGCAACCGTGTAGTAGTACTACTAAGCTTCATTACTATTAGTCTCCTAATACTAGTTATAGATTTAGACTAGAGCTACTAAATCAGATTTAAGAACTTTAGGCAGCACTTCACCTTGCATTAAGTTGTTTATTAGACCTACATATATATCCAAGTCAAATATTTTAATTGCCATTACCAATTATCCGGATTTGTGGCATGCTTCGCATTTACAAGTCGTGGTATTGTCATCCCTTGCGCTTTGTGGATGGGCAGTGTATGGGCAAGTCTCAATGGTAACTGTCTAGGCGTGGCAATGTTTGTTCCAGTTACACGTGAATAGCATGTAAATACATATTTATCAATCCTCTCTTTGATAAATGTACCTGGCGATACTTCAAAATGGACCACACATGAATCGTCATCCATTTCCAGGAAAACACCTAGCTTTCCATTGACCAACAACTCACTTAGGTTGACCACAAGCATCGCCTGTATCCTCAGATCCATATATCTTCTCTTCCCCCTCTAATGCTAGCAAGAGGTCATAGTTAGTCATTTCTATATCATAGTTTCGAGCCAATAAATGGATAGGTTCGGGTCCTTCGGGCAGTGGTCGAGTAAGTGCTGAGATATAATCTACAGTAGGTTCAGTCAGTGAGCCCTAAGCCAATTCATTAATAACTTTCACCAACTGTGGCTCTCGCGGACGAACGACCTTATCCAAAACGATAGTGTGTTGACAGCCCACCTGCCAAGCTATACTTTTAAAACAAAATTACCAACATCCATATATTGTGGACTTGACCCAGGTTTAAGTTGCCTGAAGTTCTCACACAGATTTATTTGCATACCACCAACAAGATGTTGGTTACATCTAACACCACAACAGACACACTCAAAGTGATTCAAGACTACAGCCAAAATCATTGAAATTGTATCTATGCTTATTGTATCAGTTCTAAGTATGTTATCTTTTGCCGACTTAAAGTTCTGATCGGTTTTAATCAACTCCAGTAGTTGGCTGCTTGAAAATTTTATCTCTCATACCAGCCTAGTGATGGAGAGTTGTCGTCTTGGCACCTGAATAGAAAACAAATGAAACTAAATTGTGATATAATACACTACAATGCAATACAAAATAACTTTATTGCTGCATAGCAAACTTTACATAGGTGCATCATAATGCAGTGCAAAAAATGAATAGTTATTAAATATTACATTGATGATATTGTTTCTAACACAATCACCTTAGATTTGTTTGCTCCCTAAACCAGTTGATGCAGTTACAGCCACAACTACGCCATTTTCTGTGAGCTACCTCACAATTTTCAAGGGGTCATATTTATATAGGTAATTTGAGATCCTCAGAGATCCTAGAAAATCCACTCGTGTTCTGTGTTGTGTTTAGTAGCACTGATAAAGGTAAAAACCGATATATTTTACAAACATGTCAAATCCCCCCCTCCCCCATATTCAAATGGTTTTGCTTGAGTGCTGTCACAGATGTCATTATGCACAATATTTTTTTTCTATTTATCTTTTTCGTCCATGAAACAAATAATTGTATCCCCATATATAGCTATATATTTATTTTATTTATGGTACATTCGGACTTTTACTAAACGACAATATAAATATTTTTGCTAAATTGTGTATTACAACTAATAGGTACGTGCGTATAAACGGCTCTTCGTTCTGGATCGTGGACAGAGCCAGCACCACGGGATCTGCATTTCTTTCGGATCGTTTCGGGGGGGTTCCCCCTTTCATGAATATTCATGACGCCTATATAGGTGTTCTTATTGGTTTGACTGGTGGATGACGTCAGGGGTTTTCCATACTTTAGCCTCGTTTTCGAATTTTAATGATCGGCCGAAAATTTAATTAATGGTGCGTTGATGAAGTTACATGTTGACAAAAGCCATCTAAATTAGACTTGAACAAATCTTTTAAAATATATACAAACATATACAAAATGTAGATAATGTTCTAAAGTTTAATTTGCTGAACGTTTCATAGTCGTATGTACATTCGAACGTCTGTAATAGCTTGAATATTTGGACGCCCGCTTTTTTTCTGGTTCGCCGTTGCCATTGGGAAATCCACCTAGAAACATGTATATGGTCACATGCTGACAAACGGATGAAACATATGGCAATGCAGTAGACATTAGTTAGTTTTGTAGCTTTCAATTAGTTATTTAGACAGCAGTTAGTTATTTAAATATTTAATCATTTAATTTTTTAGATATCAATTACTTTTTTAGACATTAATAAAAAAAATTAACATTAATAACATTTTTTAGACATCATTTTTTTAGACATCAATTAACTATTTAGAAATTAGTTATTTATTTAGATAGTAATTAGTTATTTAGATATCAGATAGTTATTTAGATATCAGTTAGTTATTTGGCCATCAGTTAGTTATTTAAATTTAGACATTTAGTTTTTTATACATCAATTTTTTATACATAATTTAGTTATTTAGACATCAATTAGTTATTTAGACATCAATTAGTTATTTAGACATTAGTTAGTTATTTAGACATTAGTTAGTTATTTAGACATCATGATGCAGTTACTTATTTAATTATTTAGACATCAGTTAGTTTTTTAGACATCAATTAGTTTTTTAGACATCAGTAGTTTTCTAGACATCAATTAGTTATTTAGACAAGCTATTTCATTGAATATTAAGAGAGTAATGTACATTACTGTGAAAATTGGATTTGAGGTCACAGACCTTCCCATTCATTTCCATGTTAAATAAGTAACCATAAATTTGACATTTTTGAAGAAGTAAAAAGTCTCTAACTTCCTTAATATTTGAGCTATAATCATGAAACAGATACCATTGGAATGTTTGATTCTTGTTCTTCAATCAGTATTAAAAATTGGTGCTCTATCTTTAATTTAATTATTTTAGTCACGTATCTACAACTAATAAATGAATATATCTAGTGATTCTATTGTTTGTTGTAAATGTATTGGTACCTGATTTAAAGTGTTGGATACGTCCAATATCAGTAAAATAGCCGTCCAGTATCAGTTGTAGTTCTGCAGCACCCGTTCTCAAACGTCACCACCATCGACCTGATGTTTCTTTCAGTTCAATGTTCACCACTCAATCAACAAAATTGGCGCCAAACTTGACGCCCTCCCAAACAATGAGCGCGAATACTAAATGAAATGAAGAATTCCCTGCGGACTATTTTACCGGTGTGTACACAACTTCTGTGATCAAGAGATTTCCTGTTTTATTGTCATGCGAACTCGAGTAGGTTATCTTAATTCCATCTATTGCCGTCAATCTCCGCCAGTTTCAAGCGAATTAACAACAGCCTGAAATTGTCGAATAATCGTCCCAACCGTCACGCTTCGTTTCGTGACTTCCCATACCTTCGGTAGATGGCACCACGACATAATTGGATAATTGATGTGTGACAAGTCACTGCGGATAAACCATCCCTATATCAGAGATAGTTATTGGTGTTTATATTACATACTCATCATATTCTAAATCAAATTAAAATACAAAGAAATCTGTTTTAGAATATTCTTTGATTGAGACTGAATTAAAAGATTGAGTTTTTTCCTTCTTCAAGTTCTTGTATCTTTATCAATGACAGATAGTTTATAATTATATATATGTATCTTCATTGTGTGTATAAGATACTCTGTTACGTTCTGTGGCCAAACTACTAGTGTTCTTCACCACAGATCTCTAGTCTAGAATCCGAGTTAAAATTGGATTTATGTCTGAAGAGTATTTCATCTCTCATATCACCTTGATTATTTCAGTAATTAGATGACCCTATCATATAAATAATAATAATAATAATAGTATAACAGTAACTATGTATATGTATATTTACTTGTATATCTAATTCTAACATTACATAATTAACATCTGGTCATGATTAAATTGATAAATTATAACCTAGTTGTAAATGACATGTATCATGGGTTTGTTGTCTTTTCGGGACAAGACCGAATCAGGACAAGACCAATATATATATAATATATATATCACTGTTGATATACGAGCAAACATATCAATTATGTAACTTTCTATATTAAATAGTTTTTCATAAGTTTGAATAAACCCATATAGCCAAACAATATCGTCCCAATCTCAGCCATCTTGGCATACGACACCGTCCCGATCTCGGCATACAACATCTTCCCGATCTCCGCCATCTCAGCCCCATTTCGAAATGAGATAGCCGACTTTGGCCCGATCTAGGTTTTGCACGTGGGATCGATCTCTGCATCTAGGCTATATCGGTTTCATCTAGGCAGTATATTTGAGTCCATTCTAGGCTTTGTCTGGTTTAATTATGTATACAGAGAATGGAATCCACTTAACATATACAATTTGGATGTTCTCCTTGATGATTTAATTGAAATAGGATATTTTGGCAAAATAATTTCAAACAAGCATCATGCTCATTTCCAAACAATTCATTACTGAAATAAAGTCGGGGAATAGTAATACATCAAGCATTGTACATTCTCTCAAATGGAAAAGGAATTGTATATATGCTTATTTTAGTATTTCAGTAATATATAGCTTGTCAGTGTATAGCAGAACTTCAAACTGCATGTAGGCATCACACATCCTAATATTTTATTATAGAAAAGAAATGTGCAACTATTTTCTCTTTGATAGACTTTATTTAAATATCATCAGATAACAGTATCCGCTTGACCCTCCCCCCATTCCTGTTTTTGGCCCCAGTGAACCTCTTTGAAAGGCACTCCTGGATTTCTTTGTCTGTGCCATCCCTCGTTTCATGATTTCTCCTGACAGATTCTGCAATTAAAATACATAAATAGTAAGATACCATTGCATATATCTCAATTTGTAATGAAATTTAGCATGTTAATTTCATAAAATAAACTAATAACGCTGACACCAAATATACTTTAGGGCAGTACTCTCAAGCATCCCTATTCTGACAATTATTTAACACTACACACTGTGCAATTACTTACTGTGGATGACTTAGTTCAGTGATTTTAGTGCATTGAATAACTTCTTGTTTTTTTACACCAGTCGGGTTAAACTTCATGCTAATTTTGTTTGTCAGGTTTTCCCGACAAATTCTCCTGCAGACATCCTTCAGGCCACACCCACCTACAGTGTCCAGTAGCGATTACTGGTGAAAAAAGAAGTGACTATTATTTGTACAAACTGGGGTTTAGAACTGCTTTCAAGATCATTTCACTCACATCACAGCTTGCAGCAGGAGGAAACCTGCAACACCTAAGTGTTGCAGTACACTTGGCAATCAAATAAATTAAACTTTAGAAAATATATGGAATAAATAAGTTGTTCCTAACTTGGTAATTTAAAGATAAAGTTTGGTATTAGTATTAAGCAGAAACACAGACCAGCATTATGATTTAATGATAAAGTCTGGATGGAAATCTGCTGAAATATGTGTCTATTGTTGTCAGTTATTTCTTGAATGTTGATTGGACAAGAACATAATGCAACAGCAAAGCATTCAACTACTTAGACAACTCAAAGGTCTATAGTTCAATGAAACACAATTATTGTAAACTTTTCGAATGGATGAAGTGTTCGTCTGCTACTTTTCTCTCCAGACACAAACTCTTCTTCCGATCCGCATGGCAGTTTCAAGTCTGCGGGGGGGGGGGTTCACCTGCCTCTTCTGGCAACTCCTGTTGAGTGTGGCGTGACAGCAGCTGTTGCAACATTCGCCTTTCCTTCCACTGCTCTTGTCGGATGTCTTCGTCGACAGTCAGCACAGGAGTTAGCATTCTTGCTACGAAAGGTTAAAAACATCAATGTATAAATTGCATGACTTGGATAACCTAAACAGTTCTGGAGCATACTTAAGGGTAATGACAACCCCCCCCCACCCATCATACATAGTAGACTCAATATGGATTACAATAGTTAATCTTAACTTAGCTTGTATGTAGACGTGTACACTATATATATATATATATATATATATATATATATATATACACACACACACACACAATATATATATATATATATATATATATACACAGAGCTTTATGTAGGACCAAATAGACTTTTTTTGTTACTTCATTTTCTTACCCATATTTCTCTGCATAAAGCTATGATACACACCTATATATAGTGTACATGTCTATACATAATTTGTCTAATGCCTGACATGTAATAGCCTGAAATGTTAACTCATATATTTCAATTTAATCATCTGGAAAATTTCTTCTTAACTTATGCGAACCAAAACCAATTCGATCATCGGATCAAGAGAGCAGCTTTCATAGCTGCTGATCAAATGGCACCTAGCAATTAATTAGTCAATGAATGGGAAGCCACCTAAGGCCCGACATGTAGTCTTGTATGAAGAGAAATGTAGGGAACGACTAGCGTGTATTATTCAACGTTTTGTCCAATATGAGTCCTCGTGAAATGACTCCATTTCTAAAGTAAAAAATAGGGTGCAATTTCACTTTATTGGTACTAAAAAAGCTAGCATAAACTAGATATTTATAAATCCAGGAAATTTACAATCGCGCATGCATTATTCATAATGACTACATCATCATCAAATTATATCAGAACTGTACTACGTACATTTTATAATATATTTATGAAGCGAGATTATATCGGATTAATATGAAAAACCACACTCTGGACTGTAATATTCTAAACAATTACAGACCTGTTTCGAATTTTACATTTTTATCTAAAGTTATAGAAAAGGCAGTTGCTTTCCATCTAAACAAATATTTAATCAATAATAACCTTAATGAATCACTACAGTCTGCCTATAAAAGTGGTCACAGCACTGAAACAGCCTTGGTTCGAGTGAAAAATGATATTATGATGTCAATTGATCAAGGTAAGCCAGTAATACTTGTTCTTCTGGACCTGTCTGCTGCATTTGATACAGTTGACCATAATGTACTTTTCTCTAGGTTAAAAGATATGTTTGGTCTGTCAGGTAGAGTACTTGAATGGTTTAGATCCTATCTGGAACAACGCTCCCAGAGAGTGTCTGTTCATGGTATTTTATCTGACATTCAGTTTTTGTTATCTGGTGTACCACAGGGTTCAGTTCTTGGTCCTCTGGTTTTCACAATGTATACCCGTCCTCTTGGGATCATTGCGCAGCGATATGGGATTAAATATCACCTGTATGCTGATGACACACAGCTGTATATATCACTGGATCCTGACAATGAGTTAAATTTCTCCTCTTCCTTGAAGAATTTAGAACATTGTATTGCCGATATCCGGCTATGGATGACTCAAAATCTTCTAAAACTAAATGATAATAAACAAATATTTTATATTTGGCATCACCACATTGTGTTAAATCCCTAAAGACACCAGCATTACAGATTGGTACATCTTCGATTACCCCTAATGGGTCAGTAAAAAATCTAGGGGTTATTTTTGACCAATGTATTAACATGCATGAACATGTCACATCAGTATGCCGAGCTGCCTACTACCATCTTAAGAACATCCACTGTTTAAAAGCATTCTTGACACAAGAATCACTTTTAACTGTAGTTCATGCCTTTGTTACATCTCGTATAGACTATTGTAACTCCCTGTTATATGGTATATCTGATTATAACATTAATCGCCTTCAGCGAATTCAGAATAGTGCAGCTCGCATTGTAACAAATACTAGAAAATATGATCATATTACCCCCATTCTTCAAAAACTACATTGGCTACCTGTTAGACAGCGTATCCATTTTAAGATTCTGTTAATAACTTATAAATCTATTAATGATATGGCACCAGAATACCTGTGTGAACTGGTTTCCATTAGAAAGTCATCCCGAAAACTCAGGTCATCCAGTCAGATACTATTGAAGGTGCCAGTGTCTCGGCTCAAGTCATATGGTGATTGTGCGTTTAGTGTTGCAGCCCCCACTTTGTGGAATAAGTTGCCGGCAAATATTAGAAATGAGTCGTCTCTTGGAAATTTAAGTCTCTTTTAAAAACACACCTATTTAAGGTCGCTTTCACAGATAAATAATTATTATCTTTTAAATCATTACAGGGTTTTTACAGACATTATTTGGGGTATTATTATATTACATATTATTTGTACAGCGCCTTTGAATGGCTCCTGCTAGTAAGGACGCTTTATTAAATATACATTATTATTATTATCTTTTTGGAGAAGTGGTAGGAATGTTGATTTCCTTATGAGCAAAGCAGCTAGGTGATGGTCTGGAAGTTTGTGGTCTTCCTGGTGGAGATGACCTTTAAGTATTCTTCGGTGCCTCGAGTAGACTGGGCAGTTGAGCAGATAATGTACCGGGTCGTACACTCGTTGACAGTGCCGGCATATTGTTGCGGATGACGCGTCGGTGAAGTTCCCGTGAGTAGGTCCAGAAACGTTGTCTTCTGAGTTGAATATCGGCCAATCTGTTGGTAAGGTAATTATCTCCAACTTACAGTGGTCTTCTGGTACCAATCCTTGGATGCTGATGTGTAATCTGAATACATCGAATCAAGTCGATTAGATATGAAACTGTCAACAAGACGGTTAAATGTGCCTGGGGTCTGTTCGTCATTTTCGATGATGTCAAGACTCGTGGCTTCATTTGCTAGTTGATCGGCTCGGTCGTTGCCCTCAAGGTTAATGTGGCTTGGAACCCAGTGCAGTATTACTTGGATTTCCCCATTCCTGATGGTTGATGCCGTGGTGTAGATTTCTGTGGACACAGTTCGCGCGGTTGGTGTGTTTTGTATAACAACTTTTGTTGCATAGATTTTGCAATAGCAGACTAGTTCTGGTTTGAAAATACTAACATCTTTTAAAAAGTATCCAAGCTAAACTGCTATTACGATTTGCTTTTGTGCAGATGTCAGTTTTTTAATAGCAAGTAAGCGATCAGTTTTAAAAGTATTCGCTTCATGACGCCTGGCCGTTGTTCAAACTAATCTTTGAAGACGGTGAAAACTGGGGTATAAAGTTGGTACAATATTGCTTTGAAGAAAGATACATCGACTGAAAAATAGCTATAAATTGGGTGGCTTAGATAATTACCCTTAAAATTCTCACAACTGTCATGACGTGACTTGGGTGTTTTACTCCCAGACACCACAACTGGAATTGATTCGAGACTGGTGGGACTTAGGGACTGGTGATACATTACAAATGTCTCGGCATGAATAGTCGCCACTGTGGATTCAGTCTCCTGAAGAATCGTCCAGAGTTTTAATTCACCCTTCGAGGTTCTCTGTGCCTGTACCATATTACACACGGCTAAAATACACACCATATATATTATATATATATAATGTGTTTGTGTTGAAATAATTTTATAGGAAATAATACAACATGTAAGATTTTTGAGATATAGCAATAACTGGTTATGTTTTATCATAACGGTTGTAATGATATGCAAATAACATACCTCCACATTTAACCTTGATAAGTTTATGAGAAATAAATCTTTAAAAATATGTTCTAGCAACAACAGATCCATACGAAGTTACCACATTAATTGATGCAATTAAACGTACGGACAATTTGGCAGTTAGTTAGTTTTCCCAACTGTTCGCTAGGTGCAGCACCATTGGCTAACGAGAGACTTTGAAAATAACATACGCATCCTATGATTTAGATCTAGTACGGAATATACAGCCAGATATCTGTCATTGTTCTTACCAGATTGGCTCCACATATATGGAAAAACATGAGTCTGAACTCTGAAAACCGGAAATTTACTAAAAATATTTCCGCGGCCCTGTTTTTAATGGAAAGTATATACGAGAGATCCCGGAGATGGCACACAACCGTGTTTGTTTACAATTATTAATCGCCTATTAACATCAGTTTACGAAGTACATTTTCTATTAGCTTAAATGGTATTCCATCCAAAAACAATAGTCAAGCGCAAACAAGTTTCGATAATTGGGAGTAACTGGCGGATTATTCCCAGATAGCACAACAATGTTGGACCAATCATGGTCCAATGTTGTGCGCTACACTGGTCCATGGGTGGCATACTATGTTTGGCCAGCGTAGTTTTGACCGCCGGGCCAATCTTGGCCTAATACTGGCAAATCATTATTGGTCCAACGTACGTTGGCCCTACGTTGTAAACAACGTTGGTCCAATGATGGTCCTCAACAGTAATGGAAACAAAATATGCATTCAAAAGCTTTATCCTTTTTTATTGAATTAATTCTACAAAATTGTTCCTTAAATGTACGTAATACGAAAAAGGCAATAAGTGCAATAAGTGCAAATTCATATACAAAGCAGTCAATCAAAATCTTGCAGCATCTGTGCCACCTCGTCCAGCCGTGAATAGAATAGAAATAAATAATATTATGATAGAATATAATCTATTAAAACGAGCATCAAAATTTTATGATGACAAAATAATTATATTTCCAAAATGCATTTTAAACACAAACAAATTTCAAGTGTCTACACTTAAAAGATGCAAGTGAATTCATTACTGCTCTTATTTTCCAACATATAGTCAATCACATAATCACGATGAGTTTATCCGTGGTGTTGCAACATATACGATCGTTTGGTGTCTTTTTACGGTCGTTTGGTGTCTTTCTAACAATTGATGCAAAGAATATATAGATATTTGTTCAAAAGAAAATATTTCGCTCTGTGTTAAATAAAGACAAACAATAGTCTAATTAAATCATATCCGAGCAATGTCGATTGTAGAATTAGTCATCGGTTACAAAAATTATACCAGGGAACAAAAATAGTATTTACAAACTATATAGTTGCAAACTTCCATACATACTTTATCCTGGATATCTGATACCTTCTTATACACTCTAACAGATTCTGTAAGTAAATAAAACATACGGAGTTACATTCACAATAACAACAACATGTATTCCATTCCTGTGTTACACTTTTGAAAATGATGTTTATGTGATTGCAAAATGTACTTTCAGAAAGATCTAATTTGACATTAAACACGCGGATCCTAGTATATATTGGAATATATCTCAGAATAATTTGTATACCATAATTCAGTAGCTACCTTTCTTCCTTTCCTCCCTCGCCTTCCTCCCACCACCTCTGTCTGGGGCACCCTGTAACCACTTCCGTGTCTTTCTTCTTTATTTGGAAGATCTTTGAGGCTTCTAGAAAAACACCAACAACCGCATGTCATGTGCATGGATAATCTGGTAACATAAATACAATTAATAGCCTGTGTCATAATAATAACCTTCTGTAGAGTTGATAAAGATATGAAAAACATCATATGTTCATCTGAAATGCAGGAAACATCTAGTTAATCCAAATAATAATATTTGAAGCGCATTTGGACATTAATTTATCCATTTGGAGTAACCTAAATGTCAGTTACAATTTCTTATTTTGCAAATCTTATTTTTTCCGAATGGAATGTTTATGGTGTATATACTGATACACTAAATTTAATCCTAATTTGTTCAAGAACACATTGACCAACAGAGCAATACCCTAAATTAAGATATCTCCAGATAAGTTGTTATTTTTCCACATAAAACAACATGTTATTATATACGAATACCTTTAATTACTCTGTCAAGATTTATATTGATTACGCCAATTTTGCTGCCTCTTCCGACCCAGTTATAATGACCGGGGTAATGATGTAGAACAAATATGGCTGAGCAAGTGTTCAACCGTATATTTGGTGGTGACGTCACCCAAACTACACAAACACGTCACCTAAAGAAATAAGTAAAACTATATTTCTCTAAAATAAAAACATAAATAAAAAAATAATACTAGGTGAGGATAATGATCATCCATTTTTGTCATATCGGTTATTCTATAGTTAGCCAAAAGGATTTCGATATACCAACAGTATAATATACATCATGATAATACACTGTTTCTGCCATTTATAGTCATTTGGTATATCGAAATATTCACCTCTAAATCTTGATATTCGAAAAGATGAACGAGAAATGCTCAACTGTCTGAATTCTTTTCGGCCGCCAAAAGGTGAAGGTCGTTTGTTGTGGTTTTCATTCTAATATATTCCGCCTACTCGAGGCGCACCTCGTAATAGCCAACATCGGTCCGACACTGGTCCAATGCTGGCAAACTGTCTACAACCTTGCCGGCCTAACGCGACGTTGGTTTTACGTTGTTGTGCTATCTGGGATCTGCCTGTCAAACTACATGCCACTCGGGGTGCTATCAAGGTCTCGTATAAAAATATATATTCAGACATAATTTTCATTTGTACTGGTATGTTTTCCTCGCTGGTCAACATTGATCACCGAAGATGACAAACATGATCCCACATACATGTGGAAGTCTTCCAACCCCATTTATCACGACTCGTCACAGTGAATGACGCCCGGTCTGAGTCACTTATCTTGTTTTAAAAATGTTCACAATAAAATTTTCGAGTTTATTGGTACAATGTAACGTATATCAGGCTGATATCGGCTTCCGAAAATTGATTGACCTCCCCGGAAGTTGGGGCAGCGACCCCCCCCCCCCCCAGCGAATGTTTGTCCGGATCTGGCAACTGAGCCATTGGAATAATAATTTAAATTCCGATATTAATTTAAGAAATAAAATTTAAAATTTCATATCAAGTCCCAATATTTATAAACAAATATCTATTTCCCGGAATACTTCCTGAATTACTAAAAATAATAAAATTAATCCAAATTTTCAAATCGATGGACTAAGAACTTTTAAATAATATATGCAACACGGTTAATTTACAATGGTGTTAATTGACTTTTTTCTCATTCAAAAATAATTTTGTTGATGCTTTACAGCCACATTTTGTAAAGTATCACGATTTGCCCGGTTGTTAGTATTCAGTGAACCGATCATAGATATGCTTTACACATTTCCCCGAAACTCACTTTGAGTGATAGTAATATAGGACTAAAGTACTCTTTTTGGACTCTGACTTTGAAAATAGGTTAGTTTAGGTTATAAAAGGTATATTCCAAAACACTATTATATATATATATATATATATATATATATATATATATATATATATAAGAGTAAGAGAGAGAACTATGGTATATTTATATATATATATATATATATATATATATATATATATATATATATATATATATAGAGAGAGAGAGAGAGAGAGAGAGAGAAACAGTAGATATATATATATATATATATATATATATATATATATATAAGAGAGAGAGAGAGAGAGAGAAGAAACACAAAAAAAATATGATATATATATATATACAGTGTGGGGGGAGAGAAAGTGTTATCTGAATCACAATCCGATATTTTCACTCTGTAAATTATTTTATGTTATCACTGTAAATTTGCCCATAAATAAATACCACACATAAACGCCATTCACAAATACGTATAACTAACCCATTAACACGTGAATAAATCTGTCGTCAATGGTTCCATGAAGTAGAAATGAGATCCCTGCGCCTTGAAGCGGAACGATGGATGGCAGCTTAAAGTCAGATACAACCAGAAGGAGGATCCGGCGACGACACAGACACCATTACTGTAACTGCCTCATTTTCACTCCAGAATGATGCCACGACAGTTATATAAAAACTGTTTTATTCTGGCAGTGCGGCATCAGTTATATATGTTCATAATACCCTGTATGAAATACGAGTAGATATTTAACATGTTTGTACAAACAACTTATACACAATAACAATATATGTAATTAACAGTTATTTAAATAATTAAATTAGAGAATCATTTATTTACATGTACATTATAATATAGTAATGAGTACAAGGAATAATTTGGCTACAATATAGCATATTAAACCTATATTACCAACTGCACGACAAGTGAGCGTATCAAAATGGTAACGAAAATTTATTATTACACAATAAACACCATACTCCCTCGTGATGATAGTACTGGGACGTAGAGATGACATAGGCAGGATCACTGGTTTACCATAGACTAGAAATCAATGTAACTATGGCGCAGCACTAATGATAAACAAAATCAAGAATGTAAATCAGCTCAACCATAACTATATCAATGACCTTGTGAATGCTGATGTACACGTCTAACAACAAGAGAAAACTAATTAATTGTATACGCAGCAAGAACACGCTTCGATTAGTACCTAGAGAGTATTACATGGTATTCAGAGAGTATTACATAGTATCCAGCGATTATTGCTTATTATATACAAGTTTACAAATTATTGAACGTTAAGGAAAGCAATAAAAGACTCAATGAATTAGTGCGCATGTTAGAAACTGTCTGAACGTATACTGTGTATAATGAACGTAAACAGTGTATAATGAACGTATATTGTGTATAATGAACGTATATTGTGTATAATGAATTCCCCGCAACCACAATTATATAAAGACTGGCATGTTTGGGAAATCCCTTTTCCCTCCCCAAAATATCGACTCATGCGAGTATATGCGGTACATGCATGTTATTGTGCTGTACTCACTGGTGAAGTGGCTTGTCAAACACGCCATAGTTTTGATAATATTGTAAATAGGCAATCTGTAACGTCCATACACTGAGACAGCCAGTTTCAAAGCCTGGGTGTTGAGTAAAGCATGTTGTTGGAGCGATCTCACTGTTGAACTGCACTTATTTCTGCAATATTCGTTGTTGGTTTTTTTGGCAGCAAACTGTGATGGAAATTTGAATTTTTATATTCTGGTTAGGAACATTCTTGAAAAATATGCCATCATCAGAAATTTTGGAATTGTCTCTTTTATGAAGCGACATTCAAATATGCTAATCAACTGCTAGTCAGATGCCCAAAAAATATCGGCTGCTATCAGTGTTGTGTTGACACGTAATTCGTAAAAATACTATCCTACAAAAGTAACAAGTGACAAGAGTACGACAAGAGTACAAAAAAGGACAACTGACGCATATTTAATTTATGAGTTTATTAAAAGTGAGAATAAATAAGTCGGGACCTAAATATGAGCATGCTGTAGCCATATTATAGTTGGATGAGCAAATATCGTAGTTGATATGGCTTGAATTAATCGTGTTCCATGTGGACGTTGGCTATTGTCAAACTTACCACATGGTCGTCCCATTATATTCACTGTCGATGCCTAATTTTGTTCCATGGAGCTTCAAGTAATCGATATCAAAAGTGAACCCCAAAGTGTTTTCTTGGACTTTAACGTACAGGTCGAAACTAATTTAAAATTAACCGCAAATATTGTGGCGCGTCTCGTAGTCCCTCATAGTCTCTTGTTGGGAAGTGATCTGATGAGGCAGTACCGAGGAACTATAGACTATGTTCAACAGTTGGTCCATCTAAACGGATGGGTCAAACAAAAACATTACATATGGAAACACTAACACTATTCAACCCCTCTATAGTTACTTTTCATTTCCTCCAGTTTTATCAGGAGTGACTTCCAGCCGACGTGAATCGAATATGATCCCATCGATACTACGCACGGCCTCTCCTGGTCTAATGTTATTTTGTCGATTATTATTATTATTATTATTATTATTATTATTGTATTTATATGTCTCGCAAAGTCCGCCTGGTCACACAAATATAGAGTAAGTAGTTTCTTGTGACCCAGAAAGCCTAAGCAACAGAAACTTAAGGGAGCCCTGTTCGCATCGTTTAAACTACAGAGTTACGTTGAACAAATATTGGCGAGAAATTATGTGTGGTGGCCATCCATGGATATAGATCTCCAGACAATGGAAAAACATTTTTAATTCATGTCAGGTAAATCAACTTTCACCAGCAAAGACACGACCATCCGTGGGAGTATACAGCAAATCCATGGAGCCAATTGCATTTAGACTTTGTGTGTCCTTTCCGGGGACGCATGTTCCTATTGGTTGTAGATTCGCACACCAAATGATTGAAAGTGTTCCAGATGCAGAACATAACGAGCCGAAACACAGTTGAGAGACTGGTGTATTGTTTCACCACTCATTGTTTGCCAGATTGTATTGTGAGTGACAACGGCCTGTCGTTCACAAGTGACGAGTTCCGTGAATTCACATCCGCCAATGAAATACGGCATATATTCCCCGCCCCCTATCACTCGTCAACGAATAGCTTAGCAGTGAAAGCGGTTCAGTCATTCAAGGAACCAATGAAACGCATGCAGTCTGCCCCATTACAGTTGAGCTTGATGCGATGGCTTGCAAATTACTAACACAGCATTCAACACAGCAATCGACCTCAAATCTTTCACCTGAGGAAATGTTGCTTCGTAGAGCTCCAAAGTCAAGACTTGACTTGATTCGCCTGAACACAATAACTAGGGTGGAAGAGAAGTAGATGAGGCAAAAGGTGCAGCATGATCAACTCGCCAAGGATCGAAGAATTGATCCGGGTGGTCCTGTATTAGTGCGTAACTTCATGCCTGGACCACAATGTTTACCTGGCGAAATTATCCAACGCACAGGTCCAGTATTATTCACAGCCAAAGTGTCCTATGGATATGTTGTCAAATAACATCAAGATCATCTTATGCTCTGCGCATGTAACCATCCCTGTAAGTGTACTGGTTGCACCCTCCTACAAAGAAGAAGCACCAAGTACTACCTTGGAGTTTCGACTCCTCCATCGATCATGTCGGAACCTGTAAATGCTGAGAATCAATCAACTGAAACTCTGGGTTCTCCCGTGAAGTGTATACAGCCGCAGCCCATTGTTGTGTGATTCTATACCTGCACCGAGTACACTATACTGCTGTACACATCAGTCAACAAGCTCATATCAACGTCATTCTACCAAGATCACACGAAGCATTCCTCCCGTGTGACTTGATCTTTGAAGACACTGACCTGTATTACAAACTGGCAGTGTAGTTATGTCCAGTTCTTGGGGTGGGTATATTACCGAAAATACAACAGAACCTACTGGGTGGATAATTAGTGTTAATGGGCTTTCTATTATAAGGAGGACGAATGTGATATCTTGTTGGATAACTAAACGATCCCCCACTTGGTTAAATATGGACGGATCCCAGCGCACGTGTAATTATGTAAAATAAAGCTTGTTGTATCGCGTTACTTAGAGATAAGTGCACAATTTCTAGTTATCAAAATAAAAAGTGATTATTTTTACAGCAGACTGGAGAATTAGTTTTGTTTTTTAAGGATTATTTCTCCGGACATTAAAACTGTATGCGAGGACATTAATATAATATGTAACTTTTCTGTGGCTGTCAGGATCATATTTACTTTATGTCTAGTCAGTGTATCAGTTTGATCTATGAAAAAAGAACAACAATACGTCAATTATTATTAGTATAAGTACTTGATCTTAAAAAGTATAATTAACTGTAAATAATTATATATCAGAAAGAATAATTCAATATTTAACAAACTAATGCGTGAAATACGTTTCCATGTTTAAGGCTGGATATTTAATTAAGATATCACATTTAAAAATCGGGTCTTCAAAACATTTTGCAGCTGAGATGATATAGAATAAATATGCTCATAAATCCAGGCAGAATATCAACACAGAATAATACATCGTGTACGTAGAAGAGGTAGTTAAAATGTCCGTTTTTTATCGGAGACAAAGTGATGAAACTTAATAGAAGCAAACACCAACCTCTCACAGTTCTCCAGCAGCCAGAGAATTAATAAGGATGTTTAACCATACTTCTTTGGATGGGAAAGAATTATACACGTCAGTGGACAGATGGCGCTGGTGATTGTTTTGAAGAAACGGCTTATCCGGATCTACACAGTTGGACATCCTATCGTAGGTATTATGATCCTTGATAGTACTTGGAACTTGAATAGCAATGAATTGCATAAATAGCAGCCAGGATTAAATATGGCTAATATATATTTTATGTTCTTCTTGTTATTACATTTATATTTATATTATAATAATAATGCATGTTTATATAACGCCAGAACCAGGTAACCCTGTTCTGAGGCGCTGTACAATATTATTATCCACGACTCAGACCTGTTTCCACCCAACACACATCTCAACTCCCAAGGGTGCATACAACGCATGCTGCCATTATAGGCGCAAAGCGTTACTCAAACACAGCCTTCGCGTCCTGTCAGCTACTCATTTTTTATGGATGAGTGAACCAGTCGCCACATGACAACATTGCAGCTCAGGGAAACTCGAACCCGCGACCCTTCAGCTACGAGCCCTACGCTCTAAATAATTGATTTATTTTCTGTTTTGTTACACGCACGCACGCACACACACACGCGCACACACACACACACACACACACACCTATTTTAATCCAACTATATATTTTATAAATGAAGTTCTACCGCTTGCAGATATAAGAATATCGGCTGCATATGATCTATTCTTGGTTTATACGAAATGTTCCACGGGACTCCATTACTGTCATTTAGTAAAAATGTTTTTTTTGTATGCGATTTCTGAGGAAGTAAACTGTATTCCTTTTTAGTTTGACATCCATATAAATCTGAATCATTTGTCTCATGTGTGAGAAGAAGAATTAAATTCGTTTATTTCAACTTTCATAATAGATCATTTAATGAAAGCAAACACATATAGAATGTTGAAAAGGAGGATGTTTGAAGCATTGCTTATATAATGCATCGCCCTTAATATAACATTAAAACAGTCATGACAAATTTAAAAATAAAAAGATGTGGAACAGTCAACAGACATAATAATATATTTTATTATGAAACAACACAAAATTCATATAAGTTTAATTATGAAATGATTAATCATTGTTGCAATAATATATTATTGTGTATATTGTATCATATATTTTGTATTTGAACAGTAAATAAAATTACAAACATACCTCAGCATCGGTATCACTCATAGTAGTAGTAGTAGTAATTTTATTCATAATTTCCAATCATGATAATAATAATGCGATTTTAAAGTTAAAATATATTAATATAACATACATACAATGTGGCAATGTGCTGTCTTCCTACTAGCCCCTACAATTGATATTATTATCAGAACACGAGAAATATGAAACAGATTAATTTGGCAATGAGGAGCAACGAATTCGTGTTATCCTAAATAATAGCTAAAACGTAATTGTATCAGAGAATTAGAGATGACATGCTTCCTTTCAAATCAAACCAGGACAATTTTTTTATACCGATAACATAGCATACTGGGATGAGGACACCAACGTAACATGACAAAATAGACAGCCATTAAACATAACAAATACAGCGCTTACTTTGAGCCACTGTCATAACAATAACCATAGGTACATTTAACAGAGCTATAGTAAACACTTAAGCTCGAGATGAATTATTCGGAATCATACTAGACCATTTGTTCCCTATATGTGTGGAAACGTATATAATGGGAGTTTGATATGAAGTAAATTGGTTTGTCTAGCTGTGAGGATATTTTGAATTTGATGGCTAAATTGGAATGTCGAATTAAATGGTAGTGGTAGTCTATTATCAATAAAATCGAGCATAAACAAGGTGGTTTGGTATTCATATAAATCCTTCAGTTGTAAAATACCCGACCGTTTGAATAAAGGATCTGTGTGGCTTTTGAGTCCAGATTTATTGCACGTTTTTGTAGTTTAACTGTCTTGTTCATATTAGCATGACTAGTATTTCCCCAGGCTAGTATCCCGTAGGACAAATACGGATGGATTAGTGCAACATAAAGTGTTCTTAGGCTGTCATATGGTAAAAAGTGTTTTACTTGATTTATTGAAACAATGACTCGTGATATTTTACTATTTACATGGAATAACAGTTCTTTTTCCATGTTAATGTTTCATCAATATAGATGCTAAGACATTTAGTTTCCTGATCAGTTACAGTTTAAGCCAATTCTTTCCAGTGTTATGTCAGCTATATTTACATTGAATTCCGCCAAGTTACATCTCGCTGTTTTCGGATTTATATCAATGTATTTTGTTTTATTGACGTTCAATGGAAGTTTATCAGCACAGAACGATTCATATAAACCATTAATTGCTTTATGGCGTTGATGTAGAGTGTATTTAAATTATAATGGGACAAATATAAAGTTGTATCGTCGGCAAAAGATAAAATATCAAAATTACTTGATTTACCAATATCATTAACATAAACAAGATAAAGTAAGGGACTCAAGATGGACTCTTGTCACACGTCACATTTTATGTCTCTCAAGGAACACTTAGAATTGCCAACAGATTGGGTTCTATCGGACAAGTAAAGAAATGAACATATTCTTAATTATGTGCTTAAAATATTAATTGTTTTAAGATTGGGAACATTTTCATCCATAATTTAACACCGATAATACTAACTGACATTAAATTTCTTTTCGTCTTACAAAATTTTACATAAAATTTCCTTTTTACTAGAGTTTTTAATTTTACAATATCTAAAATTTTAACACTTATATTAAACAAACAATTAATGGATGGGTATGATCTAAATAACTAGCTTTGGCAATATTACGGTTTACTTTCTTTTTTAGTAGCATCAAAGTATGTAATTGAGACTTGTAAGTATTTCCCCATATCTGGCATGCGTAACTTAAGTAGGGTAGTATTAATGAACAATATAACATGTACAAGTGGTTGTTTTCAAGCATGTGTTTGACTTTATAAATAATAGAAAAAAATTCGAGACATTTTTACAAACAGCATTAAGATTGATCTCGGCCCATATCGACCTCGGCCCACATCGATCTCGGCCCATCTAGTTGGTTGTTAAAGTGGTATTTTAATTAAATATATACGTTTGTGTACAAAAATAAAATGTTACTTGAATGTCTACGTGATTTTACGTTTTCTAACTATCATGTCTATGTCGGCTCTAGTTACTCTAGCATTATTTTATTGAGTAGATTGTGGTTGCTGGGCGTGTTTGACTTGTCTTCTGCGTGTGTGTGTGTGTGTGTGTGCGCGCGCGCGCGTTGTGGGTTTTGTATATATATATATATATATATATATATATATATATATATATATAATATAATTTATTTCGTACTTTATACATGGCATGCAGTACAATAATTTGTAGTAGAAATAAGAATAATGTCTACAAGATGAAATGGAACAGGGATAGAATCAACCAGTGGATATAAAATCAATTAAGTGACATATATCGCTACGACTTAGGTCTGTAATCAACATTCCACTCCTCTTAACAAACATAATTCCTTTAACAAAACACCATTAGGTACACTCCTCCTTATTTTCATATAAACTTCTTAAGTATTGCTTATTCATCACTGAACATTCACCTTATTCATTTTCGTTTAGTTTAGACAGCAATGGTCTCCTTTTAATCGATACGGTGGTTTGTGACGTCTTACATACCAAATAACACAGATGAGTACAAATATATTCACTTTTTGATAATGATTGGTAAAATGACATAAATCGAAACATCAATGCGAGATCGATACCATAACCTGAACATAAATACTTTAACAGACTGCAATGTATTCTAACGGAGATATTCCATATCTTCATGATACAATTTCTCCATGTAATATAAAAATGCTTAACATCATTGGAATCTAATTGCCACCGAGGTGCTCCATAATAGCTGGTACAATACCTGCGAAACATAAAAACACGGACATCAGATGAACAAAAAACAACTTTTGCCATGACATAATTAGTTCTCCAAATCAAACCTCACGTGGCGTTACGTATGACAATAGAATTAACATTATCAATAGCAACTGGGTGACCAAAATGAGTTGCTACCCTCTGAATATTTAGGGTTTCCCCGTTCAAACATAGCGGTACCATCTTCTGGTACTTCCTTCTCTCATCATAGATTATAAGATGACTCTTGCTCGTGTTAAACACAACGTCATATTCTTTACTAAAATCTTTAAAACATTTAAGCATAATACTCATTGAACCTCTATTTAGAGACAACAAACATAATTCGTCAGCATACCCAAAACCTCCAAGAAACACATTGCCAACATAACATCCAACATTTGAAACTTTAAGCTTGTACAATAATACATCCATATAAATACAAAATAATATTGGAGAAAGTATCCCTCCCTGTTTCATACCATTAGATATATTAAAACTATAACTATAGCGTCCATTCCAGTTAACCATCAAAGATTGATTAGTTTATAAATAAGCCAAGAAACGTTCAATTAGTAAACATAAACCACGTTTGATAAGTAATATAAATATTTTAACATATTGGACTCTATCGAATGGACGTGATGCGTCCAACAGTACCAAGAAAACTGACGAGTCATTATTTGTGTAATAGTCAATTACTTCATGAAGAACAAAGGTACAACGATGAGAAGTAGAAGGTTTAGCTTTGAAGCCATACTGAAGATCAGAAGATCTCAACACATATTTATGATTCTCAAGTGTAATATTATCAATCAAACTATGCTACCCAAGGCAATTGTCATGTAATTGTTAGTATCGTTAAAAGATTTTTTTCTATTTTTCTGTATTGACACCAACGTTGATAACAACATATTATTTGGGGAGACACCATGAAGTATTATAGCATTAAACAACAAGGCTAGATGTACGTACAATCCAAAACATCCATTTATTAATCCATCAGAAGAGACATTTTCAATTCCATCGGCTTTATGAGGTTTTAACCCCAGAGCAGCAGTTATAACATCATCAACATTGATAGTGTCCGATGCTTTACATACACCAGTTTTACAGGAGATGGCAATATTTTTCTCCAACTCATTCCATACCAAATTCATATCGTTGACATCATATGAGACTCTATTATACAAGTGTTTGTACTTATTGACTAATGTGTTTGTAATATCCTTATCACAATGGACATCATCAACAACATTTGGTAAACAGGAATGATTATTATTTATAAATATGAATATATGTATATATATTTATATTATAATTATAAATAAATATATATATATATATATATATATATATATATATATATAGTAATCGACATGGGCAAAGATCGGCGACATACAAACACGCATCTATAATAAACACTTTAATACAATATGGGCCGAAATCAACATATATATATATATGATACCCCCGTCGATTTCGGCACAGTCAATCTCGGCCCATTGACATTATGGTGTGTGCAACTATTTTAATGTTAATCGCTTGGAATACCTTGTCGTAGATCGATGTGGGCCGAGATAGACATGGGCCGAGGTCGACTGGCCCAGATCGACGGACTCCATATTACGGATCTTCTGAGTATCGTTGAACTAGATCTAGTTGCTAGACTCTAGTAATAGGTATCATCATCCTTAGTACAGTGTCATCTAGATTATGCATGTGCATCATGGTATTGCACTTTGACTAAGAAAACCAAAGATAAATTACAAGTATGTCAAAATAAACTCATCAGAACAGTGTTAAAACTACCACCTCGTACTCATTTAGATTATTGACACTTTTGGTTACCAGTAGAAAAACGAGTCTCCCAGTTGAAATTAGGACACATCCATCAAATTATACATGGTTCATCTCCAGCTTATATGTCATATTGATTTACCCCGGTTAGCAATGCACATAGTATAGGGACTCGTGCTAGTCAGGCTTCGCTTGTTGTTCCTAGGTATAGGAGTTGAGTTGGTAAAGGAACTTGTAAATACACAGGTACTATTGCATTGAATATTTCACCTCTAGTCTAGTTGTTTTTTTAAACAGTCAAATCTCATCTCTTAAATAATGTTAGGGAAGAGGAACTTAGTTTGTATGTATAGGTATATCAAATACATTTAGGTGTACTTTTAATTTGTATTATATGTCTAGTCAATTGTGTTACACTTTTTTGGTTGTAGTCTACTTGTTTTAATTTGGTCAGGTTACAATTCTTTGTACTATATGGTATTATTTGCATGTGTTCATTTAATATTATTTTTATGCACAATTTTGTACTTCCATCTTGAGTCAAGTCACTTTGAGGACCACAATGGAAATAAGTCTTTTTGACTTTTTATGTTATCCTCGGAATTTCTTATGTACCTAATGTTACAATATTGCATTCTATGTATTGTATTTTTATGTAAATGAATTCTAAATGAACTCAAATCAAATCAAATTCTATCCCACAATCGAAGTTCCGTATATCTCGGCAGATGGTTAACGTGAGTTGTGAAAGGTGCGTTTTGAAAGCTGACACGTTATGACCGGTATTTATAATATTATAGTAAATAGGTTTTCCAAAGATTTAGCTCTAACGTAAACATGGAGCTATGGCGTTTTTTATTAAATGTCTTTATTCCAGATAAATATGTATTTATGATAGGAATTGTGACCGTTGTTACATTAATTATTTACCGACGTCACATTCCTAACAAACAACCGCCATGTTATGGAGGATGGATTCCTTGGCTCGGATGTGCGATTGAGTTTGGAAAATGTCCTCTTTATTTTATTGAAGAATGCCGAAAAAAGGTAATCTAGACCGACTTACACTAGAGGGTAGATAGAATCATAGATATATAATAGTCTGTAAAGTTTACAGTAAATTTGCGACATTTAAATGATAAATTAATTGTCACGTTAATCAGATAAGTAACAGAGACCCGAAGGCGAAGGTTAAACATCTAGATCTAGTACTAGACACTAGTCAGAGTCTAGATCATGATGTATTAGACTAATCTAGACCAGACATTGGGTCAATTCAATTTTGGAATTGATGGTCAATATTGGAATTGGTTATTTAAAAAAAAAATGGAATAGAGGAATTGGAGTGGTCCTTTTCATTCCAGAGATTCCCGAAGTACTGGCCAATCAGAGGCTGGCTAGCGTTTGACCCCGGTGACAAGAATCCAGCTGAACTATTTTCAGCTAGTTCAGAAAACACCAGCTCTGGATATAACCAAAGTCATTTCCATTGATGAAAGTAGATATGGTTATTAAAAATATATTATAATACTTAACGTTAATCCGGCGAAGCCTCTTCTTTCTAGAATATCCAGATGTCTCCCATAAATACGTGAGAAATGAATAAACTTTATATTTTAGTGTGAGTTTGATAATACAAAATAGCCATCTGTATTTCAAATGTTTTTTTTTCGTCTGAAAGATCAATATGAGCTGTCCTATTTGTTACTGTTAGGCCACAGTTAGAAATAAGTTGTGAGTTCAATATTTTATGTTATAAGCCTGAATATACTTTCTATATTGCCCCATAAATTTGAAGCAAAGAGACCATGAACAAATGATTATTTCAGTGAATAGTAAATCCTGTTCAGGATTTCGCCCTGAAAAGGGAGACATTATTTTCTCACAATGTGGTTAACTTTTGGTTATGTTTGCAGTCACAACTAACTAATCTGCTTTTAAACAGATATAACTGTTTTATTTTATCGAATAGCATTCCAGTATGGCAACCAAAGTCGATTTTAATAGAGTAAAATACTATAAATCACAGCTCCTGTTGATGGCTATTATGAAAGGACTCCAAAAAGGTAGCCAGCTCCTGATTGATCGGCCGATTTACAGAGGATTGGTGATCTCTATGAAAAGGATCATTGAAGTTTCCTACAAAAAAATTTTATCCAAAAGTTAATATACCATTTTTACAATTTACACTTACATGTGGTGTTACCAATATACTGGAACCATAATGATCCAGAACATTGGTTGGTTTGGTTTTGTTGTTAGAGGAGAATCCCCAGGCTGTCACTTAATCAGCACAGCCTAACCTTGGTTCCTTATATATATATATATATATATAATATCAGATAAGCTCACCAACTGTGGCACCCCAAGTTAGCATTTAACCAATTAAAATAGTCTGGATACCATAGGATCCGCCCCCCACTGTGACACCACAACATAGCATACCTGTAATCTATAGAGAGATTTTGCTATTTAGGAATTAATTGATTTTATCATCTCACTGGGAATACCAATTTAGAGCCAAAACTTTGACTACTATAGTTTGTCCCCAGACCTAACTGTTTAATAACCATTTGAGAGATTTTGTAAACTTACCATATGTCATTGGTTTAGTACCCAGCAGGGTTGTGAAAGTAAATACAGGATCTGACCCCTGCTGGTGGAGCTAAGTAAATACATTAGTTTCAAGGCTCCTACTGGGCAGTGGAATATAAACATATCTTTGATGATTAGAAAATATACTCTTACATGGGGATGCACCCAAGACTATGATCCACCATGTGATATAATACCTCTTTAGCTAATCTCTTTAGCTAACCACATAGCATACCTGTAATCTATATAGAGATATTGCTATTTAGGAATTTACCCCCATTCAATGTTTAGAACAGGCAAAATTAAATTAAATCCACAAATTAATTTACCGTTTAATTTTTTAATTCAGAAATATTTCTTTCACGACAATCCTACTTGGAATACATAATCCGAGTAGTTTATATTCCAAGTAGGTACTCGGAGTATCTACTCATGGTAAAAAAAATTAAGTAAAAAAAGAATTGGAATTGAAAATTTTGGAATTGATCAATTTGAGGTGGAATTGGAATTGACCAAATGGAATTGATTGAAATTGACAAAATGGAAGACAACTTCATAGCTACACTGGTCCACCGGCATTCCACATATGTCTTACATTTAAATTTAGCTTATATATATATATATTGTCTGTACTGTGGAAGTTGGAAATAAATTTCTATTCTATTCTATACTTATTCCATATCAGTCTTACCACTAAGCTGTTAATATATATATATATATATATATATATATATAAATATACACACACACACAAATATTAATTAACTAATTTACATATCTTTTTCCGGGGGATGAGTTGTCATTTGGGCCGAGTTGTTTAGGCACTGTCATAACCCAGATAGCTTGCCACAAGTGTCGGTTAGAGATGGGGGATCATCAAACCAGGCGAATTAGCAATTGGGCTCCTATGTTATTGTCATACATTCAGTGAGAGTCACCTAGAATTGGTGATTAGGGTATCATCGGACAATTGCATCCAGTTGTGATTTGATTTGGTGCTTGGTGATTATTAATTGCCAAATTAGGTTTTGTGGTCTTTCTGTATCAATTAAGTACACATACTTATTTAACTGATCAATACATTATACAATATGTAGTAATACTAACACTATGTTGCAATGACCAGGCATTATTAACGCTTGATATTATTGTGATTTTCACTGTAAAAATTGAAAGGAGTTTTTTACAATTCATTGTAAAAAAATGTTTTTAAAAGATGTTAAATAACCGTGTTAATATAATGTCTGTGTAAAAAACCTGCCAATCCTGACTTAAACTAATAATACATGTATACCAAAGTATTTAGTTTCTCTATAACATTGTCACTCTAACTCTAATCTCCAGCACCAATGAAAATAAAGATAGTTATTTTTCACCATTTTAATGAGATTATCATACAATAACATAATGAATAAGAATAGAATATATAATTTTGCACTTGGTTTTACCGGATAAGGCTATTCCAGTTATAACTATATGGGGGGGTTATGGGCAGCAATTTTATTAATAATACGTGAGGGGGTGAGTGATGGGGTCTGAACAATAGAAAAATTATAGATGGTGGGTAGACTAGAAAAACAAGTGTTATTAGTCGGTTTTGTGTAAATCTGTGTAAAGTGGTGGGTTGTTGTCAGGAAATTGAACACCTTGTATATTTTGTGCGGAATCACGAACAAATGAATCTTATCGGAGAAAACGTACCAGTTTAACACTGAACAAAATTTGTTTTAATTTTGTTAATGTCATCGTGACATGTGATGTGTGTGTGTGCAATAAATGTTTGTAGTATGTTATGGCCAGGGAATGGATTGATAAAATCAGTAAATTATTTTGGGGATAATTTGATACTTCCCACTTTGTACACTCCTTTAATTAAGTATACACTTGAGGAATGAATATAGACTTTTATGTAACTTCATAAGAATTTAAGATCTCGGGATTAACTGCATCTATCTGATGAATTATTATCGTATGAACACAACATTATTGTTTTATTTTCCACATTGAAGCCCAGTGTAAAAAGATCTAGTGTCCCCCAATGTGAATTTTATCCCCTATATGTGTCTGAATCTATACAGGGATTAATCTGAGAAAATTTATCTTGATGTTTGAATATTACAGACAGAGTCCTCATTATCAGGCCATTACATTAACTTTTTTTGACACTTGCCCATTGGGCAAGTTCGCCCCAACATCCACTTGCCCTGACCCGAAGTTCACCTACCCTGATTTTTGCACCATTTCTTTGCAAATTTATGGTTTTATTGAAGTTTGATAATATATTTTGATCTATGCAAATTGTACATAACATGCCATTATCTGTGTCTAGTACTAGGCCCAGAAATTCTATTTGCCAAGATAGAATAAATGATCAAACTCGCTTAGAGCTTTTATAATCTTTCTTATTTTGCTCTGTTTGTTTGTATTCTCACTTGATGGCAGTAGAATTTTTACTTGCCCCCGGCAGGCGGGCAACCATTAATGTAATGGCCTGATTATAACTAGGTATACAATAAGAAAGTTATAATGTTTAGTATTTTATGTCTTTCAGCTTGGTCCAGTGTTTACACTAAAAGTAGCCGGAAGTCGACTAACTTTTATCACAGAACCCGAAGATTATAGAAATTTCTTTACTTCTCGTAATGTAGACTTCCAAAAAGCTGTACAAGAACCAGTAGAAAAAACAGGTCTGCAGGTCCACTAGCTTTAAACAGTTATTTAAATGGTTATTTATTTATTAAGTGCATGTGTGTGTGCGTGCGTGTAAACGAAGAAATAAGGCTTCAGATAATCAAACTGGCAGTTGTTTTTTAAGAGATTCTTATATGGTCTATTAAATTTAAGGTTTCAGCACATTCTAAATGAGTCTAAAATAGATGATATATTGATTTGTTTGGCTGGATAAATACCCCCCCCCCCCAGCTACAGTCAGGATTTAACCTTTGGCCTCCCATACACTATGACCATGAACAAGGACATCTTGCTCATTGCCCAAAAGTAGATCCCTTATGTCCAATAATATAATATGCACATGCTTATATAATTTTCAAAGTGATATATATATGTGTGTGTGTGTGTGTTGTGTTACAGTTGTTCTGTGTAATCAGGTAATATGTATAATACCTGAAATTTTCAGATAATGTGTATTAAATCTCAGTTATCAATAAATGTATTACCTGAAACTTTCAGGTAATATACATATTACCTGAGTATATAGATTAACTGTTATATATTATATATATATATATATATATATATATATCCTATAACCCAACTGTTGGTCATATCATTTCTCAGGTAGAATATACACTTAACTATAATAAATATTTCTATTTCATATACCTAGTTGTTGTTGTTTGATTTGATGTACAGTTTACTTACATTAACCTATGTTATAAATATAGGAATAAATTATGATTAAAGTAATATTATTCTTTCATTTTTAGCTTCAATTCCTCAAGAATCATTTCATGAGAACCATACAAGAATGCATGATACAATAAAGTGGAACCTTGCTCAATCAAACTTAGGACCATTCTTTCAGAGGATCAGAAATAAATTTAATGAAGGTTTTCATCAATGGAATAAAACAGGTAAACATTATTATTAGACAGATAGTGCCCAACTATAAATTACCTGCTGATAACGTGAGTATAATATTTGGTTAATTATTGAAAATGTTTAAAATAAAGTGGCTATGTTTATAATTTTAGAAAATAGCAAATATTTAAAATAAAGTGACTGTGTTTATAAAAATGGTAGTTTGCTTTATTCCAAAATAAGTTTCTAATATTATTTTTCTTCTGGACTGTCATAAGTACACATTCAATATTAAAAATATTGTATTGCAGCATTATGTTAATGAGGATTCCACAAATATGCATTTATGATTAGGTGAAGCTGATTTGAATTCCTTTATAAGAGGTACCATGTATAAAGCTGTCTTGGATAACCTGTTTGGTGATTACGTTCTCCCGACTTCACCTGAGGTAATAAAATTTAGTTTCTATAATATTTTGAGTTATGTTTTTGTATTAATTCAATTCAGATGAGTTCAGTTTTCTCCATCTTGTTCCTGTAATTTACAGGATGACTTCAAATTGCTGGAAAGTCATTTTGTGAAGTTTGATGAAGATTTTGAGTATGCAACTCGTTTGCCAGCAGTTCTGCTAAGATAAAGTTGAAAGTCAAAAATTTAAATATACTTTTTAATAATAACATTTAGGTGAATATAAGTATCACATTTGAAAATATTATTATTATACATTCTTAAATGGTATGTATCATCAATGGGAATTCTCTGAATACTTTGAAATAATAATAATAATGTATATTTAATAAAGCACCCTTACTAGCAGGATCCATTCAAAAGTGCTGTACAAATAATATGTACTATAATAATACCCCAAATAATATATCTCTATCAAAACAATATAACAGATATAAAAGATAATTATTATTTATCTGTGAAAGCAACCTTGGACAGATATGTTTTTTACAATACTAAATGCACAATCAACATATGACTTGAGCCGAGACACTGGCACATTTAATGCAATCATGCAGCTTATTCCATAACATCAGGACCTTAAGTATCACACATTGGTCACTGGTGGCCATTAAAGAGATTTATGGTCCTTTGACTGTCATATTTTAAAGTGTTTAAAACTTTATCATAGATCAGTCAATTTGTTGATATGATGATTACAACTTGTGATGTTTTGTAGATAAAAATGTTCTACTTGATATTCAGATGTTACAATATTCTCTATTTTGTAGAAATATCAGATATCTAATTCTTAGAGTTTATAACGTCTTGACTTCGGACTACTTCAACTTTTTCTCATCTTCCTTGTTAGTCTGAGTTAAACAAATGTTGTCAGATTTCTTATCGTTTCAATTGAGTATATTGTGTTATTATAAACAGTAGATTATTGTATAAAACAAGTAATATAGGTTTTAAGATAGATCACAGGCTACACTTCAAAGAAAAGACGAGTCATAGAATCTCTCTAAAATAATCCCTGTTTGGATCAAGTCATCTTTAACTGTAATAAGAACACAACTGTTTTCTACTTAAGTGACAAATGATGAGGACCAGTTACTATCATAATAGATAATATTCACAACTGATATTATTTGTTCAGTGCCTTTGGGTGGCTCCTTCTAGAAAGGATGTTTTATTAAATATACGTTGTTATTATTATTATTATTATTATTGGAGTGACAACCATGAACACTATTCTTGTGCCTCCTGATTAGCACATTGGAGTATAACTGATATGTAAACAGTAGCCAGCAATCAGAAGGCTTTACTTAATATCAACCCAGAAACTTTATTCATTTCACAATATATCTCTTTGTTTTGGATGTTAAACGGCTAAACTTTTTATAATTTATTAAAGGTATTTTTCATAAAGCAGGTGAAGAATTAAGTTTTATCATTCTGAAATTTTGTTGTGTTTTAATCACAGAAAATCTCATTATTTTTCACAGAGCACTCACAGGTTTGAGTCAAATCAACTCGCCCTAACTAACATCCGGACATATGGGGAAGTGTTCTTGTCCATTTACAAGCTTTCCCATTTTTGTTGTATCCTCGTACAGGTATATGGAATCTTAGCTTAAAATACATCGTTGCTAAATGCGCGATGTTGCAGAAATGTAAGTGATTTTGCGACATCATTTTATACTGCTTGCTGACAGAGTCAGAAAAATATTTTTACATCTCACTAGCCCCTGGACTAGTCAAATTTAAATCCACTAGCCCAACAAATTTCTTACTAGCCCAACAAATATTTACTAGATAATAAAACCATATTTCTTTTACTAGTCAG
Organism: Paralvinella palmiformis; assembly: GCA_025642065.1. Lineage (NCBI taxonomy): Eukaryota > Metazoa > Annelida > Polychaeta > Terebellida > Alvinellidae > Paralvinella > Paralvinella palmiformis. Next base: position 389,391 of record JAODUP010000078.1, on the reverse strand, counting down.
AACAAAACTGTGCTGGATTTGACGGAGAACACCAGATCGTAAATTTGTGTGTGATTGATGTTTTACGGCCACTTTTGTGCACATGGTAGGCCAACAAAGGTAATGAAGTGAAGTTAAAGATGAAAATCAGCTATGTCCATGCAAAGATTCGAACTCAGGTGGTAGTGATCTATGGTTCAACACACTACCAATTAGACCACAGAGGCAATAAAGACAATACTTATATGTTTGTGGTTTTATTGATCCACACTCTAACACAATACAAGTATATAATAATCAACTGATCATAGTTCATCCAGTAATAAATTATTGGTCATGTCCACAATCTGGCCAGGAATATTCTTCTTGTGACTGTTGAGGTGATAAGGGAAGCCCATTGTTGTTTAAATATAAAATAAAGCACAACATATCAAACAAAGACAGTAATAATTCATATACAGAGGATCAAGGAAGAAACACAATTAAGTTACCAAAAACTGCATATAATTCCTTCAGCAAAGTATGAAAACAGTTAATATGATATATAGAATCCATATTTATGTCATAATATTAACATAAAATGGAGAGGGAAAAAACAGTGATAAAACAAATAAACAGGAAAGGGACAGAAATCCACAATATAAAGAAGACCATGTGTTTTTATTTACTGTAAACAAAAACAACTGGCCAATCAGAAGAGAGTATTTGAGTCACGTGACCATCATAATACAAATGGACATTTACCAGCCAAGATCACCCATCATTCAAGCATGGTTCTTATATTAAGTAAATATTTATAAATAGGACATCTAAAATGGTTACAACAGTATATTTTGGCATTATTTCAGATCATGAAACTATTGGATGATAAATATTTGTAGTTTATCATGACCAATTTTTTCAGAAAATAGTGCTTTTTAGTGACCGTTGGTGAGGTATCGGTGCACGTGTTTTAAACTATGATACTTTTCCACTGCGAAGAGCTCCAAAACAGTGGAAAATTATTCTACAGAAAACTAACTTGAGACTACCGCATATCTTGCCTCAAAATGCCGGTAGCCCAGCCAAGCTAGTGTTTTAGACTACTCGCCAGTTGAAGACAAAATCCACATGTCCTGGGCTACCGATTTTTCCAGCCCTGCGTGCTGATGATGAAACATTGTGAAATAAAAATATTCCGATGAGGCAGTGATTTTGGCATATTTGCAGCTAGGCACTGTAGAAAATCAGCGAGGTTGACTGCCTTGCTCATTATATAGAAGGGGAAACCTTGATGCCTATACAGACATGTTATTAGATGTGTATACAGACATGTTATTAGATGTGTATACAGACATGTTATTAGATGTGTATACAGCCATGTTATTGAATCTGAATCCAAACATGTTATTGAATGTGTGTCCAAAGATGGATGCACATAAATCAGTCTATATCATGGTCCTACTATCCTTAATATGTATACTGCAAAAACTGTGTTCCTTAAGGAATGGTTGTCATGGAAAAATTACCATATTATAATGAATATTTAAATAATGTTTAACTTTTCTCTCAGACTCCTTTCTTATTTTATTAATTATTTTATTTGTCTTCTAATTAATTAACAGAGATTGGAGCACATCTAAACAATGGCTACTTAACCTGCTGAAGAATACTATCATAAACATGAAGAATGAAGAGAATACTTCAAATGATCAGGTAGAAATTAATTACAGATTAATTAGCTTTTTTTAAACTCTGATATTCCAGGTAACTATATCACTGATTGTTTAAATAAGATAATTTATTTAATATAGGATAACAAGTGATGGTATTATTTGTATTATTTCTAGCTGGACACGTTTAGAATTAATTTACAAAGTAGCGCGTAATGTCACCAGGTTGTGGCTATGCCCAGGCTACAGTAAATTACTATTGGTTTTCTGGTAACAATTTCATGATGTTCACAAAACAAAATGTCTACAAAAGCCATAAATAGGAAATTATGATCATCAAAGTGATCAAATATAAAAATACTACTTTTATTGTTACATGAAAATTATTATTCTTCTCCATTGTAATATTGTTTTTCATCTCTAGAATGATAACTAAATTTTACTGAATGCTAAAAAATCTAAATTTTAATATTTAATGACTTTGATATTCTGTTGTTTATATTATGTGAAAATCTAGATTATGACGTAGATCTCTATAATAGAGATTTACCAATTTGCTAATTATCATTTATCTTATTATTTTATGGTTAGTGCATAGAATATTATAAACAAAATATTATAGCTTAGAATTTAGTAGAAATTCCAATTTAAAAATAAAATAATACTTTCTTCTCACTGATATTGATCACTTGTAATTGTATTGAGCTATATTTTATCTCTAGATTATTGTACATTATTGGAGTAAACTTTCTTTTAGTCTTAATTTTCAATGTGAAGATTCCAGATGAGTTTCTTCATACATAGATATCATAAACATTGTAACATCACTTATGTTTTCATAGCAACAACTCTTCTTCATTTCATTTTCTTGTTGACTAACGTAATCATAAATAGCTGTTAATTTATGGTATTGTGGTCTATTAGAGTGCATCATGTGGCTCAATACCTCTGACTTCAAGGTTACCTCACCCTTACCATTAGTCTGGCCTCTAGCTATTGACCAATCCATTGTGGGTGTCCCTAACAGAAGCCAAGGCTCCTTCTGGGATAGCTCTCTGGATCACTGAGACATATAAACCCGCTCACCTCGTCGAGGAATGGATTATGAGAGAGTAGCAGCAAATGTAACTCAGATATCAGGAAAATTGAATCGGGTCACATTTCATTATGTAGAGCATGAGCTATGATTGAATGTATAGCTCCACCTTTTAAATTTAAATTGGTACATCTAATTTATATATTTTCAGAAACCTTAGCTGTGTAATGAAAGATTTTGCAAGCCACAGTGAATGTAGTTTGTGTTCTGTGGGTCTGAATAAACATCCGATACAAAGGAGAATCTTCAAACCATTAATTTATAACACTTTATTTTGCTTGTGAGGTGAAATGTATGTATTCAATTTTCAGACTCTCTTCAGTAAAGTTGTGAAAAATGTAAAAGGGCCTCATGCTGCTAATTTTGCTATGTTATTGATGTGGGCGTCACTTGCCAATGCTATTCCAGTAAGTATTAATTTATTATTAGTGGTATTATTATTATTATACTTGTTGTTGTTGTTGTTACCTTTAACAATGTTAGCGGATAACATAAATATTATTGATAAATGTTTAGTTGTTCCTGGTGCACACTTCAAAATCTTGCAAAGGAATTAATGTCAATTCAATCAACAATTTCCCATTCATCTAATATTGGATCTGCATTTGTCATGTTGATATGACAAAAATAGTGACATTTATGCCAGCAGATGAAATACTTTTGTTTTTGTTAAATATGTATTTAGGATTTCTTTATAAATAATAAAAACTGACTCTTCCTTTTGAGAAGTGAAGTGTTATATTTAATTATGTTATCTGAAATAAATGATGTTATCTTGTCTTTTAGACATTAATAACACACTTTATAATGTCATTGATCTTATATATTTAACAGATGACCTTTTGGACAGTAGCATTTATTCTCTGGAATCAAGATGTTCTTGATAAAGTTAAAAGAGAAATTAGGGAGACCCTTGGAAACAACAATGGTAATTATAAATATAGACACACACACACACATGTGTATACACATGTATGTATACACACACACATACATACACAGACACACAATGTTACACAACAAGGCATTGCTACAAAAATAGATGTACATAAATTTTACTTGATACTCCGACTTGTTGAAGCTGATCTGAGAGTGCAATGTATAGATCACCATGCTGGAAATATCTAGGTCAGAGTTTGCTGGAAATATCTAGGTCAGAGTTAATATTATTGTATATCTATAGTCATCCCTCCAATTCTATGTCACAGATACAACCAGCACTAAGCCTAAACAAAACACGTACTCACTCAATTAATTCATGATAATCTTATATCAGTATATTATAATAATTTATTTAACAGTCAGTTTATAATATCATTCTTTTTTAATATTATTTGTTTTGCATCGTAACATACTTTGGGTATGATATATATTATGAAGGGAGTTCTATATAAATATGGTGTGTGATATATATGCTCTTGATAATATATATATATATATATATATATATATTCATAAGAATGTTTTGTGACACTCTTGCCTCAAACCAGAATCCTTTTTCCTTATTGCTAATATTAGGCAAAGCTAATAGCTGTGAATTAACTGAAAATGACCTTAATAGACTGCCCTACATAAAAAGATGTGTTCTGGAAGCCATTCGTTTGAGGTCACCAGGAGTCATAACTCGAGGAGTGAAGGAACCATTACATGTCAAGGTTATGCATATATATGTGTGTGTTATATATATATATATATATATATATATATATACTATTCATATTTTGACAAAATACACTTAAATGGCATTGTATATTAAAAGTGATTTTTTATATATATATATGATATATATATATATATATATATATAATATTTATATATATATTTATATATATATATATATATCAATGCTAAATTCAATATGGATATAATATAATACTTTCAGTATATATATATATATATATATATATATATATATATATATATAGTCATTTCCTACATTCATCATTTTCACTTGTTAAGCTGTAGTTATAAGACATCTCATCTCTCGACATCAACAAAGATAAAACTTTTCAAAAAGAAAATCTATCAATACTTAAATGAGTCTTCAGGTTAAGACCCTTTTATTATAATTCTCATACATTTTTATTGATTTTGGACACCTGATTTAAATACTTTAAAAAATGCCGTTTATATTATACACTAATATTATAGAGTGTAGTTATTGTCATCTCTCTAAATCCAGTAATTAGTTTTGTGATTCCATATTAGCATATCGATTGATTAATTTTAATCTAGTTTTCAATTTAAAAAAGGATGAATCATTATTGGGTCTCTCGCTCTAATCTGCTTTCTAAACAATCGAAAATAGATTGTTACGATTATTGTTACTAATGTTAGAATGATTTGTAATATTTAATAACAACATTAAAATAAAATAAACCTGAACAGTTAATTTCTTGTCATTTACGTGTTTGAAAGTTTGTTATGATATAATGTAGGATGAAGTCTCGAGAGTCCCAAAATGAGGCATTGATAAATAATAAATAATAATAATAAAGTGTTCTGAATGAAATGTTCAGATTATTTTATTACATATTGAAGAAAACATTAAAAGTGATAAATTTCTCTTGTACTCGTCTTCGGTGTAAGAGAAATGTTATTTTCATAATTTAAGCTAATCTATAGGTCTGAGTGTTTTATCATACAGCATTCTTAGATCTGTACCACCGTATGTTGATACATCCTTCTTTTACTAGATCTATTTGCTAACTTAGAAATGTTTAAATATTTCATGCCGTATCATTCAAAGATACTATTAGGATTATTTAGAAAGTAGATCAATATCTGTTCAGATGATGTTACAGTGAGAAGATTATTGACATCACATCACCTATAATGGTAATAGTCAAATGATAGTCATAACTCTATATAGTAATTAAAAATCAGGCATATTATATTTTTTTTGCAATAAAAATTTATTTATAGGTCATTGTTCAAACAGATGTTAACAGTATGAATGGATATTTTTGAAGTATGAGATCACCATCAAATAGAAACTTCAGTACATGTTGAATGTTATTTTTAATATTTTTTATTATAGAACAATATTTTTTTTAATATTTTTATATACACAATATGTTTTATAACTTTCATCAACTTTGAAAGCAAATAAAGGAACAAGTCTATTGAACAAAAAAAAATTAAAGAGAGTAAACATTATATATATATATATATATATATATATATATAATATATATATATATGATATATAGAAAGAGTAAGACTTATATATATATATATATATAAAATAGATATATTATAGATTAATGATTTTATAAAAAAATTTTTTTTTAAAAATTAATAATTTTTTAAAAAAATAAATAATTTTAATTATATAAGGATACTTTTAAATTTGGAAATTGCAAAATTTGAAACTAGTAATGAAACAAAATTTTTAATTTTTCTGGGGTTGGGGCCCCATCACCAAGAACTTGAAGGGTCCAAAGGGAAAAATTTTAAAATTGATTAATTTTTGAAAGGGTTTAAAACAAGTTTTAAATTTTAAATTTTTTAACCTAAAAAATTTTTTTGTACCAGTACTGAGGTTATGGAATATCAAACTCAAGGGTTAGTACTGAAGTACTTGAAATTATTAATTGGAATTGGGGACTCATACTTGTGAAGGAACATTTTACCTGTATTTGTTTTACAGTTTCTTGGAAATTGATATTTTGTCATGACATTTACAAAAGAATCATGTCATTAACGTGTTGTACCATTGTTATTAAGTAATTGTTGTTAATTAATATTAGATATATATATATACATATAGATGAAGTATTTGCATTTAGTATTTTAATGAATGTTAACTTTTGTTATAGGGTTATACCATTCCTGTAGGTGATCTCTTGATGTTGTCTCCATACTGGACTCATCACAATCCAAAGTACTTTCCAAATCCAGAATGTTTCAATCCAGTCAGTAAAACTTTCACTTATGGATATTGGTTATTAATAAGAGTATTAATCTAAGATAAACAATGTTACACTATCTCTTTATGTTTCTGTCTTTTAAAATAGTACATGGTTTGTCTTTGTGGATTTTTTACATCAGGATCGCTGGTTGTCCATTGATCCAGAAAGAAGCACATTTATGGATGGATTTGTGGCTTTTGGTCATGGAAGATACCAGTGTCCAGGAAGGTAAAAGATTATATAATATAACTCTTTATGTAGCAGGGTTGGACTTTTTACCATAAAAAAACTATTTTTTTACATTACATCGTAAAACTGTAAAAAAACTGTTATTAACTGTAAATAACATAAAACATGAACAAACATTGTGTAACTAAGTAAACACATTCACATAACCACGTCTTCACTCACATGCATCTCATAAACATACACATATAGAAAGAACAAAATGGTTGACTTTTTTATTGTATTACCTGAAATATTGGCACATAAATGAAATATAGATGGTATCATAACAGATATTAACTACTCAGTGGAAAACAATTAGACATAACATCAACATAGTTAATATTCTAATTCAACCATTCTTCTAAGCATTCTGTAGCAGAATACTAGCTTAAAGGTTGTGCTATTGCCAAGACGATTGCGAACTTTGGTATGAATATTTACAAAATTTGAAAACAGTCCTCTCAATGGACGCATATGAAGCTGGGCATGATAGAAGCTTGAGAGCTAATGCAACAAAGTCACTTGGCAATCCGTACTATTTGAGGGCCTTCCACCAATTAACTGGGGAGATCTTTGTTGCAGCATCAGTGAAATACGTGGAAGGAAATGGTGACATGGAAAAAGTGTTCAATGGTCACATGAAAAAAGTGTTCCCACATAGAGTTTTGTGGCCTTCCACCTTTATACATGGTTAAGGTCTTGATAATGAATACGATATCACAGTCACAACACAGATTTTCAATGTCATAAAACTTTTCAGTGTTCAGAAATCAACATATGTAGGACCTACATATTAATGGTGTTAATAATGTCTGTGTAAATAACCTGCCAACCCTGATGTAGGTACAGTAGCATGAGAGATAAGAATACTGATTTAAATGTGATACTGGCTGTTTTTATACATTCACAAACACCATGATTTGGGGGTAATTAAGTCACTAATTCAATGATAATAGGTGTCGGTGTGGGATGGGGGATCATCAAACCAGGGGATTAGCAATTGGGCTCGTATGTTATAGTCATACATTCAGTGAGTGTCACCTATAATTGGTGATTAGGGTATCATTGGACAATTGCATCCAGTTGTGATTTGATTTGGTGCTTGGTGATTATTAATTGCCAAATTAGGTTTTGTGGGCTTTCTGTATCAATTATGTACCCATACTTATTTAACTGATCAATACATTATACAATATGTAGTAATACTAACACTATGTTGCAATGAACAGGAATTATGAACACTTGATATTATTGTGATTTTCACTGTAAAAATTGAATTTCGAAAAGTGATTTTTTTACAATGAATTGTAAAAAAATAGTTTTTTACATGACATTAAATAACGGTGTTAATAGCGTTAGTGTAAAATACCTGGCAACCCTGTTATGTAGTATATAGCTCTTATGTTGATATGACTAACTAACTTAGTCAGATATGTGTGGTATTATCTAGGTACAGGCATTTATTAAACAATAGGAGTTATACTTAATTAATATTAAATTAATTTGATTAGAATTTGACTGATGTTCACAGCTGTGGTTGATCATTTACTTTAACATGTGTATTGTGTGTGTGTGTGTGTGTGTGTCATATGTTAGTCTTGTTTCTTTATTTTGTGGTGCAGGTGGTTTGCTGTTATGGAGATTCACCTGTTTGTCGTACTGTTATTCAACACCTTTGATATAACTCCTCTTGACCCTTTTCCCAGACATGTAAGTGATATTATATATTGATATAATTTTTACTGTTCTTAGTGTGTGTGTGTGGGGGGAATTGGCATAGTTTACTTTGATACAGATATTAAAAATGGTATCAACCATAATTTAGAATAACTAGAATATTTGTAAAGTATATAAAAGCTGCTAGTTTATAACAAATAAAACAATCTTTAATAGTGTTGTAATCAGTAATTATTATTTATGTTAATATTGTTATCACTTCAGAGTCCCCTACATCTAGTTGGGAGTCAACAGCCAGAAACAGCTATGAGAGTAAAATACACCAGGATTATAAAAGACATTGTTTAATTAACAGTCAGATAATTGTATTATTAAAAAGGAATCCAATATTCTGTTAATGTGTGTGTGTGTGTGTCAGCCACATGCAAAAATCAACTTAGTTATTCTACAATCAAAGTGTTTATCCTTCTACTATATTTTAGGATTGGTTAATAGTTGGTAATTATATTGATAAATAATAATACTAATAATTTATAATTAATGTGATATATCTAAAACCCAGTTAGAAATTTCAACAGTTAATATTTGTCTCCATTGAAAGCTACCCTGATGAGTTGAATATTTAAAAGAGATTTTCAAGACATAGAATTCTTCTAATCCTAACAGTAATTTGTTCCTCAGAATGAGAGCAGCTAATTTAAAAAACAATTTCAGTCACAATATGAGACGAGACATCCGGAGGTACAGCTGTCTAATTGTATATAGTATTGAGAAAGTTGTCACTCGTACAGATACATATGGTCAATGTGGGATGGATCATCAAATACTTAAATTGATCACATATATAATATCCAATGTATTAAAGTAGTGATGATTTATGGATCAATCATCAACCTCACCCACCATGAACTCCAGCTATTATAAAATCTTACCACTCACCCATACACCCACCCAACTGATGGGTGAACCTGTTTGTGGCTAATGTTACTTATTTATTATCATGTCATAATTGTGTAAGCTTGCATTGATATGATATTAAATTTTTATAGATTTGTTTTACTCTTTGTATCTTTAAAATGTTTAGATTTAGATTTTTTATCATTTAACAAATAAAATTCAGTTAACACAAACAATATTTGCAGGACGTTATAAATAAATAAAATTGTATTATGGAACAGCTGTATTATTTCTGGTGTGTGTGTGTGTGTGTTATATTCAGACATACACTCACAGAACCTCATCCCTTGAAGACATTTTACATAACCCCACTTGACAAATCCCCACTCATTCAACAACCATAAAGGTATTGCCTTTGAAAAAATGCACTTAGAACAAAAAAAGTCTGTGAATAAATATTATGTCTGTAGAAGACATCTATCGTAGAAGAGAAAAGTACCTGTACATAGTCTTGATATCCGATGTTAGTTAAAATTTTAATAAAAGTGGGTGGATCAAACAGATAGAAGTGGTGAGGGGGGGGGGGCTGTGTCATAAAATGTCAATAATCGATCATACGTTAATGATATCTGACTATTTATATAGCGCCCTATCCTGCTAGAAGCTGATCTACGGCACTTTACAATATTACTATCCCTCACTCAGACCTGGTTCGACCCAGCACACATCTCAACTCCCAAGGGAGCATACAACGCGTGCTGCCATTATAGGCGCAAAGCGTTACTCAAACACATAGCCATCGCCTCCTGTCAGGCACTCATCTTTGTGGATCAGTGAACCATTCGCCACATGACGGCATTGCAGCTTATAGAGCCTCGAACCCGCGACCGTTGGATTAATATTATATGTTTTTTCACAAATATCTTGATTTATTACCTTTAAATATTGTATAATTTGTCCTGGAAAATGGTAATTATGTCCTGGAAAGGAATATTTTCTTGGCTGTGGGAACCATGATTATATATATATATATATAATACTATTTACGTGCATTAACAGGTAATGACACCCTGCTAACAAAAAATAACAAAGACAAAAGGATAGAATGATTGTATTTTTAGATTGTATTCGGAAACAATTGTTTTTTTTTTGGTATGACATTCATATTAGGAAGTAAGTAAGTAATTTTATTCGATGATATATACAGTATAGCGTTATTACATATCTATATCACATAATATTATTTACGATTAGGAATAAAGACCAAACATGTAGAACATAATTAATTACACAAGGAGGAGTAATAGCCTAAAAGTTACATATTTAACCGTCAATGTTCTTTGAGATCTATTAAAGTTATGTTACGACCTCAACTGTCTTATTGTTTCTGGCAGTTTGTACCATATTTCAGATGCTAGGTAAATAAATGTCTTTTTTTTGTATTGTATGTGTGGCTGGTGAAGGTGTCTATTTACAGTGAACATCGTCATTAGGGGATCTGGTAAAGAGATATTAATGAATGAATACATTATTTTTGAAAGTTGAAATTACACATGTCCTTTAGCTTGAGAATCTGTAGCTTCTTAAATAAGGTTCGGTATGAGAATTATAGTTTGATTTCGAGACGGTCCTGATTGCCTTTTTCTGTAAAATTTTTAATCTCCGCAAGTACGTTGAGTGACTACAACCCCACAATAGGGTACCATATGTTAAATAGGGATATATCAAGCTGTGGTATACTGTTGTCATATTGTGTGTACTTAAGATATGCTTAATTTTATTGAGGGCATATAGTCCTCCAGATATTTTTTATCTACAACTATCTATATGCTCATGCCAGTCTAAGTTTTCATCTATTAGTAGTCCCAGATATTTGACACATTTAACTTGATTAATAATTGTATTATCTAATTTTAATACATGTGTGTTCGACTTAACATTCTTACTTTTTGAGAAGAGTACATGATGTGTTTTGCTTATATTTAAAGATAATTTATTCACCTTAAACCACTCAGGTAATGATGCAAAGTCTTGATTAACGAGTTTGTATAGTTCCGTTTTATCAGATACATGAAAAGTTGTATCATCTGCAAAGAGTATACATGTGGTGCACCGGGAGGATCCTGGTAGATCATTGGAAGAGTGGTCCCAATACGGATCCCTGGGGTACACCACAAGTTATGGGAAATAATTTTGAATCAATATATTTATAATTGATGTATTGTTATCTCTCTGTTAGACAGCTCCTGAACCACTCCAAGGCAACACCGCGTATGGCATAATGGCATAATTTTTTACATAAAAGATTGTGATTTACTGTATCAAAGACCTTGGAGAGGTTCAGGAACACAGAAATATTATAATTACTCGATTCCAATGCAAGTAGGGTATCATAAGTAAATTTGGAAACTGAATTTATTGTGGAGTGACCTTTGCGGAAGCCATATTATTTATTGTTCATTAACGAGTTAATTGTCATGTAATTGTACAAACGATTACGGACTATTTTTCATATATTTTGGATATGCTAGGTAAAAGCGAAATTGGTCTATAATTTGTAAAACTTTTTGCAATTTTAAGTTTTGACGAGAAAACACTCGTTTCCATCGATTTGTTTACAGCTATGTCAAGTGGTAACGAAATGACAAATTTTATCTGTTTTAGTAATAGCGTATTCACATTGTCATGTCCACAACTCGTTTTGAGTTTTAGATAATTTATGGTGTATATTATTTCTTTACTGTCCATAGGACGAAAATATAGAGATGTTGCTTTCTTACATGTCGGCATGTAGGTTTAATAATTTGTGCTGGACGGTGATATATTAGAAGCATATTTAGGTCCAATCTCAGAGAAAAATTCGCTAAATTTGTCTGCAATGTAAGTGGGGTCGTTTTCAATTGTGTTATCTATTTTGAATGAATTTGATATTGATGTTTTGTCATTTTTTCTATTGAGTATCTCATTTAATGTGCTCCATGTTTTCCTAATGTTTGATTTGTATTGTTGAAATAAGTTATCTCCCTTAGCTTACGTCTGATTCTGGTAAAATAATTTTTGTAAGTTATATATTTAACATGTTCCCGTGATACGTTTTCTTTACCCAATTGCTTTTTATAAAGTTGATCTAAGTGTTTTGACGAATGTAGGATTCCGAGGGTTATCCATGGTTCTTGTATTACATGTTTGCCAAGTATTTTGGTTATCTTTTAGGTGCAAAATACTCTATGACAACGTTATCAGTTATCGGTGTATGAAGATCCAGAAGCCTCACCTTAATCGTGCTGACTGACAAATCGGAATTATTAAGTGTGAGATAACTCAAAACGTTAAATCTATTGGTGTCGTTCAACCGTGACCACGGTCTAGCTTACCTGATGGCGTAAATTTAAGTCTGATGTGATTTCGGGTGTGTAACCTTTCTTCGAGACCTGTTGTTATCTCACCAAATAGCAACCTAGGTCAAGTGCAGACATAGGGGAGAGAAACAACCAAGTCACAGAAAAGTCGTGAATACTTTCTGGATCCGGATCCAGGATTGTAATGTACATTCAAAGGATTACGTGCATGTTAGATTCACGGGACTTGTAAATCACAAGATTCTCCTGAATAATATGCAACCTTTCAAGCAGCGGCATCGAAGGATCCTAACATCCATGTATACTGAAGTCAGTAACCACATAAAACAGCTCCTGGGTACTAACGTAATACGTAAGAGCCATAGTCCCCGAGCTTCTAACATCGTAATAATCCAGAAAAGGGATAATAGCTTGCGTCTGTGTGTGAACTACAGACAGTTAAATACACGCACAATAAAGGACGCATATACTTTACCTGGGAATGAGGAATGTTTGGACAATTTTGGTAGAAACCAGTTTTACGGCGTCATAAACATCCATGAGGAGCACAAAGCAAATACAACTTGAACAGCAGGTCCACTCTCGGGTTGTATGAGTACAACTGTCTCTCGTTTGGATTATCTAATGCTCCAGCAACTTATCAATGCTTTATGGAGGAGTATCTGGAGGGTATTAGTCCTGGCCATGAACAATTTTGTCAGATATATCTGGCCGATGTCATTGTTGCGTCTAAGACATTTGAACAACACCTTGATCACCGTCGGATTACTGGAGCGTTTCAGAGTGACAGGAATAAGGCTTTCTCCAAGCAAGTGTCATCTTTTCACGGATAAGTTGTCTTGCGTCGACCACACAGTCTTCACTAATGGTGTTGAAGCTGATGATGATAAATTCCTGGCCTGTTCCATAGAATGTGGGTGAAATAAGGATATTCCTTGGCTTTACAGGATACAATAAGATATTTATAAAGGACTGTGCTAAAATTGACAGATCTCTTAGTATTCTGTTAGGAAAATGTCCAAAGTAGCGCCGAAAAGGTGCCCCATGTAAGCCCGCAGTTTCAGAAGCGTGGCGATGAACTGATTCAAAGGAAGAATTTTTTATAAGTTGAAAGAAAACTTTACATCCTTAACTATCCTGAAACATCCAGATTTCAAACCTTTCATATTGCATACAGATGCTTGTCATAGTGGATTTGGAGCAGTTTTATACCAGCGAGTAGACGGTAGAGAGCATGTAATTGCATATGCTTCTCGCAGCTCGAACAAAGTCGAGAAAAACTATCCCGCTTAAAAGCTGGAATATCTTGCTCTCAAATGAGCCATTACCAAGAAAATCCACCATTACCTCTATGGGTGAGCTTACTGTATATACAGACAATAACCCACTCATATATGTGCTGACAACGGCGAAACATGATGCCATTGGCAAGCGATGGTTTGCTGCTTTGGGTAGGGAACTTTAAAATCCTGTACCGCAGTAGAAAAGCCAAGGCAGATGTAGATGGCTTATCCCGATTACCTCATCGATCTGAGAATTACAGTTCCATTCCCGATGGAGTCCTCAATGCATTATGTCAGCGTCAAGAATGTATTAACACGTCAAAGCAAGTTGTGGAAGACGCGGATATTTTTAAGGAAACGAATAATCAAGATTGATGACAACATCAAATGGAAGATTCCATCACTAACCTATTCTTGAGTCCAAGGCGGATATTTCCAGGTTTCGTTTGAGGGCAATGAAGCCAATGTTTTTTTTTCTCAAACGACTGGTTGTACACAGAGGCGTTTTGTATCGCCACAATTTGGAGAATGGTGAGGATAAATTTCAGTTGGTATTACCTGTCCAGTTCCGGGCCGTAGCCTTGAAAGGATCACACAATGATGTTGGCCATTTGGAACACGACAGAGGAATGAACATCATCAGATACTGTTTTTACTGGTCACGCGTGACCTCGAACTTGGAACAGTGAATTAATTAATGTGATATCTCAGCCTTTGGAGTTAGTCTGTGTAGACTATACTTGACTCTGGAGATGTCAAAGGAAGGATACCAACATATCCTGGTCATCACCGACCATTACACCAAATACAATGTTGCTATTTCTACCATGAATCAAACTACAAGAAATACAGCAGATGCCCTATTTTATAACTTCATAGTACTTTATGGGTTTCCTAAACAGATCCATAGTGAGCAAGGTGCCCATGTCCAAGGCTCAGTTATAAAGGACCTTTGTTAGTTATCCGGAATGGAAAAGTCCAGAACAACACCGAACCATCCGCTGGGGAATGGTATTACAAGACATTGCTGGGCATCCTTAGTACTCTGGATCCAAGAATGAAACGTGACTGAAAAGCAAAAATTGCACTACTTGACCATGCATATATATATCGATTAACTGGATATCACAATATTATTTAACAACATCGAGATGACGGGCCCAGAGTTGGTGTAGGTCTCTTTATAAAAGATAATCTGATATGTAAACTTAGAGACGATATCAGTGTATTTATTCCTCATACTTTTGAATCAGTTTTTATTGAAATAACAAATACACACGGGAAATTTTTGTAATAGGTGTTATCTATAGACCAAACAGTGGGCCGCACGCTGAACTTGACATTTTTTTCTTGCACAATGCAAGATATTATTGACACTATCCAGCACGAAAACAAGTCATATGTATTGATGGGTGATATGAATATCGAATGTGGTGATCACAGTAAAACTAATGAATATCTTGATACCGTTATTTCACATGGTTATTTACCGGTTATTACAAAGCTGACAATAATATACTCATCATCGGCTACTTTGATAGATCACGTAATACACAAATGACATATCATCTACCCATCACTCTGGTATCATTATCACTGACGTCGCCGATCATTTTGGAATGTTTTTCATTACTCAAAATGAAAAACAACATCATAAAGCTACTGTCGTCGAAACCAGATCATTCTCTCAAGGAAAGATCCAGTTATTTAAAGACTACCTAGATGCACGAAATTTCCAGTTTATTAATAACATAGAATACTCCAATACTGCATACGACGAATTCATAAGACTATATTATGATATATTCAACAAATCCTTTCCTTTTCGTGAAAATAAACACGACAGTAAAAATGTTTTTCAATATTAAAACAAGCAATAGGAAAACTTAGCAATAAATCGTTCTTCCTTAACGAATTTCTCATAAACAATATTCCGATTTCAGACAAAAAAGAAATAGCTTAAATTGCCAAAATATGTATTCGCACAAGTCATAAATAA
The DNA here is from genome assembly GCA_025642065.1 of Paralvinella palmiformis. Classification (NCBI taxonomy): domain Eukaryota; kingdom Metazoa; phylum Annelida; class Polychaeta; order Terebellida; family Alvinellidae; genus Paralvinella; species Paralvinella palmiformis. The sequence continues at coordinate 373,307 of JAODUP010000078.1, read as the reverse complement.
ATGTTTCTCATAATTCATGATCCAACCACTTTTTCATCCAATATGTGGCGCCGCAAGCTATCATTGATTTTTAATAAAATTAAATCTAGTTCTAGACAGGATGAAATATCGACAAAGCTAATGAAAGCAGCAATCACACATATAATTAACCCGATCACTCGTATCATTAATCAAGCATTACAAACAGTTTTAGTTCCAGATAAAATGAAAGTCTTGCTAATATTTAAATCTTCTAATCAATCACTTCTAAAAACTATAGACCAATTAGCCTACTTTAACAATTAAAGAATTTTCAGCAAGAAAAGTCGTCACTCTGGATTCAGTCCCCTGAAGAAACGTCCAGAGCTTGGAACTTGGCAAGTTTATGTACTTCTATTCCAGGGTAGAACTGCGTCTAACACTGGAGATTATATTTGCATCAAATAGTGACATATATTCATATAAGATGAAGAACATGGATATGTCACATAAAGTGACCTGTCACGGAAAGACATAGAAAGACATTAATTTAGACCTCTCCACTAATTTGGTACAATATTCTAGTAGTAATTAAAAAATTAGTTGCATGAAATTTAATACGCTGATTGTATACGCTGTTGAAACTGTAGCTTTTTATCATAACAGTTTGAAAGGAAAACTCAAAAGGCATTTTTGTTATGTTCCAAACTTAAGCTTTTGTGACTGGAAAAACTAAAAAAAATTATATCAGATTGGCTTTGACTGGATGTCAACATCCTGTGTCCATACTGAGTTAGTGTACATTCTCACGTCGTGAACAAACTGTAATGTTTGCTAACACGCCGAGGGTCTATAAAAGGTCTAACTTTTCACTTAGGTTAGAGAAGAACTTCGACGCCAGACTAGTCGGACGTGTTCATATAGGTAGGATTTATTTAGTTATTCGAACCCCAGAATAAAGCTGAGGTCTGCATCTGAGGTGTCGAAATGTTTTATATACAGGTTTCTTTTGGACTACAGAAAATTACTGTTGAATGTAAACTGTGGTTTCAAAGTAGTTATGATATGTATGTAGCAAGTCACCATTGAACCACACGCACGTGTTGTTTGCTGCGAGCTGTGGTTTGTTTTTGTTGTTCGGGGAGAATCCTCAGGCTGTCGCTTATTCGGCACAGCCTCTATGTTGGAGTGGTTGAGAAAAATTCTCCCCCCACCCACCACTCATAGGGGAGCAGTACGGAAAGATGGAGCCGAAATACCATGAGGGTGGTCACTGCCAGAGTGTTTTACGTCCTCAGGGGGTCGTTAACGTGCTCCTTTATTTTAAATAAATCAGTGGAGACGGCAGCGCCATTTAACGTGGTCAGCCACCCACGATGTTGTGAGCCGAAAAATTAATCTCTGGAAAAGTTTCGACCCCTTGCGAGCTGTGGTGTCAAATGGTATATTTTTACCTGCTTCCGCAGCCTGCATGTAGCCGCTTTCCTGTGGGCGTGATATATTTGTCGCGTACGAAAACCGAATTAGCTAGTTCCCACAGGCTGATGAGTAGACCAGACACGTGCTTAGGTATACGCATACATCTATCAATATGTGGAGGTATGGAACATTTTATTTTTAGATTAATGTATGTATAGTTGTATTTAGATTTATGGATGTATGTCTCGAAGGATGTTTAGATATGTTGATGCTCTGTGCCTGTTGCCTCTTTATATGTACCCTAAAACACACACACACACACACACACACACACACACCGGCTGTTATCAATTATTGTGACATAAAGTTTCATGGGGACTATGGGAAGACAACTCTTTAGCTACATAGATCCCCAGTTTGCACATTTAAATAATTATTAATGTATATAATTTAAATTGTAAATATATGTATGTGTAAATTCGAAATAAATTCATTGTCAGTGTCATTGTCATTCTTTCACCCCAATGTCGGGAACACATTTTAGAACAGGAGGAAAGATGTAACAGGACATTTAAATAATATGTATTTAGGATTGATTTTGTTTGCTTCATATAGATAATCAGTTACGATTGTTTGGTTCTAACAAAATACATGTCATATTTAATGTCTTATATAATTTCTTATTTAACGTCTTATTCATGGTCAACCATATATGGTTTCACCATGATTTACTCGTGTATTTTGTACACAATACTATTGTTGCTGGCAAAAGATAAACAAATAGTTATTGTGTGTTGTGCACACGCCACTTTAGTTGGTAACGGGTCGTTTCGTCACCACTACCAGTTCGTCGCCAAAAGAAAAGGTCGTTTTGTCACCAACTAGAACTCGTTTCGTCGCCTACTGAAATCTCTTGTAGTTGTTTTCGTCGCCATCAGTAATTATTCTAGAACGAACACATACACAGATGTAAAGTTTTATTTTTATTTTCTTTATAATATTATTTTAATACATATTATATGGTATTAAAGGACATGTATATAATGACGTTCAAGCTAATTTTCACCAACAGTTTTGTGTTTCAATTACCTTTTCATAATTGATTAAAACATAGAACTGCAAAACCAAAGAAATGAACAGTTTTAGCCAAATCTTCCACAAAACGTAGAATTTGACAAATTCTTTTGAGCTTGCTTACACAGCTTCGAAGAATAGGACTGATGCAACAAATTGGCACTGAAGTGTTCGAAATGCAGTTATCACGTGTCAAGCTAGGCCTAAAGAACAAGATGGATTTTCCTGGTGCAGTTGAACTTTCACATCCACCAACTCTCGGCATCACTGTAGCTGCTCAGGTCAGATCCAAAATAAGGACAGAGGCCCAGATGCACCCGTTTATTCCAGGCTCCCAAATCGTAAAATCAGCAATCCATGAACACCTGGATCCAGAGGCTCCATGCCCATCACTGCCGAAGTCGATGTCTTTATTCGAACAGCGAACAGGCATAGGCAATCAAGTAGGCCAAAGCATCCCTCATCACTAGATTTTGAACTGAACGAACCTGCGATCCCAGATAAATTTCTCATTGCAGATATCGATGTCGGAACTTCACCAAGCATGATACGGCATTTGGTGTTTGAATCAACTCGTCAGTTGGAACTCTTGACATCGACAAAGTATTTTAATCATCGTTTGATAACATCAATATTTTAATAAAATGTTTCTATTCACGCTTTTGGGAGAGCGGAAGATTTTACGCAAGCTGTGTGCTCGTATGAATGGACCCTATGTATCTATGTTAATAATTTATACTAAGATTAATGAATACCCTTATTAGTGTAAGTACATACCCATAACATATGAAAATATCAAGCAAATACTCAAGTGTGTAATTTGTTCAATTAAGTTTACATTATTTTGATCCAATTCCTTGGTTCTTAGTTTTATTATAATTACCTGGTGGTATTGTGTGAGCACAATCCATTGTGGCTACCCTCTGTGTTTCCTTGTTTGCTTTAGTAATAATAAGCATACTGTTTTCAGGCTATTATATTCACTTGTATTTTCATATCCACTGAACAATGTTTACATTTTTGGGTACAGTCGCATCCCAGGCTGTTCCTTCCGTTTGTCATTGCTTTGTTTACATGACTCTTGGTAGACACTATTATAAAGATCATGACTGTACGTCACAAAGGAGCAATGGGAGACAGTGACCGCTGCTTGGAAAAGGTACAACAAGGTCCGGAGAGTTCATTTGTATATATTATAAAGAGAAGAGATCCCGAGACAGAATCCTGAGGCACTCCACATGTGACTTTGTTCATGTAATGGTGAAGTTTATTTAATAGACTGGCATGATTAATTGTGTCAAAAGGCTTTGAGAGAAGTCCAGAAAATATCTATTGTATGATTTGTGATATTCAGTGACTCAATGATATGAGCTTAAGTTGAGTTATTGCATTTATTGTTGAGCGTTTGGGTATAAATCCACATTGGCTGTTATAAAAACAAATTCTTAGTATTTTTGAAATGTTGGGAACCAATGAAATAGATCTGTTAATGATTGAGATGAATTGTTACACGCTTTTCCAGGTCGTGACAATCCAGACATTTGTTATTGTTAGCTTTCAGAAGCATTGTCTATGTCCTTATCCTTTAAATAATTCCAATTAATGCACCAGAGATTGTTTACAATATTTGTTTACGTATTCTTATCTAATATTTTGTATCCGGTATATCTTAACGACAATCATGTTTGTATTATTTACTTGTGTCTCAGTAAATATTGTTTCAGATTACCCATTAGAAATGTTTTACAAATCTTGCCTTTGTTTACATTTTATGGTAGTTTTTACAAAAATAGCTACTCCTTATTGACTATTCGCTTTTTGATTGTTCATAATTAACTGATAGCCAGGTATGCTATACATTTACTTATTACGATAATTTAGGAATGTTTCACATTACAAAATAAAATCTAGGCTAATACTGAACTGTTCAAGATGAGTCGATAATGCTAGTTATTACTAACATACTAATAATAAATAATTAAATATATTGACAAAACATTACACCGTAATATCAGTGTATACTTTCTTATACCAATATTAGTATGCATTACTGACAATATTAGACCTAGCTACACTTTGGCTTCCAAGTCTTGGACATAAACTTATAACAATGTGACTGTCAAATTGCTTATTTCCCATATGTTCGTGGTCACGTGAACAGATTCGGTTGACGAATACATCAGCACAATTAGCTGATCTAAGGATTTTAAGTCCATGTCGTAGTCACTGTCCGAATCAAACTTTTTGGATTACATTGAATCCATCTTTTAAGGTGTGTGTATATATATATATATATATAAAGTACCTAGCTTTAGTAACATCTGGTATTTGCCGTATCTGGTTCCTTGGTGCCTTTACTTTCTCCAGTGTGGTTACCATGGTAACAAAAGCTCGGAAAGAATTTCTCAATCTTCAGGGAGACTCCTTATTTTTTATATTGTTTAAGTGTTTCTCGGACATCTTTGTTTCAATATGTTCTATTCAGTAGAACAATTAATAAGTGATAACCCCAGTTGAGAACGCATGGCTTTATTAGGCTAACAATAAACAACAAATCGGTAGGTGGCACCACAATAGGGTGATATCATTATATACACAGGAGTAGTAGTAGCTGTGCCACAATATAAGACTATACTGATATAATTAAAACTAGTGGATATTACAACAATCTTGGGAATTTGGTATTCTGTATTGAGTTTGTTCTTTACCCTTAATAAACAATTTGTCGTCGAATATTTTTGCTTTGAACTGAGATTGATCCTTCTCGTTTTTAAATTCGTTCAGTGCGAATTGCTTTCTCTCGTTCATCGCTTGTGGAATTTGCTTCACAACGTAGTTTCTTATGTCCATTATTCTGTTGGGATGTTTCATTACATTTGCCAGTTGGTTTGTGATAGGAAACTTGGCCAATATGGATGGAGCCGAACCTGTTCGCTTACTTCCTAATTTATGGGCAACAGGTATATGGACATGGATGTAGCATAGGAAATGTTTATTTGTTGCGGAAGGAATTGTTTAACGGCATCATGCCGTTGTGTGTTTAGTCTATCTATCATGCGTTTCGGGTCCCGTACTTCGTTGTCTAATCACGATGCAGTTACTGGGAATTGTCCCATAAAAAAATGAGAAAATTACATTTTATTTCGCATTCCAATTGATCCATGCAGATATCTGTTTTCACATTTGATTGGAATATCAGCAAATTCCTAAACTTATCACATCACACTCTGATTACCACCTCCACCCCCCTCTCTCTCTAGTGCGCCATTTTTATATAGATAATGGTAGTTTTCATCTAAGTTTGTCAGTTCTAGTAAACGTGTGTTAGTAGCCATCGCAAAACGAGAAACGAGCAAAGGGTGTGAGAAATCTTACACTTGACGTGTTGGCTACAGAACGTCCATTATGTGTCTACTGGAATATCGATGTAGATACTCATTGAGTCAAACTCTCTGTTAAGGTGTAAGAGATCTTACACTTGACGTGTTGGCTACAGAACGTCCATTATATATCTACTGGAATATCAGTGTAGATACTCATTGAGTCAAACTCTCTGTGAAGGTGTGGAGATCTTACACTTGATGTATTGGCTACAGAACGTCCATTATGTGTCTACTGTAATATCAGTGTAGATACTTATTGAATCCAACTCTCTGTGAAGGTGTGCGAGATCTTACACTTGACGCATATCTGAAAGTTGTTTCATCTTTTACTTCGCTTCATTACCTTTGGAGGCCGCTTGGGCCATCTAGCCTACAATGTGCACAAAAGTGGCCATAAAACATCAGTCATCATCATCATTGACTGTCAGTGAATGTCTTAAGTCGAATTGCATTTGAGATCGTGTATGGGGAAAGATATTCACAATTATTCAGAGTTGATGATTTATTTGTATGTGATAGGTATAAGGTTACTCCATAATAGTCAGGTCAATCTATAATTTGACCCCCAAAAATTGCAACAAAATATTTTTTGGTTTTAAGTGGTTCAGTGGATCATGGACAATACCAGAAAAAAGGGGTTAATTTCATAATTTCAAAATGGCGGCCCCCAAAATTTCAATGTACAGAAAACCTTTTTACTGTTTTACCAACACATAGAAACATAATACCAAAATACCTAATACGCATATTTACAATGTCCTATGACGTCAAAATGACGTCATGTGTAACTAATTTAGATTTTAAATCAATTTGTGTTTGCAAAGTTGTCAATAACACAGATGTGAAATATCCTTATTCAGATCTTTCTACATTGAAAACGATCTAACATCATGTGATATGACGTCAAATTGATGTCGTGTAATGCCAATGCAATGGGAGAAGACTGTACCGTTATTGTAATTATATATCACAGTTATCAGTGTCATCGAGGTCAGAATCCATGTCTGGTGATTGGTTGAAAGGGTTTTCACATTATTCAACTTGACACTGTCCACAAGCTGACGTGCAGGGTAACCCATATTCTTGTTAAGTACAACGTCTTGAGGTACAAACAGTTTGACAATTGCAATGACTAACTTTCAGTAGACTGTCTGGGGCTGCATGGCTGACACACATCACTGGCTGGAAACGGTTATTCTCGCATTTCCAACCCCAGTCTGGTGCATTCAGATTGGTCTCGTTACCCAACCATGTCATGATTTGGTAATAACATCTCAAGGAGTGGAATTTTGTTGCTGTTACATATCTGTGCCAATATTGCCATTATTTATCGTAATTTATCGTGTGATATGTGAACAGGGGGAAAAGTAAGAATTGACACCTAACCAGGGTGATGAAATTTGACCTGTTCACATTTGTGCATTGAAGAATGATGCAGTGACGTTGTGCGCTGAAGCGTGTTAAAAACAACCTAGTAGGGCGACTTTCTGTAAACTAACCAATGAGAGGCAGTAGTTGTGATGTCATGTTCTAGACAAAGACTATATATAACAAGACGTATTACTTCGCGTTTTAACATGGGGCGCCATTTTGAATTCATGGAGTGCCAGGGCCCTAGCGACCGGAGGTAGATTGTCACGGACAGCTCCCTTCGTTAACATGGCGCCTAATGGCACTGGTTCATTCTGCGCCGCTTTCGGCTGCAGTAACAGAAAAAGTATGCACAAATAAAGACATTCCCGAAAGGAAATGAAAGCTAGTGTAAAAATTTGATATGATCTGGGTTTTTTTTAAATAAAGGATATTTAAAAAATAAGCATAACAATTTGAAGTAGACACGTCCCTACTTGACATGACCCAAGCAGTTGGCCCAAGCAGGATCTATCTAGATCTATATTTGTTTCAGACAAAATCTGATTAAATTTTATTGAACAATATCAACCTATTAATCACAAAACGGGTATGTAAGATATACATAAGCTTACAGTTACATGTACTGGAGCCACTCAAGATGTTATGGGTGGGAGGTATATTTTACTTTATTATTGTTAATAATATAACTGGATTTCTAAAATTACATTACTATAATCAGATAATATTTCCCTAATTCAATAATTATAAGTAGCCGAGTATTTATATGATCACCTGCATCCATATTTATTTTTAAACGTAAGCAGTTGGTACTTATTGATATATATGGACTTCAATTTATAATTTAAATGTTATGAAATTAATTATTAAATACCTCAACTAGTGGTAGAAACATTCATTTTATTATTTTTTCTATTGACAGAAGTAAAAGATGGGTTATTAATTGTTGTTGTTCAGATATATGATGAGGAAAGATTTAAATTACTTGAATACTAATTGTAGAATGTATAATATGCATTTCACTGAAACGGAATTCATGAACCAGACAAATTATCTAGGATGGTATTCCAACTATTTTTGATGTACCAAATCCACCGCATGCATCCACTGAAATCAAAGAGGAAGGTATTAACAGATAGGAGACCTATACAGGAGACAGGGCCAGCTGTGATGGTAATTAATATTTATAAATATTAATGGTGAAAATTGGTATTATAAAATTAATTAAATAAGAAACAAGGCATCAAACCCATGAAATTTTGTCAGCCCATTTCATATCTTAATACAAAAAAAGGATTACCAGCACCTGAATTAGTACATGAATGTTCAGCTCATGTGCTTTAATTGGTATACTTCTCTTCATAACTTAAATGCATATCAAATCAAATTCTTTAACCAACTTGAAAAAAGGAAAACATGTGTTTACACATTGTGTATGCACTTGATTCAAGTCATTATTTTACAAGGTATTGTTCTGTTTCATTCCTTGAAGTTCTATGATGATCAGATATCATGTAAACAGGCCAATCTCTTGGATACAGATTTACTGGTGTTGGATGTGATAGATGATTTTGAGTTATCTGTTACAGTAGTCAATGCATGTATCTATATTACATCTCTGGGTATATTCTGTCTAACTTTAAACAGTTCACTGATCTGGATTAAATGTCATATTTTTGTAGTAGTGGTTCTTTAGAGCTGGAAGCAGTTTGGGTTATTCTGTCCATTTTATAACAAATGACTGATTGTAACTGTAGACGAACCCGTGGCACAAGAGATTTGATGTCGCTTATTTTATGAAAGTACTAATTTCTCTATCTCTAACATCCAAACATTGTTAATATTCCATGTGTATTTTTTTTGTTTTCAGCTGGGCAGGCCTATATTGCATGGTCTATATTATTGAGGTGTAGACTTTAAATGAACTTATAATTATTTTAGTTAATATATGATAAACGGACATGATGAATATATGGTGAATTGTGTTATGATTGCGTTATAATAGCTGTATATATAATTAGATGTATATATCCAAATAAATAAAAATGTTTTGGACTATGATAAACTGACATGATGAAAGTATGTTTGTATGCATTTACCTCATATATATCTAACTGTTTTCATTTAAAAAACTACGCCTTCCACACACAAAGCTGTGAAATAACCTAAACCATGTTCAATTATTTTCTAATAAGCTGTCAAGTGATCGTAAATTGTAGGCTATGAATTAATTAAGTGACTGGGCTGTGAAATCACTTAATTATTTATTTACGGTTGTTTCAGAGCTTCGTTTCCTTCAATATCCTGTGTGCACAATTAAAGTGTTTATTAATAAAAGAGTATGTGATCATGTAATGTATAGTACTGGTATTGGCAATTCATTTCAACCATCGCACACATGTACACGATCACATGTGGACAGCCTGAGAGCTTTTGTTTATCCGAGAAATACCTCCTGTCGCTTGAGGCGCCACTGGTTCAAAATTCAACATGGCGCGGCAAGAGTAACGTCTCTCTATATTTAAACTCTCTGTTACATTTGAGAATGTTCTAACCAATGAAATCGAGTATAACCATATAGGGTTTTTTCCATATATTGACCTGACTATAAGACTATATCCCACAAATACAGGTAATATTAATATTTGAAGACATACATATACAGAGTTATCCATACGCACACAATCTTCCACCAATGTGGGTTGTTTGGGGGGGGGGGAGGGGAAATTTTATAGATTGTCGGCACTATATTGATGTTATATAAAGTTTCTTACTGACCCCCATAATTAAGAATTGTACATTTTGGGTATATTTATAAAAAAAAATCTGGATCAGCGGAAATAAAACATCTATCTCTAAGTTTTGTTAGTTAATACGATAAAGTTCGGTGGTTGGCCACAAATCCATAGCACCCACGGTATCATAGTTTTAATTTTTACCGCCGACAAAAAGAAGTAGCTTGGCATACACAATATTAATAATTGTCATTTCAGACTTTGTAAAATATTGTTAACTTTAACGCGCGTGTGTAAATCTAATATTGATGACGTTGGTATCAGTGGAGCCTTACTGACTGATCTTTCGAAAGCTTTTGACTATCTGCCATATCGCTTGTTGGTAGCGAAGTTAAATGCATACGGATTAAATCCCGATGGATGCATGTTAATTATTTTATCAAAAGATTACAAAGGGTAAAAATCGAATGTTAAAAGTGAATGGATGGGATTAGAAAAAGGAGCGCCCAAGGTTCAATGTTTGGCCCATTGGCGTAGAACTTATATCCTAACGAACTCTTATATTTAGTTTGTGATTTGTGTGATATTTACAATTACGCAGACGATAACATTATTTGTGTACATGGTAATAAAATTGAAATATACTGTTAGACATAAAGCTTATGTCAAATGTTTTGATGAACTGATTCAAGGAAAAGTTTCTTCAGGCTAATCCTGAACAATTCCAATTTATTTTATTTAGCAAGACCAAATTAGAAAACACCATAGTGTTAGATAACATTAGTCTCATGTCTCAGAAAAACTGCTAGGTATCCACATTAACCATGCACTTACCTTTAATGAACATATATCAACAACCTGCAAAAAGGGCGGACGTCCCTTATATACTCTCGTCGGTTGTCAAATATACTGAATGAGAGAGATAAATGTCACATTTTAACTACTGTCCGACTGTCTGGCATTTCTGCAAAATATGAGATATTAAGAAAATATCCAGAAACGGGCTTTACGCTATATTATAAAAGATTATTCATCCACGTATACAGAATTACGAAATATGGCTTACACACCTCTTCTGTGTGCATATAGAATTAAGCTTGTTATGATTGAAATATTTAAGATTATTCATAAAATAGGGCCTAGTTATCTATATGAACTATGTGTTCGACAGGTAGACATTAATAATATCAGATGTTCATTCAGGGTTACGATGTCTAAATTTAGAACTATATAGTATGGTAAGCACTCTTTGAGATATGAAGGGGCTCAAATATGGAATGAGTTAGATGACGATATTAAACGAGCTATTAATCTAAAGGTATTTAGAAGGCGTATACAGAAATGGAAAGGTCCTATTTGCTCTTGTTTTAATTGTATTTAATGTGATAGTACATAATTAATATTCAATGTATTAATTAAGATTCATTCTTCACCATGTTCATCCGTTATATGTTGTATCATTACATCACATTCGTTCAATATTTCATCTTATTTATATTCGGTTAATAACTTTTAGCTAATGTTACTTGTATATGTATTACCGAACTGAAATAAAGTTTTATCTTAATATACGTAAATTACGAAATATTATTCGAATTGCTACGTTTGTGATTTAAAATTAGTATGGTTTATAATCTCAATTACTATAATATGATGGATGTTATTATTTACCCGGTGAAAATTTTGTCTCCTACCCACCCGGTAAAGATTCAGTTCTCCAGTGAAGATTTTACCGCTTGCGTGCCCGGCCAAGATCGACAGCAGTCTCGGAGTCCCGCTTGGACACTAGCATTCCCTGTTTTACTAACAACTGGAGGGAGACGGAAAATGGCGACCAGGAGCGTTGAGGTCGAGGAGCTGTCGGCTGGCCAGAAATTTAGTAAATACCTCGATTTTGAGGTCTATGTTGCCAAATGTGAGGCATCTACATGGTAATCAAAAGCTGCAGAAGGATACATCATGTCCAATTATGATATTAGTTATTGCTAATTAAGATAATATAATATGACAAGGTGTTTGTTAAATCATCGCATGCACATACCATTGTAAATGATTGTTGTATCCTGAAAAGTGAACTCAGAACTGACACACCGGACTCATAGAATGAAGTATCAACATAACGTATACATAGAAAAATTTATTTTGGTATGGGTCATGGACAGAACAATAGAATTTATCTATATAATATCATAAATATATATACATAAACATGTACATATCGAACAATCAGCATATGTTAGTATCTCGATGACTTTACGGGAAATTTTAATCTTTTATATAAACAAAGTTTTAGAGTTAATTGGATGATGGTAGTAGTTTTGTTGGCTGAAAATTGGCTAACAATAATTAACACCACATACAACTATAACGGTAGTCCATAGTGGGTTTGTTTGTTTTTTGAACAGCAACAAAGCTGCAAGATAATGCGTATACTACAAGAAGGCACTGATGTTACGCCATCTGTTATACTAAACAGTGAGCCGCTGAACGAGTGAACGAGGCCAAATACTGAACTGTAACTTTATATAAAGCTGAGTGAAGCAGTCGGTACTAAAAACGATCAGAGATAGTCTACTGATTTAGGACATACAAATTTATTTTTACTGGAATTCAGAAACTTTATCAAAGATTTCTTCGTAGTTCTGTAACCGGGCGGCTCCGATGGGTGAAATCAACATTTAAATAACATTAAATATTCATTTTAGACATCAATTGTTTATCAACAACCAATAGACAACAACATTATGTTGGAGCAAAAACAATTCATCACCAAAAATATAGGATAACTAATCAATATTATGTACCTAGATGACGTGGAAGACTGACGGAAGATTCTTAGAATATCAAACTATATATGTTGGTGTCTGAACAAGAAGTATGATAAAATAAGATTAATTTAAATTGTTGATGACGATGAAGATGAGTTAATGTTAAGCCACCAGCTAATGCGAAGACAAGTTAATGCGAAGCTACAAGTTGTGATAATCATACTTGATAACAATCTAGGATTTCATTGAAATTAACTTTTTGTAGAATTCTGATCAATATTTGGCCTCAAATATCCTTCTTATTACTGTACTTTCTGTGATGTTCTGCTGAATACAATTTCTGACATTTTAACTGAACGGTGACTGACTGACGACACACACACTCACACACACACACACATGCACACACCTGTTTGTAAATCGAAACTCTTGCTGTCACTTCGAAATGTTTCATTGAAACACATTAAAAGCATGCACATGGTAGTAATTTGTAGAGAATGTGCAAAAGCAATAACAACAACCACAACAACAATTCATTGTAAATGCAAGTTAGACTTCTACACTTCGTAACTCGAGTACAAGTTAATGTTAGCTTTACTCATTTAGCCCTTTTTTTAATTTCGTTGTTTGATGAACTAGAAACTGATATACCACACTTGGACACAAGTGAACAAAGATAGTTAATTAAAATGTATAAATAAACTATGGTTCCTTATAGGTAATTAACCCCGAATGCTCTCAGCCGCCACTCAAAGTGAAAAATATTCTATAAAATTAACAAAAATTATACAAACTACAAAAAAATTGACTAAAAGTAATAAATCACATTAAATAATAATTTAATAATCTTTGTTGATTTTAGATTACGTGTAAAATAACTGGTTTAAGTCATTTGATTCAAATGAAATGAACCCTATTTGAACACCTCAAAAGTAATTTCTAGCTAAAAACGTTAAGCTCTAGCTAAATATGACAATATTTGTTGATACTGTATGATAACAAAAATTAAATGGCAAAGATGTCACTTGTATCAAAAGTATTTACACTAGTATAACATATATATATATCATATTGATCTTATTGGTCTTATATTGATACGATAATCAGTGTATTTCTAACAATTATGAATTATAAAATAAGATTATAAAAGATGATACTGAAATGAGATTTGCCAGCAAAACACAACCTTACAGTATAAACTGACCATCACCACAACCAGTTGACCAAAAATAGGGAAGTAATTTTTAGGCTTATAAGACACACACACACAAACACACACACAGAGGAAGGTCTGTCATTATAATAGTATATATTATCTCAAGAAATTATAATTTTTTTATTAGAAGACATCAGAAGGTGACATCATCCGTGACAGACTGATGATATAGAGATATTTGTTTATCTAATTAGTTATACTGACAGACTCCTATAACAATGTTGGCTATAATACGCCACAATGTTATAGCAACAAAATCAATTAATAAAGACTAATACAGTTATCTATGGTCAATTATTACAGCAAGATAACTGAAGCTGTGTTTACAATGTCAACGCTGTTAATGGAGGTGGTTATTTTGGTATAATTATCAAGTACAATGGAAAGCTTTGAGAATAAATTAAAAAACGGCACCATATACATTGATTTTTATATGTTAGTATTAAATAGTATCATTAATAATATATCATAGGTCGGAGGTAATTGCAACACGAGACAATACTCAAAAGGTCGTGTTAGATTTCTTAGTGTAAAAAAATCCCAAAAATGACTTAGTTGATAAACAGTTAATTTCTACATTAGAGTCTACAGACTAAATGTTGTATATTTGTTTTATACGCACATTATCACAATCAGACAAACAACTGACACACCTTTATACTTTGATTATCTAGCTATTTACAAATCAATCATTGACAAATTCTATTAGCTCTATGAACACTTCACTGTGTAAATAATTATCATTGATACAACATCATAAAAATAGCTCTTCAAATTACAGCAAAAGGGTACTTTTAATATGAACCCGATCCTGCTAGACTGAAATGTTTGATTATAAGCCACACACACACACACACACACACACACACACACACACACACACAAACTCCTGGTCACTGTGAGCAACAAAATATATGGAAATTCAATGATACATCTCTACTCATTAAACCTTATAAAAGACGACATACCAAAATTCTTTACACAATCTAAGTGAAAAAACATCTTCAAGTCAACAGAAGCTTTAAACATTAGAGATACATACCTAGCTATTAAAAAATGAAACAAAATTAATGTTGTTGTTGATACTAATTTGTACCAAATGTCCATTTGTAACAACAAAACCAACAACAAAAACTCTCTACATATAAAGGGTTTGAGTAGAAGGAGAAACACATCATGGTTCATTATTATAGGATAAATCGAAGTAAACTGACCATAAACAATAAAAACACTTTAAAAATTATTGGAGTTGATTTACTGCCTTAACATTGTTTGACCTAATCACACTGATCACTGTACAATGATTTGTTTGTACAAATATAAACATGATATTTATAACACAAATTGTTATGATGCCAGTAGCTGTGGTGTGGCATCTTTTTTTCACCCTCCACGAACACACACACACACACACACACACACACACATATATACACACACAGTTGTGGCAGCTGTGCAAACTATCCAGACCATAATATATATATCATACAGTATTATATTCCAATCATCAGCCTTAACTAACCATAGATCATGTATAAGAGCTGTTTAAAGGATCAATTTCCTCCTCATCAACACTCAGTATGCCCTTTGACCTGTCCTTGTTCAGCAATTTGTTTTTCTCACAATCTGGTGATGTCAGACTAGATTCAGCATTCTCATTGTAAAACTGTTCATACATCGGATTGGAGAAGTTGGTCGGCTGTAAGGGCAATAAGAGAGAATTAAAAATTAATATAGTGACTGATGGAGACAGAGAAAGTGTGTGTGTGTGTGTGCATGTGCGAGAAGCTACAAATGACCCCAAAACCACAATAATAATAAATCATAGTAATTAGATTAAACTTAATCATTAACAAACAGTCTAAATACCCTCAAATTATACCACCAGCCGCAGAAACAACAACAACAACAACCGGTAGTTGATTTCCCTTATACACGTACAGGGTTCCCACAGTCAAAGAGATTATTTTCCAGGCGAAAATTACCATTTTCTAAGTACAGCCACATTCTCCCTCCTTCTAGCCATCTGATCCAGATACTTTTATTTAAATATTTACGACAAACATGGAATATCCTCACTATTTTTCTTCTACAATCAAGATTTTCTTCTACAGGCATAATATTTACTCCCCAGGATATTTTTGGTAACAAGTGGACTTTTTCTCAGGCATTTCCAGGATATGTTATTTTCCAGGACGCTGGAAACTCTGTTATAGGATCATTTATAGCAGAATGATCTGTTATCTATTTTGTTATTATTTCAACGTTGTCTTCTAATTGTAACAACTCTGTTATATTGTCATATCTACCATTTAACATCATATTGTTGTTGTTGTTGTTTTCTGTAGCAAAACAAACAAAATCCAGCAAAGCCATAACCAGGAAACAAGGTTTAATGTACCCCCCCCCCCAAATAAAATGGTTGGCAAAACCTATAAGATGTGATTGGAAAGAATAATCTAAATATAGGGAACTCTACTGTAATTAGACTTAAAACTAAATTAAATATTCGTGGCTAATCATAATCAAATAGAAATATACAATTAGTAAAATGTAATAATGAAAATAATCAAAGATGAAATATTAGTTAGAATATTGTCTGACATATTAGTTGTTTTGGATGAGAAGATGACACATACGGATTGTCACGTGTCATTCATTAAGAATCCTCTATATCATAAGACAGATGTGACTAGATATAATCTAATCTATCGTACTCTGATATCTGAGGTTACAGCTAAATCTTTCTACAGTGTATGTCATAGACATCAGGATCCTTAGTGTCTTCATTATGTCATCAGTATCAATACGGATGATATACACATACTACTCTCAAGTATGACATTAAGATTTTAGTGAAAAGTTCAATTCTTATTTAAAGATAGGATTTTTCTCTGTTTAATTCCTCATCTTGGAGTTGGATGACTGTCATATGATGAACATAGATCACTTGATCATCACCAGTAGTTAGTGAAAATATTACAAATATGTTACACTAGTCCCCAAACTTACAATTGTTATTATACTTTTCTCTTTAAAAATTTACATCTATATTTGTTCTCTTCATGACAAAAAATATTCAGTAGTGTGTGTGTATGTGTGTGTGTGTGTCTCTCTCTCTCTCTCTCTCTTTGTGTGTGTGTGTCTGTGTAAATTGGAAATAAATTAATTTGATATTTGAACAATAAGAAGAATGAGTAACATCACTGTTGACAAACAACATTAAGTAAACACAACCAGGAGTCAGTTATTTGACAAATATTACTCCAATCTTGTTGAATCCATCTCGTGTAAATAAAATATTACATACTTAGTCTATACTAAATCCATACTAAAAAATAATGGCACATCACTGATATGATAGAAAATGAGTGCTAATATCTTGATACAATTTAAAGTAAACAAACACAACAGAGAACTGAAAGTGTTGTAACGTATTAAAAATAATGTGTAGATATAGACGATGAACGACAGATGGTGTATATATGTAAAACAAATACTGAGATCTAATAACACTTGTGTACAGATATGTAATAACATATCTTGATCATAAATATTGATGGATATATAATTATATGTTCAATACTAATAAAATATGATAAGTATAAACCCACCTACACACACACACACACACACACACACACACACATACACACACACACACACCTACCTAACTACACACACACACACACACACACACACTGTGTCACAGATTCAGTGCTGATGTATGATATGTTCAGGGTTCATTCACTTCCACATGTATGGTTTTCCAGGAGTTTCTAGGACATCTGTTTATCAAAATATCTACTTTTCCAGGATCCAATCAATAATTTCCAGGAGTATTTTGACATTTGATTAATGGAACAGATAAGCGGTGACATTTTTATTGGTGAATGTAAGACAATAAATTTGCAGAGATCCACACATCTCTGGGATCTCATTTTACATCAAAGATCTAGTATAATGTATGTATACCACAAATCTTATTACACTAGATATGATGAATACTAAACTTTTTCATTTTCGCTTTTATTAAACATGCTCAGTAAAAAAGATTTTGGAAATTGACCACACAAAAAAAAACGTGACCTTAAATCACCACATGGCCTCGCAAATATTGTCATATTACGCAAATTTGATTGTGTGTGCATAATCGTGACGATACTGATACAATAAATATAGGCTGAGCATCATATCAGGAATGCAGAGACAGACGTCACAGAGCAATGCTAGCAGTGACAGTCCGTATTTCCTGCTCCCATCTCTTACAACCTCTTTCGTGGCTGCCAACGCTATCCCACTATTTTCCATAAATGACATTACTCAGGGAAAAATCAGGGAAAGAGCAACATCGTGTTAGGAATACCTGTACTGTATAATCACTTGTTTTGACAGTTATGTATGCTACTTGTCTGATCCAAGCTCCCAGCTTTATAAGTTGGAATTTTCTAAATGTTCAGGGTGAATTCCCTTTTCAAGTTGGTTTTCCAGGAGTGAACTGAAAAACAAGGACTGTTCCAGGACTTTCCAGAAGTGGTATTAAAATCCAGTATATTCCATCAATTCTGTATATTAGTATATGGTGTATACATAAAACAAACAGGGTTAGGGTTAATTATAACTGTAATTAGTAACTGTGTGATTAATTACTATAATAATGAGAGTTTACCTATTCTCTCATATTATCATAAATGTACTTATAATTGTAATAAATGTTTTGATAATAGCAGTGTTTTATTTAATTTAATAATGGTGATACCTGATAGATTATAACATCTAAAGGAGAACTTTAAAATAAACTGCTCCAGAAACATACTTATTACTGTGGTTAGACTCCTACAATGGAGATTTAAAGTACAGAGCCCTAAGCCAGTGTGCTATCAAATGTAATTCATTACCAGGATGTTCAAATTATAAAATTTCACTCAACTTTAAGTCACTCATAAAGCCTTTGATATTGCTTCTCAGTGATATCTATTAATGAGTGAGTGATATGTTTAGTCCGGACAATGGTAACAATTGAAATTTAATTAGCTCCTTTTCGTCAGTTGGGAAGTTATTCAAAACAAATGTCAATCATTAGACAATAGATTTGAACACCTCATACCTTTGATACAGCCACAACTAATGATATTGTAACAATGAACACTATAAGAGATAATTCTACATTCATTGAATAAAAAATATGTTTAAACGTTACCATGTCATATATAATTAAATTAAAAATGTTACATTCATTATGTGAAAAGAAGTATAAACCAGAGTTGCCAGGTTTCTCCCCATACATGGTAAAAACCATGGTAATTACTCAGTTTCTCCCAATTCTTTCTCGCATGCGAGAAATGGCAGAAAGGAGAGAAACTAAATTTGGGTGAAAATTCCAGGAAAATACTCAAATAATAGATCGATTATGCTAAATAAATAACAGTTTATAACAAATATAAACATACAATTATTTATTTATGAATCTTGTCCAAAAAAAAAACCTTCTCCTGCAAATGTCACATATTTATTGATAGTGTATGTCAAAAACTGATTATGATAATCAAAAGATTGTGAGATTATTTCACTAATTTCTGGTGACATTATAATGACTGGGTTGTTACGTAATGCTTTCAAGGAAACACAAAAAGTACAACACTTTCAAATACACAATCAACTACAATGAGGATGATCATTGTGTCTAATCATAAAGCTATATTGTTAAAGAGATTAATACATTAATAATTAATTATGCATAGGAATGTACTTGGGGTATACTATGGCTTACACATCGTTACACTGACGCATCTTTAAAAACATATCTGGTAGTTTCTCCCTATCTTCCCTATCTTTCCATTGTCTGCCATTTCTCCTAGAGAGAGAGGTATTTTTCCTCCTTTTCCCATATTTATTTTTCATTAAATACATATAGGTATCAGATAATTATTGTTGTACTTAATAATAATAATAATAATAATTATTATTATTATTATTATTATTAGTCATATTATATTCCTTAGCCAATATTAATTGTGACTGATATTCCAAAAAAACTTAATTCTTATAACTTTAACTGAATTTGTGTCATAAATAGCTAGATTATTAACTGTAGTTAACTGAGACATACAGTATATAGATATATGACACAGGTGAGCTATAGATATAACAAACAATGGAAATACATTTAGCATACATTACCCATGCACATAGTGTGTGAATGTATGACACTACTGACCCATGCACACAGTATATGAAGTATAACACCCTTGACCCATGCACAGTGTATCAATGTAAAAGTCCCCTCACCCATGCACACATTACGTGGATGGATGACATTGCTCACCAATGCATCCCGTATATGTATGAATATATTTATGTCTATACATGTTGTATAATAACACCTTATATACAAGAAGCATGCCTGCCTTTAACAAACTGTAAGAATGCATGTTTTCAACCACATTGGGTGCATTATGAATTTTAATTTATTATTGTAATGAGTGGTGAAATTGTTGATAACATTTCTAACTCTCTTAAAAAATTATTACTTTCCTGTGATATAATACAAACAACACTGACAGTTCTCCCCAGTTTCACGCTTGTACATTGTACAACTAATGGAACCACACACACACACACACACACACACACACACACACACACCTGTACATAATCAAACACAATGTTTAAACAACCTGATATCCTATTAACATAAACACTTACTACAGAATGGGACTTATTCACAGTTCCTTCAGTTTGCTGTGCTATCTGAAACAATTATGAATTACAATCAATGCGATGGCCTCTGGATCAGTGTGGAACACAACTCATGACAGGATGGAAATAACCCCGTTCTTATTCAGGATTACTCTAGTACAGACAGAGTTCTTATGCACTACCTTAGTCAGACACGTTCCAGCACCTACGCATCACTTTAGGAAACTTTCAACTACCAAGATCCCATATTTGTTTACAGAATTTTGTATTTTCGTTTAAAGTTTATCTATGAATAAGGCCTAAGGTTTAATGACACATTTGTACAAACATCTTATTAGTATCATCTTTTATTAATTAATGTTTTACAACATACAAATAGAGGAATACAGAGGCAGGCCAACAAGAGAGAGGACATTTCTCTAATAACTTAAGACCCAAATACAATATAGTACATTTATAGTTTCTGATGGTGTAGCGTTTAGTATTAACATTTAGATATATAATGTCTATATTACATTTGTTAAGTAAGATGCCTGACATTTAAAATGTGGTTTGAAATATAAATATAACCAACATCAGGGATACGATCTGACTACAAGAAAACACCTATCAATGGATCAAACATTGTTCACTATGCGTTTGTTTATGTGTATGATGTGGTTTGTTTAGTCCTGGTCACACTAGGGAGATAACCGGAGGGCTGACTTCTTAGGGAAACATCCCCCCAAAACACCTATGACTTAGGTTTGAACCCACATCCTAAAGGTTTGCAGGGCATATAGCTCTAACTACTCTACTACATTATCTGAGAATGCAGTCATGTAGACAAGCATAGACAACATTTTGATAAACACATTATAATAAAACAACACTTAATACAATGACGATAATAACAAATATTATATATTTAATAAAACTGGTTAAAGACAATCAGTGAGGGTTTTGGGTATTAATGTAAAAAAAATAATATCTGAAAAATTGTTTTCTATAAATAAATTATACTTTCCAAAAAATCATTTATTTCTAATCTCTTCAACAAGAAATTGGAGACTACTACACTAAATGTAGAAATTATCTAAAGATTTGAATCAAGTCATGTTGACATTTGTGATAATATGTAATACAATAGCATACACAACAAAATGTATAATCTACTTAGCACATACAAATCTAGCTATGCATCAAACCAATTAAATACAGATCTTCCCCCTATGTGTGTATGTATGTGTCTAAAGATATATGCACTTGTTTATATCTAGATGTATATATCTATACAACTTTCTATTTTGTTGCTAGTCATGCCATCGTGCCATTAAAACATGGACATATATTACAGATGGTCAAAAGCTTGTTGACATCAATCAGATGACATTTAATAATTGTTATGTTAATAATATGTAATCATATCGTATATAATGATGACACACAGATCAACAGATGGTAGTAGTATCACTTAACTATCATTTGACATTGACAAAAATAATAAAAATATTGGAACATAATTAGGTAAAACTACTAATATACATGAATAAAGTGTGTGTGTGTATGTGTAGCCATGCATGCACAAGCATCAGCGAGAACGACTGCTAACATATTCTCACCCTTTCGGCATAGAAATCCTCGCCTTCATCATCATAATCATTTCCTGTATACATTGGGTTATGTATCTCAGTACCATCAGTCATTCTTTTATGTCGGAACTGTGCCAGGATTGTGTAACGTTTCTTATACACAATTATCAAGGTCACCACCAATATCAGCAACAACAGCAACAGGATAGGTACAGCAATAGCTGCTGTGGCTACAAATAACAACAACAACAACAATAATAATTGTACACAGATAACTCTGGAATAATACAGAAGAGATAAATATTTAGTGTTCCATCACCATAAATCTAAACCAATTTATTTTACCTTTATCTTGACAAAAACTAAATTAAACAACTTACAAAAATGTTAATACGTCTTTAACACATCATAAATACTGTCAACTGATTCCTGTGGGCTGCACTTGTGTAATAAATGGTCTAACACTATTGTTCAATCAAATTTTACTAAGCACACACACACACAATGTGACAAATATAAATAGTAGAACCCTGGCAGAAACTGAAGATTAATTGCTTGTTTGTGAATTTAATGCACCAAGTTTCTGGGAGATAAAGCTTTTATTATATTTTAAAAAAAATTGATACAAGTCAGAATGTTTGGTCTCTGTGTGTGTGTATGTGTATATATATATATATATATATATATATATATATAGATAATATATATATAATTAAACACACTTTACTACAGTGTTAAAAATAAACAACTTACGGAATATTGGTTGCTGGCCTCTCAGTATATTACATCTATCTCCTGTATAATTAGCTGGACAGCTGGAAGAGATAAACAATAATAATAATAATATCTCTTTATAACAACACTTTATAGTTAAGATTTAAATTACCTTTTGATACACTAGATACTTGACAGATAAGTTACAATTAAAGAAGACCGTTATATTTTTAATTTAATGATATATGGCCATTATGATTGAATTAATCTCTTTATTCTAGTAGTAAGTATTTAATTCAATCTCTGTATATATTTACAACTTTATTGTGAAGGACATTTTCTTTAATAATCATTATGTAATGCATTTCGGCTATTTTATTAATATTTCTGTTAGTTCTATTCATCAAGAACATAATGAATTGATGCCAAATAAAAAAGGAAATTATTGTAACGTCACAAAATGCTGAAAATCTAGTATTTAAAGAGGGAAGAAATTAAACAAAACAATTAAATAATGCACCAGTCTACATTAAATTAATATTACTTGACAATAGTTATCTTAGTGTTGTTTTAGAGACAGATGCGAGGCAATAACATCTGATGTGTCAGATGTGTGTATCTCATTACTAACCTACAAGTGAGACAGTTTGGCCTTCCACTAGTTATGTCGCAGTCTGAACACCACCCATCATTGATGCAGTATTCCTTACACTGGATTGGCATGGGAATACTGCAATCATCACCAACATAATCCTTCTCACAGCTAAAACATAATTATAACATACTTTATTATGTGACAATCTAGTTCATAAGTCTAACACATCATTAACATAATGTCTCATTGATAAAGAATATTGTCCAGAATGTTGGGCCAATTGGCCACATGTTGATAAATGATGAGATCTATATATCACACGATCCTAATCCTATATAGAACATCAGTTTATCAACATATGGCCAACTGGCCGAACATTCTGCACAATATTCTTCAGTCATTTAAAAAATTTCCAATAAGGATTATGAACATTTAATGGGAAATTATTATTGAATTTAAGTATCAAAAACCAAAACAATATTAAGAACACAAAAGTCATAAATAAAACATATCTCCTCCTCACCTCTTCTAGCTGTCTGATCCACCCACTTTTATAAAATACCCAGAAACCATGTTAATTATGACCAATGACTTCAATCTGATACTCCACATGAATACTAGATGGACATCTTAGTGTTACATCATTACATAGTTCATGTTTATGTTCAAATATACAATTATGATCTATTATCATATTAATCGATATAAATATGCAGTACAATAGTTACTATCTATATAATAACTATGTATACTTCAGTGAGAGTACTTGGTCTAGGATTTCTAGTGAAGAATATAATATTATCTCCTGTAACTATAGTAAGGATTTAAATATGGATTAAGTAGCTTTAACTTCAGTTCAGTAGATCAATTTGACTTACAGAATTGTTTAATAATTAATATTTTCTATAATTGGTATATATTAACTAGTGTTGTCGTATGTTAGAAGTTTAATAGTAAGAACCTATAAAGTACTAGGTCAGAAAAGTAAACTGTGAATGGATACAAGTCAGTCTCACAAATTGTACAAAGTCTAAGGTTAAAGGTCAACTACAAGTAAAACCTAAAGTCTTAGGATAATTGATATTAATTTATAAAAGCTCCCCTGTATAGATACATCTGAGCAGCTCTTTAGATAATGGGTACTGATTATGTAACTACAATATGTAATATGGTGATATCAGAAGGTGATATATATATATATATATATATATATATATATGTTCAGATCTGTAGTCTTGACTTCCTAAATAGCAATCAGAATACATTTGTTGTCTCCCTATATGGTTTACATGTATGCTATGTGGTGATGTCACAGTGTTGTGGGAGGACACTGAATGGCCTAAATTGTGCCGATGTGACATTAAACAACATTCATCCATCATCCATCATCCACAGTGTTGTGGGAGGACACTGAATGGCCTAAATTGTGCCGATGTGTCATTAAACAACATTCATCCATCATCCATCATCCACAGTGTTTTGGGAGGACACTGAATGGCCTAAATTGTGCCGATGTGTCATTAAACAACATTCATCCATCATCCACAGTGTTGTGGGAGGACACTGAATGGCCTAAATTGTGCCGATGTGTCATTAAACAACATTCATCCATCATCCATCATCCA
Organism: Paralvinella palmiformis; assembly: GCA_025642065.1. Taxonomy (NCBI): domain Eukaryota; kingdom Metazoa; phylum Annelida; class Polychaeta; order Terebellida; family Alvinellidae; genus Paralvinella; species Paralvinella palmiformis. The sequence continues at coordinate 348,179 of JAODUP010000078.1, read as the reverse complement.
CAGTGTTTTGGGTTGAGCTTACTATATCCAGATCCTTTTTAATTGATTCGGTGCTCACGTGGGGTGCCATGATCGGTGTATGTATCCGGTGTATATATAATATACCAAAGTTCTAGATCATTTTGGTTCCAGTATATCGTTAACACCACATGGAAGTGTTAACGTGGTAAAAAGTTCCCCCACCCACCACAAAGTTTAGCGTTTAGCATAATTTCTTGTAGCAGTTAGCTTAAGGTAGTTACTCCCTTTGAGATACGGTAATAAAGAAAATAAATGTTGTAAATAAAATAGGTCAGGAATACAAAATATGCACACACACACATTGTGTCTCATCAACTTTACAATAATATCAGGGATAAAACAAATATCCTAATACTAACAAAACAGAACATGTTATAGACTAACAACAGTATCGACTTGGTCAACTCATCAACTTACATGCACTTAGCCGGTAGTCCAGGAGACATGACACACTGGCCTCCATTCTTACAGATAATGGCTTCTGAACAGCCAACAGGCATTGAACACTTACGACCTGTCCAGCCAACAACACAGACACAGTGTATGCTGTCTTCTTGATCTAAATATGAACAAATCAACAAGTTATTGACGAGTTCAATAAAACATATCAAAACATTACTCTAACCGTAAACAAACTAATACGCCATTGGATACTCTACCTAGTAGACACGTGGCACCATTCTGACAGATGTTATTACGACACGGACGAGTCTCATTACACAGAGCTCCACTGAAGCCTGGCTTACACAGACATGTCACCTGTCTGTCTTCTGATACGTGACACTCAGCTAGAACATAACATAAATACTATCATCGTAACAACTAAATATCAACACACACACATAAAGAAATCAGGTACGTTTCAACAGATACACAATACACAAGTACTAAGGATGTGCTGCAAGTTTAAAATTTTCCAAACGAGCTCCGGTTAATTTTTAATTACTTAGGTAATCATTAATATGATAAAATATAGATAGTCATCATAGATTTGTTGTTTGTTGAAGAAATATGACGTTATTCTCAATGTCAACTATATCCACATTGTCTATCACCGCAGACTTTTAATTTATGCTTGAGAAGGTGTATTTGTGTGTGTGTGCATGGTGCTCATATAAGATAAGGCGTTTATATAGGAAACTAATAACATAACCATATAAATTGAATGCTTCAAGGATCAGTGAGTTAAGTATTCAACTATAAATGTTAAACAGCTGAAAATATCAGATCAGATTATTAACATTTTCAGTAATATTCTTCTAACTTATTATGGGATATATATAAATGTCACACTATATATTATTATAATTATTATAATAACAAAAACAATCTCTTGTTCATTTTAAAATGATAAAACTGTTAATAAAATATTCAGAATTGCTTTGCGCTCTAACTACTGGTAGCCACACTAACCTGTACCAGGATAATAGCACTGTTCCTGACATATTCCAAATTGACACGTTGTACCAGTCCATGGTCCTACACAAGTACAAGTTGGTACTCCATTGTCTAAGATACAGGTGGCATTATTATGACAATAACCCTTACATGCTGATATACAGTGTGGATGAGGGATGTTGTCATGAATATCTTTATCGATGTATCGGTTGTGAAATCCCGGTGGACACCAGCATTGAGGATTCTGATCATTGTCATAGAAACAGTAGCCATCATGTACATCTTGACAATATGTCTTAACCGAGCAGTCACGTAAAGGATTTGATGGGTCACAGATGTTACAGCTTTTGCACTGAGGACCTAGAAAGATAAGATATTCTTTATTTCTGTCTCAAGTGTGTAGGCCCATTTAGGCTACCATGTGTACAAAAGTGGCCATAAAACACCAATCACCTCTCAAGTGTGCATGCATGCATGCACACATGTATGCATGCACACACACACACACACACACACACACACTGCAATTACTTGAAAATAAGGCATAGTTTTACATAAGAAATCAGACCATGTTTATTTTTAAAATAAATAAATATTCTTTACTAGTACATTGAAACTACATAACAACCAAAGATAAATCAGCTTCTCTGTAACAAAAATGGCAATTATATTTAAATATGTCAAAACTCTGGAATTATTTAACAACAAAATGGTATTTAGGAATCAGAAAACATTGTCAAATTTAATTTAAAAAATCCATAATTGAAGGATGTATGGGTCTGGTGGGTTAAGGGGGGTACGATTTAAAAGAGTTAAGTGAGTCATCATGCATTAATATTAATGTAACTTTCATGATCCCGTTAATTTTAAAAGAATATTTAGTAATTCTGGTTACCCGGTAACATAATATATCAATGACTTATTTACGTCAAGAAAAACAAACACCACAGTCAGTAATAGTAACATTAAAGTGAGAAATGTGGAGTGATGTACAAGGTTAAGACAATATAAGACAATATATTTATAACAAATAAGTGAGAAAATAATAATCCTAAGACTTATTTAAATTAGCTATAGAGTTTGATCCTCTTTGATCTGAGACTTTTGACAGCTGACTACCGGTAGGACCAGTCGATAGAAATATTTAGAAAAATTTAATATTTATTTTGATGGTTTCCCTTATTCATTGTATCATGTTGGTTCTTCGTATTAAATATTGTAGGTCACTCATCACTCTATTTATTATACAAAGTCTGTACTGGAAAAATAACAACCTAACTATTTTCTAATAGTTAATGACATATATACTACCAATAATATCATGTGGAAACGGAGTTTTCCAAACCGGAGAATGGAAGACTCGAAGAGATAAAACTTGTATGTCTTTAAACTTATGTCACAGGAATTCATTTACATTTGGTTAAATTATGAACACTGCCTCAGGAATTTGGCCAATCAGAATTATAAATAATAAATTTTTACCAAAATCCACTTACCACCAAAAAGATCGGTACAAGTACACTTTGGTTGTCCATGTTTATCTAGCTGACATGTACCATTGTTATAGCAATAACTATCACAAGGATGTTCCTTCTTAATCTCACATCTCTTTCCCATATAACTGTAGGGACACCTGTAAAGAAATGCTCTGTCAATCTCTCTCTCTCTCTCTGACACACACACACAAACACACACACACATAATGAATCATTACATAACCATAATCGGTATCACCTTTATTAACTTAATTATTATAACAGACTAAATTGTTTATAACATTACCAATAACACCCCATTAAGTAATGTTTATATTTAGCTCCTGTTATCATAATAGACATACCTGCAGATTAAACGATGTTCTTCCTGTTCACAATAGCCACCGTTCTGACAATAATGATAACATAAGCTTACTTGACAACGTTCACCAACATAGCCAGGAGGACAGCTAGAATAAAATATAATAACTTTGATGTTGAATCAGTTTGTTTTGAGGTTTATTTTAATGACCATACAATCACTATGTTGACAATAGGTTGACCATATGTTGACCATATGTTGGCCATATGTTGACTACATTATGATAATAAAGCCAGCTACTATTTTTTACAAACATTAAAACAGTGAACCAACAATCCATCACCTGCTAGATAATTGTGTAATTATGTAAGGAATTATGTCAACAGAATACAAGGAATTACTATAGAAATAACATGTCTAGTTTATGACTTTGTATGATTGACAGGTGTGTTTTAATAATTACATCTCAATTTATTTTGTCAACTAAGGCATCGGTGTAGGACAAGTCTCTGTTGGAAATAACAGTCCTGAATAAAATGCTCTCAATGAGTGAGATGAGGTTTAAATAAGATGTATCCTTTACAGACTTTCTGCGACAAATAAATAATCTCACCATCATTTAAAATCATCATTCTAATCTGACATTAATGTTAACACATAAACTCTTTAATGTGTCAATATTGGAAAATTGGATAATATGACAGTCTCCTTTGTATTAGGATTATCCAGGTTTCACTGTATATGTGTGAGTGTGTTTATGTATGTGTGTGTGCATGCACACACACATGCATGCACACACACACACACACACACACACACATACACACAAATATAATGCATGAGACAGAACCTCTCCTCGAAATAATTTTTATGGTAACCTACATTAGAAGAAAAAAACACTTTATATTTTCCATCTTTTGAGAAAACGAAGAAAATAAACTGTGACCTCTAATATATTTTTCATTTTCAATTCAAAATATTGTTAAAGAGTTGTTACAGAGTTTTTACCGAGGTGAGTTATGTCTGTCGACGGTTCTGTTCATCAGTCTTATGGCATACATTACAGGTGTAATGGTGCCACTTCAAATATGATGAATATAAAACAGAGATAAAACACTAAACAGAAATAACACCATTATTTCCATTGTGGTCAATGTCAGCCTGACATAATCTCAATTATTACATCACTCGTCCTTAAGTTACATCATAGCTAACAAATAAGATAGCTATTGATGATGAGTAACATTACACCAAATGAGGTAAGATTAGATTCTCAACTTGACATCTCAAACTCTCAATAGTCCACAGATGGACTGGTGTGTTTGTGTGTGTGTGTGTGTATATATATATATATATATATATATATATATCAGGGTTGAAAGTTAAGTTAAAATTGATATGAGCCAGTCATGCTAGTAAGACAAAAATTATGGTAGCATGACCAAAACGATATCTGACAACAGAAAAACATGCACGAAGCAAGTTCAAGCAGCTGGGGGTTGTGAGGGGGGAGCAATATAAGATCCCTGAGGTGTAAGAAAAATGGGGTACTGTGATTTATTTTGAGACATTTTAAGCTGCTATTTGACATAAAATGTCATGTTTCAATAATAAACGTTGCCTGTCATAATAGAAGGTCACCAGTGCCGATCAGGTGACCAGTAACTTTCAACTCTGCTACACACACGCGCGCGCGCACGCACACACACAAACACACACACACACACAAACACACATATATCTTACAGACAGACTAATGGTTCTATATGTTTCACAGATAAACTGTATTGTAATAAAGCTAGATTGTTGGCTATATATGTTCTACACATAGACTGATGGTTATATAGGTTATATGACCATCAGTATGGTTATATAGGTTATATGACCACCAGGATGGGACCACAGGAATAGGAGTGGGACCATGGGAATAGAAAGAGGGCAGAGGATTTGGCGTCGATTTTTGGAACAGAAAAGGAAAATACTGAGGGCGCTTTATGGGGAACAGGAACACTAGCCACCACACTTGATACCAAGCTGGATGTGTACTGGTGAGAGTGCTGACAACAATCCAGAGCAAAATATTGACATTTTGCACCAATCGTGACTATTTTCAACTATTAAGCAGGCACTAATCAAGTATAGGAAGGATCTGTGACTGATAATACTAACATCTTCAAGCCCTTGATGCAGTATTATTAGAGGAAAAGGCACTCGTCTGCATTTGGCCGCCATCTTGTTTATTGACATTATCAAGCAACGGTCCATGGCTGACGCCAAGAGCCAAGATCGAGAAACTAAGTCAAAATATCATCAAACACTTTCAAACAAGTTGGTTTGCAACAGAGTGTAGACATGAGAATGTTTTTGACTTTACTAACCATATAATATGGTGGACTAACTCCATCAGGATCCCTCCCTGTGGTACCCTGCATTAAGCCCTAACAACACCCAATAGGCACGACACTCATTTGTTCTTCCAAGCATGCCTCACTATCAATGTCAAGGGCAGCAGGAAACCTGAACGAACAAGCAACCGACTGTTCCTACTACCTATATATCTGTGCACTGCTTATAGTACAATCATTCGACACAGAGAGCAATTCTGCTCCCGGGACACCTAAATTTCCCTGCCAGATATGCAGTAAACGAGTTGCCTGTGACCACTGTTCTACATGGCTACATGTGGCATGTATTGGCATGGACACAGAGAAATACACCTAATTAGCCAATCATTCCAACATCACATGGCTTTGTGATAACTGCGAGAAACCAAACCATTCAACTTCACTATTTGCATCGGCACTTGCTGATGAATAATCCATCAACATCTATAGTGTCATCTCTGAGAGTGATGAGTTGCACAACTCATCAGCATGCACCTCGTCTTTGAACATGAGCACGTCCATCGGCGAACCTTTAGCATCATCCTCCCCGAAGGGAACAAACAACAAGGCCAATATTAAACATACCAGCTCCAGGATAATTACAGATGGCATCCGGATACTAAATGTGAACTGCTAGAATATTAAGCACGAGAAAGATGAGATACAAATCATCATTGACTCATCAGAACCAGACGTGATCGTGTTTACTGAAACCTAGCTACATCCTAGCATAAAAAACAACAAATTCCTGCCTGACACCCATGAAGTCCATTGCAGAGACTGGCCTACTGTTGCTCATGGAGGGGTACTCCTTGCAATTAAAAATGACCTAAACAGCTGAGATGTGAACTGGACAAAGGACACAAATTATGTAGCCCCAGACCCAGAAATAGTCTTTGCAAAAAAAGAAAGAAAGAAGGGGTCCATACTCCTAGGTTGCTGCTACAGACCACCGAGCTTGGACTTACAGGAATAGTCCACCCGCAGTAAATTTTTTGAGGACTAATACAGCTATGCTCACAAATATCATAAATAATGTCCAAATGTGTAAATGATCACCCACATATTAAATAATCCAGTTTAAAGTGCTGATTAATCGACTTTTAATGGCCTGTGGGCATCGCCATTTTGAAGCTAGACAGAGACCGGAAGCTCCTGAATGCTGATGTTACTTCAACACATCCGGTTGACCTGAAGTCTGTAGAGCCCATACAAAAGCATGTAAACAAGTGTGAGCAAAGAGATATTCCAGAACATAACGCAACTGCGTTGTAAAAATTACATCATGAATGACATACAACCATATCAGTTTGAGCCAGAAGGAACCTGACAAGAGGAAGATGATTTGAAATGGCTAAGATATGAACTTCCTACCTTCGAATCTGCCTTCTGGTGCAGCCATAATGGCAGCCCCTCCAGTAATTTGGATTATTTCCTTATAGTTATATCTATGATATCAGGTATATTTTGTGATTATTATTGTGGAATTTTTGGTTACTGTTCTAAGCATTACATATTTAAAAAATATTTTCTGAGGGTGGACTGTCCCTTTAAGCTATGCGAACTCACTCACAAATAGCATCCGCAGTCTCACAAAGCACAACCCAGAATCCACCATATGGATTGGAGGAGACCGACCCGATATTCAATGGGAGGACCACCAGATCACTGGTTACAGCAATACCAAATCCATCAATGAGGCATTCCTCATAACCTTCCAAGACCTCATCCTAGAGCAGATGGTACAATTCCCAACAAGATGTTCAAACACTCTGGACATCTTCCTAAGCAACAGATCCACATTGATAAACAGGGTGGAACCCATGCCCGACATCAGTGACCATGATATAATGGTCTACATCAATACCAGTATTAAACCATTTAGGCAGCACTTACCGCGCATTAAGATAACTCTGTGGAAACATACAGACATGGCTAAGTTGCGGTCAGACATCGCTAGTCTCTTAGCATCAATGTTACGTAGCTACTCTGAGACTACTCCGGTAAACACTCTGTGGAACGTGCTCAGGCAGGGTATAGGGAACATTATGGAATCAGTCCCCAGCAAAATTTCTTCTACCCGCTTCAGCCCTCCATGGATGAATTCAAACATTAAGAGGCTAGCATGACATAAGAAACAGGCTTATAACAAGGCCAAGTCTACTAAAGATCCAGATCACTGGAACCGTTGCAAATGGGTGGAGTGGCAAAAATATTGAGAAATATCAACCCTCACAAGGCAGTTGGACCTGACAATATGTCTGCAAGATTTATGAAGGAAACATCAGCAGAATTAGTACCAGCTTTGTCCCAAAGGGCGCTGCCAGATGATTGGAAGGAAGCTTTTGTCTTACCAATCTTCAAGAAAGGTGACAGAAGCAAACCAGTTAATTATAGACCAGTATCTCTGATCTGCATATGTTGTAAGCTGATAGAGCGCATCATCACCAGCTCAGTCATGAGCCACCTCGATCATCACAACATACTGACAGATGCACAACATGGATTTCACAAGCAACGATCCTGCAAAAGTCAAGCTCAGAAAGCATTTGATTAGGTCCCACATGCTAGACTGTTACTGAAAGCTGCCCACTATGGTGTGACAGGTCACATACGCAGCTGGATCGAACAGTTCCTGACAGGAAAACACCAGAAAGTTGTCCTTAAAAATGAATGCTCGAACACCACAGAGGTCACGTCGGGAGTACACCAAGGAACAGTACTGGGACCACTGTTGTTCTTAATGTTCATTAATGACCTCCCCCAAGGTGTCACTTCAAGCATTAGGCTGTTTGCGGATGATTGTATCCTCTATTGGAAGATAGAGAGCACTGCTGACTCAGCCCTTATGCAAGATAACCTCAACACCCCACAATGCTGGGAGAAAAAATGGCAAATGGAATTTCATCCAGAAAAGTGTCAGCTATTGCGAGTCACCAACAAACGCAATGTCATTCAGGAGGACTACACTATCCATGGTCATATCCTGAAATACCTAGGCGTGGAGCTGCACAATAAGCTTAGCTGGCAGAAGCACATCCACAGCACAGCCCACAAAGGCAGATACCACACATGCATTCCTCCAAAGAAACATGTGAGGATGCCCAAGAGACACTAGGGCCCAGTGCTGCTTCACATTCGTTAGACCTATCATGGAGTACGTCAGCACTATTTGGGACCTTCACACCCAGAAAGACATTGACTGCCTTGAGAAGACACAACGCTGCTCTGCTAGATTTGTTTACCAAGACTTCCAGAGAACCAGTAGCGTCACACAGATGATGACACAACTTGGATGGGAGTCACTAGCAGGCGACGATGATGTACGAGCAGTCCATGGTTTGGTGTGCATCCCAGTGTGGTCCTATCTGACCCCTGTGATATCAGCCACCAGAGGGAACACTGTAAAGTTCTTCATCCAGTACTGCAGAACTAAACTTCCAGTACTAAAATCTCTCTAATAAACTAATCTATATACTTGTGTATATGCCCAGAAAGTAATTTTATTATTTAGAATACATAAGGCTAATCTTCTTAGATTATAACCATATGTCATAATTATAACACATGCCATATTTCATATATAGCCACTGTCACTGTGAATGAGCAAATTCTCCACAAGGTCATACAGTGCATACAACAATGACAAAAAAAAAATCTGTACCGCCTCTTTCGCCTGGGTGTGAGACTATTTACTTATGGCTATGGTCATTTTGTGCGGGAAGTCGCAGGTTCGTGCCTCAACCTATGGCATAATATAAAACAGTCTATTTCAAAAACCAGCCAAGGCAAACTCACAAGGTCATACTGCATACAACAAAGCCATATATTCTACATTCTAAATTTATTTAGAATTAGTCTCCGTGGGGAAGCTATAAAGTACAGCCCTTCATTTGAGGTTCACCAACCACATCAAAAACTGCCATTTCAGCCATTATTATATTTTAAGTACTGCAAGGTATGAGTAGTGTTAATATGCCAAGCTAATTAACTAATCAAATGATATCTCCAAATAAACTATCATAATGTGAGTTTATTCATTGTCCTTTGATGATTTTGTGTTGAGTTCATTTTTGAAATCTATTGTGGTAGCTTATAAATGGACATTATTTAACAATTTGGTTGTGTTAAGTACAAATTACTACAAATATATCAGAGTAATTGTATCTGATTCACTTTGTTAAATATTTTATGAACAATATTTTTACGATAACATCGTTTATAACTCTAAATGAATGTGAAAGAGGAGAAGTTGCCACTTTTTAGGCAACAATTATTTCTATGTTAAATGATGACTTTCCACTTGTCTTCTACACAGGTATTGTACAATTTCCTTGAAAGTAACCATAAATATAATTTGTCTTACAAATGATGTCAGTGTATAAATGAGTATACAGGGCAAGCTTCTCTGGTTAAAACACCAAAAGTTGACTTTTAGAGAGCATGCAAGGGAAATATCCTGCTACCAGCCAAATAAGTAACAAAGTCACGAAAGGTCTGTTCCACAGGGTCATTACATGCATGCTAACAGTCCCTAACCCTAACCCTCTAATCTGACCATGCACAGTTGACCAATTTGGGCGGTAGCAGGATTATTCCCATGATCTCTCTCTTTAAAACAAAGTGTTTAAAGGGATTTCAATCTAGTTGTGTTGAGGTATGTGGCCAACTACATTACCATTTATCCTATGGAGCCTAACCGCAATTAATTAATTATCTTATTTCATTTATCAGCCAACTTAAGGGTTGGATCAAATTAACTGGGCAATATCGTTAGCTGAATTTAAAAAAAAAATAAAAAATGTTAGCTTCTTATTAGATCTAAATAAATAATACTACTCATTTCTATTATGATCTGAGGTTATGTGATAATAATTATTGATGAATTACAAATATGATTCGTTAAATGGCACACAGTATAAGATGTTATCTAATACACAGAAGTTATTTTAATATTTATATTAGGAAATACATATCATACATCAAATGGTGGATGAAGATAAATAATAAACAATTTATCACATTTTGGTCATTCTACAAAATACTGAAGGTATTTTATTTAGAATTTTTACCAAAATTAATAAACTGTGTAGATAAATAAAAATAGCAGTAAGTAAAGAAGGTAGTATAAGTTTAGTATTTAACAACAATGCTGACCTGCACTTAGTTTGTGTACTACTAGAATTGACACCTGGTACAGATGTGATAATCCTACAGGTTCCACCATTAACGCAACGAGCGTAACACAGGTCATGCTGACATCTGTCACCATCATACCCCGGTGGACAGCTAGAAATAGATGGAACAGTGATTACTGTATCGCTCTCTAAATAAAAGTGTCTAGTTGAGAGTAACAGTCAGAAAAAACAGAATCAAAGTGAAATCACACACACACACACACACACACAGATACCATACCTGCATTTGATGCCTTCATTAACATTATGTTGCGTACAGTTACCATTATTAAGACAATAACCCTCTGTACAGTGTGTCTGTTCATGGATGGGCTCACATTTTCCATCTTTCAGCTCAAAGTTATCAGCACATACACAATCCATAGTAAGCAGCTTGTTAAAACAAATCATGTCCTCGCCACATTGTTTATCACTGGCAGCATGACCACATACATCAAGTTCTGAAAGGAAATGAGGAAAATGGTCTGTAAACTCTACTGCTGTCGCTCTGATTGTGAAACATATTTCTTGCAAAATGACAAGATTATACGAACCAAAGAATATAAATCATATAAGGATAAGAAAACAAGCCATCAACAAACGGACCTAAAGAAGTAAATGCTTAGTAAAAATTATAGAAATGATTTCATATTTACCTGAGTAGTTGCCCTGCCTGTATTGTTGTATTACCAGAACTTGACCAACCTCTTCCATATTCTTCACTATGTACATTTTGTCGGCATCAGCAAATACTGCTGGAGTTGCTGGCATGGTTGAGCTGTTGCCATAGTTACCAAACTTCCTGATTTGGACTATATCATGCGAGTGGTACATTGTGACGAAGAGACTGTCCTCAAACACATCGAGCTTGTACGGAGGATCAAGATCTGAAATGTGTTGGAATTTTTTTTTTCATTTACAATAATAATAATAATAATAATAATAATAATATATAACAATAGACTGTGCGTTGTAGTCATGGTAGTAACCGTGACATCTCGTGGCCGTAGGCAATGGAGTTGTCTCGCTGTGTGGAGGGGAGGGGTCCGAGTCCTGCCTGCTTGAGGTCGGCACGTATTGTTCCCAGCAGGTTTGTGCAGTGCCTTCCTAGTCAGGGTTTGTAGGCGTTTGTGAGCGGGCACGTTAGGATCCATGTATAGGACATGGGCTAGCATTGATCATCTCTGCTTTGCAACCTTTGAGGAGAGGGGTTCTTCATTGCACAGTTTGTCCAGTGCTTGGTTGTTGATATGGAATTTTGGCCAGCAGTGACTTGTGTCTGTGGTGGCTTGCATCCAGCTTGTTAAGCCTGGCTTTCGGTAATGCCCAGCTGTTGCAGTTGTAGAGCATGATTGATATGATTATGCATTGTAGAGACGGAGTCTTGTCTTCAGTGGGATCTTGGTTGGTTGACTCCAGAGTTTTCGTGATGAATGGAATGTTACATTTCCTTGTATGCAGCAGGCTGTGATGTCTGTAGTGCTGCACTGTAAGGAGCATAGGGTCTTGTTCTTGCACCAGCTCTCATTGCCATGGAGAGTCTTGCCATGCGAATCTAACTTCGTGGCTTCTGCAAGGTATGTATGACTAAATTCTGTTTCGTCTCATTCATGAACAGGTTGTGAACTTTCAGTTTCTCTGCTGCTACTGGAGATGGTCTGGTAGTTTATTTTTTTCGTCCAGGAAGTCAACATCGTCTGTGTATTCCAATTCTAGTGGCAGACCTAGGCTAGAGACTGGTGGGTTAGACCTGTTGGGGCTTTCTCGGATGGATGAGAGTGCAGCAGCAAGGTAGCAGGTGAAAAGGACACTTAGCTTCATCCCTGCTAACAGTGCTTTTACTAGTCTTAGTTCATCATTGTTGCCGCCTGCTTGTACTAGGACATCTAGGATGCGTTTCCGTTTGTTGGTATTGAAGGCTCGAGACATATCAATGCCCATCTTCTGGAAGTCCCATTTTCTTGTCATCACCACTGAGATCAACATATGTTGTGCTCATACAATGTCTGTGCAGCTCCTGCCTGTTTTGAAACCACTTTGGTAGGGTCCGGGGAAGCAGTTGATCTTGTCTCTAATGCGGCGTAGAGTGATCATGGACAGAATTTTTCTTATGCTGTTCAGCAGGATTATTGACTGGAGGTTGGTTGGTGGACCAGGGGATATCTTTGGCTTGGGCAGGGTGATAAGTGTTCCTTCTCCAAGCGTCTCTATGGTGGTTCATCCTGTTGGTCAGTAAACTGCTACTGGAACCAGTTTTTGATGGTTATTTCTTTCCCTTGGTCTGTTTCCATGAGGTTGTCATCGGTGTCTTGGACAATGATGGGTGGTGGGTTTTGTTGAGCGGAGCTGCTTTGATGCACGGGACATCTTACGACTGTATGTTGTGTGCTGTTCCCTACTTTGAGCTCTCTGACCGTCTTTGCTGCTGAAGTCTTCATATATTCCAGCAAGTCAGGTAAATGTTTCATTTGGGTCCTGGCTCAGGTGGTGTTTGGTCAGCATGTTATGCAGTTGTTCCTGATATGACTGTTGTACTGAAGGGCCATTTATAATAACAGTTCTAAAGTTGTGAGACTTCTACAGGCCTCATCAGCTGACATAATGTGTTTTGGGAGGAAAGAAACACAGCAACTCAATCGTTATGATTGTTCACTCTAATCTGGACCTCTCAGGTTTGAGACCCATTGATGCCAGATATTCAGCCAAAAATTAAACTGTGGCTATCCAAGAAACAATTCTGTGAAGTAAATCTTAAGGTAGAGCACTAATCCGTGGGTTTCAGAAGTTCAATTAATACTGGCAGTCTAAGAATTCTGACTTTATCTCAGTTTACATTTGGCAGCATTCAGAGTTGACATTTATTTATGCAGTTAGACTAAATTAATGATATGATACAGATAATATACACATCAGATGGTACAGGTAAAATTGTTCTTTAATCAACATACATACCCTGCTGTATTAATAAATGATTTATTATCCTGGATGTTTTTAAAATATAATATACTGGACCTCAATATTGTCATAATAATAAGTATCTATCTAATATTAAACCCTATCATATGCGATGACATACCATGTTTAAACTTCCACACGGTGATAGGCTGCTGTTTTCCGTGGACATCAATTACTTGTATTGATGCCTTCTTGATGTCAGCCCAATAGAGACGAGAGTTGGCAACATCGAGAGCGAGGTCTGAAGGCCACAGGACATCTTTGTGGACGAGGATAACTCGACCAGAACCATCGAGGTATGATGATTCTATTCTGGCATTATCACCCCACACAGTCCAGAAGAGTTTGCTTTTAAGAAAAACAAACAAACAAACAAACGATTAAATATTGAGTAATTTCCTGTCATTATAGATATTTAGAGACCATCCATAAATTTAATAATTTTAACAACAACACAAACTGTGTACAGGAGACAGAGGCATAATATGAATGTATGCTTATTAATGTTGGAAAAGTTATTGACTCCACATATACTTTTGAAATGTTGACATCCAGCAACAACAGTGAGAATTTTGACACTTTAGAATTTTCAGTCACTAATTGTTTTTGCTGGTGCATCGTTGTATTGTTGCAAATCATTTTAAAGAAAACATAAAACAATTATTTAGTGATATATTATATTCCAACCTAAAACTATTAAGTGTAATATATAACCAATAAGGTTTTAATGTTGTGGTTGATTCTTCCCATCTGGTCAAACCTCCCAACTTCTCCCTAAAACTATTAAATGTAATATATAACTAATAAGGTTTTAATGATATGGTTGAATCTCCCCCCTCCTTGTTAAACCTCCCAACTTCTCCCCTATGTTCTGTTAAATCTAACATTTTGTTATACTTATATCTATTATTAATAATAGCTTACAATTAGTACAATGCCAGCATTGTTAGTGATATATTAAAACAATGTATTAAAAAAATATCAGATAGATATCAAACATACACTATTACACACACACACTGTAAACACACACACACACACACACTGTGACATACACACACACACACACACACACACACACAAGAGTAGGATGACCTGGAAATAAAATTAGCACATCTCGTCATCAACAACTACTGTCAATAACTACCCACATACAGCTGTCAATAAGGACAGCCCATCCTGTCAATAACTACCCACATACAGCTGTCAATAAGGACAGCCCATCCTCTCAATAACTACCCACATACAGCTGTAACTTAGGACAGCCCATCCTGTCAATAACTACCCACATACAGCTGTCAATAAGGACAGCCCATAATTTCACTAACTACCATACATCTATTATTAAGGACAGGATATTAAAACTTACTTTATTTTAGGATCAACAGCCAGAGCTCTTGGGTTTTCTAAGTTCTCACTGATGATGATCTTATGTTGTAAGACTCCATCTCTGGTGACATTGTCAATCACTACTGACTCAATGGTACCCTTCTTAGAGTCAGTCCAATAAAGACGGTTAGCTACCCAGTCAAAGGCTAAACCACGCGGCTTCCTGATGTCAGCACCAGGTACCTAAGATTATATCGGGTCATATGTAATGTTATATAATATTATATATAATATTAATAACAAGGCCACTATACTAGTGAATTGAGTGATAAATCTGTAAAACAAACATTTTATATACTGATTACTCTGAAGTTTATATTATATAACTATCACAATTTCTCTTTGGAACTAATAATGGTTCCCGCAGCCAAGGAAATATTATTTTCCAGGACTTATCCTGGACAAAATTACCATTTTCCAGGACAAGCTACACAAGATTTAAAGGTAATAAATCAAGATATGTGCAAAAAAGCATTTATTTAATAAAAGTATGATTGATTATTGACATTTGCATGGTACAGCCTCCCCCTCACCCCTTCTACCTGTATGATCCGCCCACTTTTATTTAAATTTTAACTAACGTTGGATATCAACACTATGCATCTGTACTCTTTTTCTTCTACAATCAAAGTTTTCTTCTATGGACATAATATTTATATATTTTCCAAGGCATTTCCAGAATATTTTCTGATTCTGTAAATTTCCAGGACCTGGAAAATTATTTTGTTATTTTCCAGGACCCGTGGGAATGGTGTTATTTTCATTAAGAGTCACTGTAACATAATTATCTTAATAATTTTCTCTAATGAGTCAGACACTGTATAATTTCAAACATCTCATCTTTGAGTGGGGGGGGGGGTAATTATTTTACTAACAAAAACCATTATGACCATTAAACCTCGAAGCCAGTTTTATGATTATAAAATTCGTATACCAGTCGAAGATCATGTATTTTGTAATTTTTTTTTTAATAATGGCAATAAACAAAATACGTGGCCTAGATTAAAACATCAATATTCACTCTGCTGTCATATATTTTTTGATGAAACAACTCCGAATGCCAAAATATCTCACAATTCTTTCAAGCAAATAAACGTTTTATAATAATAATTACAAACTTGTGGCACGTCTGGTACAGGAGTTGGGCAAACTCATAGTCCATGTACAATGGGTTAATGAATAATGTCAGCAGTGTTGCCTCAACAAAATGGTTTAGTGGGATTACCACCATTTTTACCAGATTGGTACCGTTTAAGAAACTGGAGATCTAGATAAACAATATGACCATTATCAATGTTGGAAGTATATAAAATAGTTACAGACAGACGTGAGGGCAATTTAATTCCAGAATTAGAATTGCTTATTTACAAAAAAAATGGAATTGGAATTGATAAATTTGGAATTCAAGTTTGCTACAAAAAAATCCACAAATTAATTTACCATTTTTAATTCAGAAATATTGCTTCCATGACAATCCTACTTGGTATATAAACTACTCGGTGTAGGTACTCGGGAGTAGGTATTTAAGTAGGTACTCAGAGTAGGTATTCGGAGTACCTACTCAAGGTAAAAAATAGCAGGTAAAAAGAGTCTGTAAAAATGGAATTGGAATTTATAAATTTGGAATTGAATTGGAATTGATCAATTTGATTAGGAATTGAACAAATGGAATTGAGTGGAAGAGGAATTGACAAAATGGAACTGACCCCCATGTCTGGTTACAGAAACTGTCAAGGAATTATGACTATTAAATCAGCCATTGTGTATATAAACATTAAAGATACTATGGCAATTACAGTTATATTATAACAGTTTTAGTTATATAAAATTATTTTAATGTTTATTGTTATTAATGAGTTACATTATCATTATGTAGGTCACTTGAAGTTGGTCAAATAGTTATTACTCTGATTTTATCATTAGCAATTAGCCACTTAAGATGACAGGCATTGCATTTGACAAATATTTACACATCAGTGGCTCTACCTAGTGAACACATTATGTGATTGATCATGTGATTGCAACAAATCAAACACAATGAATGAAAGAAATTTATTCTAATAGTAATTATTTGAACAGCCAGATCTGAAACAATTGTTTAATATTCATAGTAATTATTGTATGTTGCTTCAGCTCTCCTTATTGCACCAAAATGTAATTAGTTATTTTTACAAATCACAATTTTCCCAAAGTAAAAAAGAAGATGAAGGACAAAGAACAGTTACATATACCCCAGATGAAGACATTGTCAGAAGAAAAACATAACTATTTAGCTGTCAGCTACAACTAAACATCATATCATTAACTTGTTGAGTTTGATTTGGTTTTAATAATTATGAAATACTAAGTTTATTAAAACTACAATTTTTAAATTATGTTACTTTATGAGTGTTATTAAAATATTTAATATAGGTTAATCTGGGGATGACAGTGATCAGATTGATCTGAAAATTTTTGGGTCTAAATTTGAAGGAGAAAAAGAAATTTAAAACTGTCTTTTTATGGAAGTGTTTCAACTTTTCAAAATTTTCATTCAGCATTCTAGTTTGTAATTGTGTACATTATGATACTCATATGTTTTTACTCTTTCATATATTGGTAATGTTCCCAGATTTCACAAAGTGACCCTTTGTTTTTTTATTTATGGATGTAATGTAACGAGCAGGACAGCAAACATTATTTAGATATCTTTGCTTTAGTTATATCTGTCTTTTATACTAAACTGGGCCAGGAGGATTAAATGGTAATTTTAATAAACACAATGTTGTTATTTAAAGGAAATTACAATAAATTACAATATATTATGATAAACTGATTAAATTTGTCTCATACACACGCACATGCACACACACACACACACACACACAGAAATTAAAAGATCATGGTTATAACCAACAAAAAATTACACCTAAATTCATCATCTTCCCATATGAACCATTTAAATTTAATACAGAAAGATTTTAACTGATAACTTTTATGTTAACTATCTAATTATGATGTGTATTTGAAAAGAAAAACTATATCTATCCTAAAGGTAACTAACCTCTATTTCTCTCATATATGGAGCTTTTAATCCAAGAGGTGCAGACCTGGCATATCTTCTGCCTTGTTTGTCAATGTTTAGTGGAAACCAGTAAAGTTTGCCAGCATGTGAATTAGAGATGAATACTAACTCAGCTTCTACTGATACATCCATTGCTTCGATACGGCTTTCTTCTAGTAACTGATAATCAGTAAACTGTCAAAATAAATATATTGTTTGGGTTATATATATATATATATATATATATATATATATATATATATATATATAATGTATGGACATATGTATATGGTGATACTATTTAAATGTTATCATATAATAACTACATTATATAATAACAGAGTGAGAAAGTTAATACAGTGTGTCCACAGATTTGAAATGAAAATAAAGGAGATAAAGTTGTAGGTTTTATTTGTGGTTGCAATGTTGTCTTGAGGATGAGTCTGATGAGGGGGATGAATGAACAAATGACCTTAGATTAATTCTGACTACATCTAGAGTCAACATTTCGGGGTTTTGGGCAACATTGTCAGAAATAACTTTTCCAGTCCCTTCTCCTATTCCAGCAATCGTTGGCACACTGGCTCAAAGTACAGGAAATGAGGGGCTACGGGATGAAGAAAGTCATTGCTTTTATCATGTGGTGGGAGTTTTTCCTTCTTTCTGCACCTCCTTGTAGTCTGCTCTAGGTATGCTAATATTCTAAAAATAATAGTAGACATCATTAGGAAAGTCAACTGCTCTTGGCATTTCCTTGACATCTGCCTGTATTGCATTCATAAAATGACACAAACTACACTGGCCTAAATCCAGTAATGTTGGAATGATGTCTTTCAGGTGCTCGAATACACCTTTTTGTTGTCTTTTATTACATTCGGGCTATCTGTCATTATATACAGACATGGGGTCAATTCAATTCCAGAATTGGAATTGATTGGCAATTCCAATTCCGGAATATTGGAATTGCTTATTTAAAAAAAAAATGGAATTGGAATTGATAAATTTGGAATTGAAGTTTGCTACAAAAAAATTTAATCCAGAAATTCATTTACCATTTAATTTTCTAATTCATAAATATTTCTTCCATGACAATCCTACTAGTTCAATCAGTGATTGGAGTAGGTAAAAATTGGAACTGATAAATTTGGAATTGATAAATTTGATGTGGAATTAGACATAACTCCTAATACACCAAATGGAATTGACTCCATGTCTTAATATACCCAATCACTTGCTCCAACTTAATACCAAATTTGTTTTACTATATGATCTGTAATCTCCTCGTGATTTAGGTGGACAGTATATTTATCTGTCACTACTTCACGTTTGCATTCATTATAGTACCAGACATGAATTTCTAACTTTTTATCATCAATTGTATCATTATTCTCATCCGAATCTAACAACACAAATCTTCCTTTGAGTTCCACCTTCAGTTCCTCATCAAATCTCTCACCGAAGTCATGTCTTATAAGGTCAGATGTTTTTGTTCTACAACATGAGAAAGACTTCGCAATCTTAGAGTCGGGACAAAGTTCTGGCAGCAGTTTTTAAAATGTATCAGAAATTTAGAATGGTATATTGTTGTCCGCCATGGCCAATGTCTATTTCAATTCAACTTTTGTCACATCATCCTCGCTGCTAAACATTTTCTGCAGAATGATTGGTTTTATTTCCTTTTCTGCAGTCTATATGTTTGCTATTGCCTGCATGTTGTCGCAGTGCTGTTTTGCCCAACACCAGTCCTTATATTTGTCACCATCGGGATCAGTGTCTTCTTCCCATGAAGGAATGTATTTGCTTTTACTTTTTCCCCATGGTGGATTCATGAAGCTATAGATATATATTACCTGCAATAAATCATGTATTAGGAGTCATGTCCAAGATTTTCCAAATGTTTTTCTTCTAAAAACAAACAAACAAAAAAAAATAACAAAAATGGTCCCTTTATTTTTGGATCGTTTGTAACTTTCATTGCCAAAATGTACAACCTTTTATATCTCTCCCCCTTTCTATTTGTTCAGTGCAAATTCAACATGAATGGGGATACCCCAACCCTTATCTTTAACCTTGTCTATAATACATACACGTAGAGGGCCAATGCTCTGTTTGATGTCTTAAGCCCCCATCCGTTCTGTGATCTCATTTGGTACTGGCCCTCTACCTGTAACAATCCTTCACAAGATATACCCGGCATGGGCAACGATGCTAATCTTGGAGGCTGTTATTATAATTCAACACTGCCTACCCTTTTATAAACCTAAAGACTGGTGGAGACCAATCTTGTTACGCCATAGTAATAGATGGAGAGCTGTCTATAGACATGAATGGGAAAATAGATAATACACCCTTAATAATCCTTGCAGAAGGAGCCCAATTTGAAAGTATAAAAGTCACTTGAATACAATTACACACTCAATTGTGAGGAAGTAAGCAAAAAGGCGATCTATCCAAAAAAGGAGGAAATAAAGGAGATCCTTTTAAATAAAGGAGACAAGGACACACTGTAATGCAGTTTCTCATACTTTGACTTTTCTTATTTTAGCTGAAACTAAATATATCAAAGTTTGGACAAAGATATAACAGTATAATACATCAATGACTCTATTGTTATAAGATATACCGGTACAAAGCCTAGTCACTGACCCTTCCAATACTGAGACACAAACCATAGAATTACTGACTAACACGAAACAATTAGGCGACAGTAACAAAAGATGTTACTAAAAAACATTATCTGTTTTACAGCCAATTTGTGCATATGGTATATTATGAATGTTATCTATAAAGATAACGATGCAAGGCGAAATATGAAATCCCTATCATAGAAAATAATTATTAAACATTTACATTATTTAAAAATATTAAACATACACTATTATATGCTAAGATCTGAATCTAAGTAGTAGAGGCTGATGATCAACTAGAGCAGAAGATAGGTGATGAAGATGGTGGCCCAAAATCTATCCTAGAAGATGACACTTAGTCAATTTCTATTATATTTATAACAAATTAGAGGGACAGATCATTAATTAGAGATTTTTAAGATATTTGGTCAGATAGACTGAACTTATTGAACTGATTGATTGAATGAGATAATGAGACAGCAACTCATCAAAAAATACATTTCAATGCGTTATAAAAAAAACCAAAACACTTACATATACTGGTGGATATAATGTAAACAGATGTCTGTCAGATAAATCAAACTTCAGAAGTTGATTCTCCACGCCAATCAGCAGATATCCAGCAGACCCATTTACCTTGCAGACATGGTCAACACCTTTATATGATGGTAGTTTGTGCATCTCAAAGTTAGGTGCACATGTACAAAAGTAACCACCATAACGGTTAGTACACTTCTGAGAACACATACCCAGTATTTCACATTCATTTAAATCTGAAAGAAAGAACAGATTTTAGCACAACTACAATACCACCACCACCAACAACAACAACAACAACAACAACAACAACAACAACAACAACAACACATACATATACACACACATTTTGTAAAGTAAAATTTAAATATTCAATAGGTCTTGTGGGGTTATGTAGCTTAACATCTAACTTTCCATGAACTCTGAGTTAGCTTATTATTATTTAAAAAATCTGTTGCTGGTGGTGCATATGTGTGTGCATGCGCACATGTACATCTGCATGTACTTAGAGTGTTTAATTCGTTTTGCGCTAATAAACCGTCATTAAATGCAAAGAAAACTAAATTTATTGTCATCAGGCCTAATCACAGACATTGTGATTTAACAGGACTTAATAGATACATTGACAATACCAAAAATCTGCAAAATATTTGGGGATTCACATTGACGAACATCTAACATGGAAATACCATATCAGTCAGGTTAACTTTCCAATTCAATCGAGATCACCGCGTTTTACATCCGACGAGACAACCAGATATGATACACATTGCTAGATGTCCACTGCAATTCGCAAGAAGACTACCTCTACATGCCTTTCCAGAAATATGGAATAAACAGCCAATATCCCAAATGAATGTCGACAATTTATCTCGTTCTCGATTTAAATACCAAATTAAAGCCAAACACTTAAATAATTACCGAAGCCAAGTCCGATGTACGAATGTAAGATGCTTAGATTGTTATCATATATTACCATAATCATTTGGTTTCTAATAAGATAAATGGTTGATGTTATTAATGATAACTCTTATATTTCTATTATATCATAAAGTCGTATCATGTCCTGGTTTAGTTTTTGTGAACTTTAACCGAAACTCGTTACGACTCTTTTTCTTCACTACTATCAATTCCTCAGTCCAGCCTCTTTCTCACTATTATGGTGATTTCCGACTGTCACATACACAGAGCTGTCCATCATCATCCGGGGTCAATGGGAAGACAGTAATTACGGTACATTGGTCCCCCCAATTTACATTCTTTTGGCATTTTATTATCATTGTGTTACAGTCAATGTTATATATGTATATATATATATATATATATATATATATATATGTAAATATATGTAAATTGGAATTAAATTCCGTTGTAATGTTTTGTCATTATTAACCACAGTTTATGTTATTACTTGACAAAGATTATATTAAGTAATTTTAGACATTAATTTCTGTTTAGTTAGATCAGTCAATAGATTCATTTACTGTGAGTAAGTAGATGAGTGAGTACACTTCTGTATAAGACAAATTTGCATACAAACCATATTATATTTATGGTCACTTCAAAGGAAATTACATTGAAACTATGTGAACAAGTCTAGTGGCAAACTATCATTTATCAGGGGAAAAAATGGTTTAATCTCTTGATTTATACTCAGTCGTATTGAATTATTAACAATCCTAAGCTAAGTGAGTAAGTGAGTGACACTGATAATATCTGGGACATATTACTGAGTGATCACTCTTGGAGATAGATAAATGATGCTGATTTAAACTGACAGCTGCTGGTATATAGTTTAATGATCTAACAATTATGTTATTAGATTACTCATTATGCCAAAAGAATTATTAATAAAATAAGTTTATTCAAATAATATTCCTATCATATATTGATCTGATCTGATCGCCGTGATATGGCTAGTGTTGATAAAAGAATATGTGAATGATAGCCTTATCACTACGATATGGGGATTTTAAGTAGATCTATTTATGCGTTTCTCAATAAGTGGTGAGTTATAATTAGTTTAAATTCAACAAGATTTCTGGCTTGAAGACCTATTTACTGTTGAAATAACTGTCATCATCTTGGATTTATTTTATGCCCAAAAGGTCAGTTTTTAATGTGGCTCCCACGTGAGGGAGACAGGTATGGTTTGTAATTTATTACTTCCCTACGGGGACTAATTCTAAATAAATTTAGAATATATGGCAGTGACATGTATATTGTTTACTTTTCAGAGAGAGTGTGAAATCCCAACTAAAGGAAGAATATGTTATAGAAAACATTGTCGTGGACCAGACGATCACCGAGGAAGACACGCCAGTGGATATCATTGTCAAACTTAATTTGAATAACAATGTAAAAATAAAACCAGACTAATCCAGAATATGTGTCGTGGGGCATTTGTAAAAGGTTGGGTACCGAATCTTTCAGAAACTAGAACTTTGCGTCAATGAAAACCCTATGTTTTCAGTGAATTTTTTGTCCTGACCGACCCTAATTTTTGGAAGGCAAATTTTCCGTAAAACAAGTATTCAGAAATTATTGGCCTCATGTGACCATGTATGATATATTTGAACCCGAGTCATTATGTACCTGTGAATCAAGATGACTCATTAGAGACACTTAATTAATAGAAGCTCATATACAGATGATAATAAACTTTAAAGTGGAAAAAGATCAAGTGAACTCCATTTAAAAGCCAATAAGCGTATTTTAAAGATTAACTTAACACAAAATTAACAACAAAAAACCTAGGAGAATCAACTCAATTTAGAAGTTTAAGAAATTAAGTTTACTCTTGTCTTGTGACTGTTGGCTTTTATTTGCCAACAAAATATATGATTATGTGATGCTGCATATTAATATGCACCGACCAGAGCTAGAATAAACATATGATGAGTTAATATGTTAACTGTGACATAATTGTACCAATATTAATGTTCTATGAAATAGAATACTATAGATCCCAGTCATTAAGTTGAATATTTGAGTCAATACTATTACCGTTATTTGTTCAGGTCGGCTTAATGGCCGATGCTATTTTAGTGTCAAGAAATCCAGTAATTGGGAGAAGAAATTTCAGTAAGTTAGCAGCTGCCTAGACTCAATATCTAGATCTATAAGCAAATGGATACCAATCATCATTTTGATCTAAACTCATGCCATCATGGAGTGAAAACAGAACTGAAACAAGTTGATGATAATGATTCATGGCTTTATGACAAAAACTTTAATAGCTATATGTAGAATTATCAGATTTGTTAAATTATGGATAAATATATTTAGTTTGGCTGTTGCTTTTACTGTTGTTGGTCTCATTAGTGCATGTCACCACTTGACAGTATCACTAACAAGACAACTCGTACCCAAGACATCCCATACCCAAGACATCCCATACCCAAGAGTGTCATAGCTCACTCATTTGGCGGCACAAAACATCTTGGTTTGGTAGAGGAATGTGTTTATCATTGTGGTAATATTTATTTCAGTAATTTTATCATCATTTCACAATGTAATCTTTTCACTGTTGCCATGGTTCACTCTATCAGTTTCTGGCTCAGAAGAGCAATGTTCGATGATGTTTTTTTGTTGTTGCTATTTCACGCGTTCAAAAGGTTTGTTATCACCTAAAAGTACTGCAGCGAAAAGTTAACATTTTGTTGTCGGATTAATGGATGGTACAACGGTAAATCGTGATATTTTAGGCCTAAACAATTACCTCAGCCTAATGGCCTTAATGGCCAGATGGGCTTAATGGCCAGATGGGCTTAATGGCCAGATGGGCTTAATGGCCAGATGGGCTTAATGGCCCAAAGGGGGAACCTAGGGGTTAAGGGGTCAAGGGTTTAATAATTTTAACCGTTTTGGCCCCCAAAAACATTTCCTTTTTCTTATATTATTACTCATATTAGTTTTGTTTGTTCATCAAATATATTTTCCTTTGAGTGTTACTTTTTTCCTTTGAGGGTTACTTGTGTATAAAATAAAATAGCTTAATGTGGTTATTTCCTCATCTCATATACAAAGTCTATCGGTATGGGAATGTGTTATCTCCAGAAAAATATCACAGAAACACGGGTAAAACTGGGATGTGAACCTTGAACCCTGACCAATAAGTTTGTAGTGCAGTGCTCTAATTAGTGCACTATCAGTAATTTATTTGCTGTAATCTGATTGGATAAATTAGCTTATTACACAAATGTCTGGTAACATCTTTGTGCAACTGTTGTGTGTGTGTGTGTGTCTGTATATGTGTACATACATGTATGTGTATGTTAAATACATTTAGTGAGGTAGGTGTTTCATACATAGTATACCCAACATTTTACTTACCTCTACATTTGTATATAGGATTAATACTAGCAGACAACCTCGGTGTTGGTTCAAAACCTTTACCACATTCACATCTATTGTTTACACAGGTAGTATGTGTTACCTTGATACAATCACCATCAGTTAAACAACTTAGAGAATCACCTGAATTAATGATGTACAAAAATATTAATATTAACATTATGGATATAGATATAGTTTTTTTGTAATGGTTGAGGGCACAATGCCCTCAACCATTACAAAAAAACTATATTAAATTAAACCTTTGATTTAACATTATGATAACGATTTTGAATATTAATACTATTACTACAACCAACAGTACTATAACTACTACTAAAACATCATCATTATTCTCAACATTAGTATCAATACTACTACTACTACCCCGCTACCACTACTGTTACTACTACTACTACTACTACTACTACTACCACCACTACTACTACTGTTACTAGTACTATGACAATAGGAATTTATGTGAATCATTACTTAAACCATTTTAATATCTTTCTATTAGTCAAAGTTATTTATTTTAAATAAACAACATCCATCATTTAATATTTCTAACTACTTTTTAGTAGTTCATATTGCGTGACTTTATTAAACACTACTCTTAAATGGCGATGGTATGAAGGATGATATATTAAAGCTGTATTATGATTATTATTTACTATTTCCATTACTCAATTGTCATCAACATTATCAAACATCACAATCATGAAATAATACATTGACATAGACCTAGAGATGTCAGACATTAAAGATAATTCCAGTTCAAGTTTCAACATAAAGTATCACATATGACTAATCTAGAAAATTAAATATGATATCAGTACATAACATTCAAGGCAAGTATTTGTCTTTGTATCAATTTAGACAAACCAAGTAAATGACCCCAAAAGAAAGGTTATCAGCAACAAAAAAGTGCCCAAAACTGTCAGATCAGCTGTTTTCTGTTGTTGTACCGAGTCAATTTTGTTTGATCTAGTCATTAAGAGATCCCCACAATCTAGATAGCTTTGATGGACCTGTCTCATGATGATGTTGTAATTGTTTGGACATCAAAATCTGACACCTTAGATACTACATGTGAAACACTTTTGACGTGTTACAGAGTGTCAAATCATAACCAGTTTGGACTCAAGCACTGTCAACACGAAACTGATTTAAATGCAAATGTATAGGATAGCTTTTATAAATGAACAAGATGATGATTGGTGTTTTATGGCCACTTTTGTGCACAAGGTAGGCTAAATGGGCGGAGCGACTTCCAAAGGTAATGAGACAAAGTCAAAGATGAAACAACCTTCAGATATGCCCACGCCGGGATTCGAACGCGGGTGGTAGTGATCTGTGGTCCTACACACTACTGCTCTTTTATGTCCTTTCATTATATAAATTAAAATCCACTTGTCATTAATTGGTATTTATGATGAGTAATATTGAATGTGTAATACAATATTCATTTTTGTAAGATAAGAATCAGAAATTATTTGAGTTTCTGACATTCTGCATAAAGCAAATATTGGTAACTAAGTGGTATGTAATAAATTGTATAACAACAACTACTACTACTACTACTACTATTACTACTACTACTACTACTATTTTCAATACTACTAGTACCATTCTTGTCTTACTATTTTTAATATTATCACTTTGATACAGTAATTATCAAATTAGTTTTAGGTTAGACCTACCTAGACAGGTAGGGCCTTCATCAAACTTATTAGGACAATGTATGTAGCCATCACATAGTTGGTCAATCTTAATACACGTATTAATATCTCCACATTTCACTTCATCTGACTGACATCGTAACTGGCCACCTGGTGGGGAACAAAGTAAATATTACTATTATTATGGACTCAGATCATAGGTACACTGTTTAGAGATAGAGATACAGACACACAGGCAGGCAGAGACAAACAGATGGACAACTAGAGGCAGGCACCCAGCCAGATACATAGATAGATGGATAGAGAGATAAGTAAACAGACAGAAATATTGGTGAACAGAGAAACAGACAGACAGAGAGGCAAACAAATAAAAGTCATAACAGACTACAAACATGGAAAGAAAGTACAGAAATAGACAGCCACACAGGATGTCACCGCAAACACACACAAACACACACAAACATACACACACACACATACAAACACACACACAGACAGACAGACAAACACAAACACACACACACACACACACACACACACACACACACACACACACAAGCGTACATGCGTACACGCACACAAACTTACAGTTTTTTTCGTCTGAATGATCATCACAGTCATAAATCCCATCACAGACACGATCATGACCAATACATCTTGTCTTATTGTGACAGGTGAAGTATCCAGGTAAACAGGCATGTGTCTCTATATATTATAAACACAATATGTACATTGACAACATATAACACATAATACATTCAGCATTAGAGACATTTATCAAATGTCTGACATTAACAACAACAAATATTATAAACACTTTATTTATTACAAGAACTTTTGATATTTTAGTGCCCCATCTCCTTGACTATGACATATGCTTCATACAAATATTGGTTTTAAATATTAATAGGAATCTTCTTTTCATAACCACTTTTACACGAGACTTTAGGATTTAAGTCAAATCTTTGTCACCAAGACATTCAAATAAAACATCATTGTGGGATACTCTGGAGTAAGTTTGTGATTACCTCAAATTTCTCTATAATAGAGTAAAATATATGTTTAACAATTTCTTTACTTGAGAACTTCATTGTGTTGTTTTAATGATTAATAAATGTTCATAGAATATGTTCCACTAAAAGTGACACAATAATCTCAATAGTGACACTACACTTCACAGAAACGACCATGTAAAATATACTCTTAACCCACAGATACATATGTATATATCCAACTGTGTGTGTGTGTGTGTGTAAAATTTAGTGGGGGGGAGAGAATGCTCATCCCTTCATTTATTACCAGATGTACTAATTCTCTGCCCTATCTAGCTCCTAGATTTTAGCAGAATTTTGTAATAACAAACAAAAGTTGATCAAAATAGGGTTTTAAAAATCTATGTATTACTATATTTGATCAGTTGATACTAAATGGTTATATTGCTAAAGGTGATACTGCCATGTGACCTAATTAAATATCACAATATCACAGTTGAGATTTAATATGATAACGATGGAAATAATTTCGGTAGAAGTAATTAGTAAATTCACAGGAATAAGTGTTTGTTCTGATACGAAATAAATATTCAATTCTTTAGCTTAGATTAGCTAATAGACATACTGGATAATTAGTTATGAATAGTAATGTTTTGTATTATGACAAACATAAAGTGTTAAAATTTGCTTGAATGGTAATCTTCTTATCTCAATCCTCCTCATCCCCAGTGAGACATAAGGCTACACCAACATTCTTCCACCAGTTCCTGGTGTAGACTTTGAGCAGATGTGATCCTACTCTACCAGATATCTGGCTTAAGTCCGCTATAGGGCTCTTTGTGATAGTTGTAACAATGTTTGTTTTAAGAGGTGGGGGGGAAGGGATTTTAGCTGCACCATGCCCAGCCCCCAACCCGGAGGACCAGTGGCTGGGTTTCGTCTGGTCTTTCATCTCCGAGATCTGCCAGGGGCTTAAGCCATGGCTGGTATAGCTCCTAGAGTCCTTGAGATTATATTGTGGACCAAATTATAATAGAGCCAAATTATATCAATAACTTACAACAGTTTCAATCTGCAACATATTGATATTGATATCTGAGATATGAATTAAATTTGGTAAAAGAAGAACATTTTGTCATAAGAATAGCACCAAAATACATATTCAGTAATATTAATTTTGTTTTAAAACAAATACTATATTCATAGTTTACAAAATCTCTACATTTACAAACTAAATAAGAAAATTCAACTTAAACTGGTTTACCAATAAATGATCATGTTCTTTGTAACATGTTGTAACACAGTTTTCATATTTAAATTCCTGTGATTAACGTAATTAAATAATAGGAATTATTTTTATCATTTTAAAATATTAATTGTTACATATGTTACTTATACTTCTGTAGATGTTGATTCTTATATGCAAATATGTGCATTCTTAGAATATACATGGTAAGTAAACTTTGATTACTGCCTTTTTTTGTCAATAAATTTATAAAATATTAAATTAAAATGTATAAAGTAAATAAAGCTTACAACATAATAGTTGTGTAAATTTACTTATTTAATTTGTTTTAATAAAAAATTATTTCTCCGGGTACTTATGTTAAAATCCAAAGAGGGTTTATGAAACAAATGACATGTTTTTGATCGTCAGTACATATATATATATATATATATATATATATATATATATATATATATGATACAAACCATTAGAGTTTTCCTTTTTTTAAATATTTTTTAGTGTTAATTTTTTATTACTTACTGCACATGTCACTATCTTCATCTTGGCCATTGAAGCAGTCAGGTTGACCATCACAAAGCCATGTAGCAGATATACACTGACCATCATTACAGCGATACTGACCTCCAGCACATAGTTCTCCTGTATAACATTACGACAGTATAACACAGTCACATACAAAACACATAGTTCTCCTGTATAACATTACGACAGTATAACACAGTCACATACAAAACACATAGGGATTTTTAAAACACTAGTCTAAAATAAACAAGATATTAATCACATTAAGCTAACCTCATTACCAATATAGAGTAATTATTACAGATTAAAGGTTAATGTAAAATAACATTAATCACGTTATTTGTTATTGTCAGTAACGCATCACAGTAAACCTGGATCATAACACACCAATAGCGTAGTATGGCTTGACACTGTAATATCGTAATATTACAACATGGCTACGCTGTGACTAGTATTTCTTGGACCCCAAAGGTGACACAGTAAATTTTTTCAGCCGTATTTGGAACATTTTAGACTTAAATCTCAAAATGGAACCAATTGAGATATAATTCCAATTTCGTGATCAACTGATACAGCCCTATAATTATACCATTCTTTTAAGGTAGAATTATACTCGATAAAGTGTCAAAACTGATGCTCACTTGTACTGATAAAGATGTCAAACCTCAATTAATGATAATGATCAAATGTAGACGAATGGCTTTTATGTTGCATAAATTGTTACAACTATCTGGTATTGGCATGAACACATACGCCATCACAACCTCTGACCCCTAGTTGAGGGTATCTGTTTTGGCACTGCAGTTATCTCTAAGTTTACTAATCCTATCAACTGTGTATATGTATATATATATATATATATATATATATATATATATATATATATATATATATACTATTACTTTATATATATATATATATATATATATATATATATATATATATATATTATCACACCATCACATGTAAATGTACCAGCACATTCACATGTACAAGTATCATAAAAATATTTGATGGAAACTTTGTGGGCATTGCAGGCTAAATGGGTCGAACAATCTCACAAGGTAATGAGGTGAAGTGAAAGTCTCCTGTGACCTAACCCAGGTGTGGTTCAAACCCAGGTGCTATAGATCAGTGGCCAACTGTGCTACCAGTTAGGCCATGGTAGTGTTTCTATACCACTACCCATATCTGTACATGTACCATCACAATCACCTGTACACCCACAAATATCTATATAAATTACCCAACACCACTCACCAGTACACTGCATTTCATCCTCGCCATTAGTACAGTCGAGATCACCATCACAAAGCCATCTCTTTGGTATACAATATTTAGCTGCTTCACAGAAGAACTCTGTATCCATACAACTGAAGGTACAACCTTCCTCATCACTGCCATCACCACAGTGATCGTGGCCATCACACTTTAACAGGTTCAATATACATCGGCCATTCTTACACGGAAACTCGCTCTCGGAGCAGTTACGTGATGTGCAGTCCTTCTCATCACTACCATCACCACAGTCATCATCATAGTCACAGACCCACCGACCAGGAATACATCGTGCATTATCACACTTGAAGTAAGTTGGTTCACATGTTGTGGAATCTAGTGATGTTAATAAAGACAACAAAGGCAATATGATAAGTTTTGTTCTAACACACACACACACACACACTATAAACAATATATATTTATATATACTGTATGAGCTATCAGTAAATAAATATATTTCAACAACATTTTATTTTATTTCAACATGCTGTATAATTAATATTTATAGCAGCTACAGAGCATGCTTGTTTAAGGTTTTAGATATACTTATAATAGTTTTGTAAATTATCTGAAGTTAGCTTATAATTACTAGCAACTATAAACTGTAAAATGTCAGTGTGTCTTTCATAATCTGGATTGAATTGGCAAAATGCTTGACAACATTTTGTGTAATGTCAATTTATCAAGGCTGTCATACATTGAAATGTCACACTGTGTTTGAAAAAAGAAGTGTCTGAATTAGAACAGGAGTCTATTGGATAAATGAGTCTTTTACAATGGAGCTAAATCTATCATGGACAATATTGTATGAGAAGGTGCATTTGTTGGATAAACTGAGTCAGCAATACTAATTTTCTCTGTAATATTTCATTATAAATCTAATGAGTGAGTGAATGAGTATTTTATTTAACCTTGATGCTGGTCACACCTGGGATATCCCAAAACACAGTTGCCAAATGACTGTGCTGCTGATTGTCATGTTACTGAGTTATCAAACTAATGACAATCTGTAGAAGTCATAGTAGCTGTACTTATTAGTATAGTTAACATCATCACATCATAGTTAGTGGTGTTGTCTTACTGTAATCTAAATGTTCTTGTTTAAGGCCACTCCTCTAGACACTGAAGGTGTCCTGTGATGTCCAAAGTTAATGAGGCGAAGTGAAAAATTAAACACTCTTTGCACATAGCTATAGCAGTATTTGAAGCCAGATGCCAGAGATATGTGCTCCATTGTGTTTAGACCACGGAGATGCCTCATATAAATATGTAAATGTAAATAACTGTATGACCCTACTTACTACATTTGTCAACAGGTTCATCGCTGTAATCATCGGATCCACAATCTTTGTCACCATCGCAGACCCACGTCTCTGGTATACAACGACCCGTTGAGTTACACTGGATGTAACCTTCAGGACATGTCGTATTCTTACAGTCAGGTGGCTCATCAGAATTATCACCACAATCATTATCATTGTCACATTTCCACATCAAAGGTACACAACGTTTATTACTACACTGGAACTCATTTGGTTCACACTGGATGATTGCTGTAGGTTTAAAAAAAGGGAACATACCATATTAAAAATAAACATAACTGATAATAAATATATAGAAAAACTTCCACTATGAATAACAAAGAAGTTTGGTCTATATGTATATATATGTATGTGGGTGTGTGTATGAGGGTGGGTGGGTGGGTGCACTAAATAGTATTTTCTATTTCAGAAAGGGGATATTATTTTTCAAAATGGTAAACATTTAATCTGTAATATATCTGAAACATTTTATGATAAAATAAAGAAGGTGCTTTGTTTGTTGTAATTAGTCTTTCATGAGTTATAATTAGGGTTAGTATTAGAGAATTAGATTTAGAACAGAGTTAAGATAAAACAGAGATAGACTTATGGCTGATATCACTCTATTTAAGATAACTCAGTTGGATGTAATACACATGTGGTGTATGTTTTATCTTCCGATGTCTATTGATCTTTGACTTATACCACGTCAATTGAACACAGTTAGTTCTAAGTCTTGGCTATAGTAAAGTTTACCATTAGAGTTAGTAGCAGTAAATCTAGATATTTTACTGGTAAATTTGTTTCTAGGTTAAGCTGGGATGGAAATGTGTTTTTTGTTGTTGTTGGTATAATGCAGAATGGTATCTTCTTATAGTTACAATAAGAAGATATATATATATATATATATATATATATATATATATATTAATTATATGATCATGTTAAATACACAAAACACAGATTTTTGCTGATGTGCAAATTTTGCTTCAAAAGGCAGAATCTTTTCCAAATGCTGATTCTAGACTTTTACTAATTTTCTACAAATGCAGAAAATTTATGTGAATGTGTGTGTATGTATGTGTGTGTGTATGTATGTGTGTGTGTGTGTGTGTGTATGCATACGACAGGTCTTCTCATCTGTTCTATCCTCACAGTCATAATGCTTGTCACACCTTTTAGACAGTGGTATACACTTTGGTGGATTCTGACACTTAAACTGACTATCTAAACACGTATGAGCAGCACAGTTCTCTTCATCTGAGTGATCGCTACACTGAGCGTAACCATCACAGATCTGAGTTGGAGAGATACAATCAAAAGGTCCAGAAGCATTGTGACACTGGAAGAGACCGGGTTGATGACAATGGTAGGTCTTCTGGCAGTTCTCTTCATCACTTCCATCAGCACAGTCTGTCTGATTATCGCACCTCCACCAAAATGGGATACACTTGTATGTTGATTTACATAAGAACTCCGAACTGAAACAAATTAAACGCAATGTTAACTCTGATACTAACAACAGATAAAGGAAGATCATCACTTTATGATTAATTATTTAATTATCAAAGAAACTTGCTGATAATAATTAGTGACATGGAAAATTTTTCATATTAAGTTAACTGATGTGTGTATCAGGTTAATATATACACAACAAATTGATAAACAACAGGTACGCATGTATCAGGTTAATATATACACAACAATATGATAAACAACAGGTACACATGTATCAGGTTAATCTGTTAATTCAAGTACATTTTAACATGTCATTGCTCTGCATCATTGCATGTATAATTAACTCTAGAATACTCTAGAAACATGATTATTTTCTACATTTAACTTCTCATGTAATTTGTTCAATGAAGATAAGACAAAGTTTCTGAAACTGTTGTTATAATCTAATGGTTATTGGGATGGGGGGGGGTATTTTTTTGATCATGTGATAAACTGTATTTAGAAATTAATGGACCTTAACATTCTTGAAATAAATTTAATGGATTGATTGATTTATAAATAATATATAATTAATTAGTGTGTATAAAAATATGTAAATAATGACAGGAAACAGTCAAGTTTGTCATTTATCTTTGAAGAAGAGTGAATGTTTCATCACAATTGTCACTGAACATTATAGGAATTAAAGTTCATCATGTGACAATATTTGTACATTTGCCTTAATTATAGAAGATGGCTTTACAAATGATAATGATGATGATGATTGATGTTTTACTGCCACTTTTGTGCACAAGGTAGGCTAAATGGGCCGAGGGACCGCCAAAGGTAATAAAGCGAAGTCTAAAATGAAACAACTTTCAGATATTCCCACGCTGAGATTCGAACACGTGGCTTTACGCTTCTATCAGACAGTATGATAGTATACTAATAGAGACATGAGGTACTAACTGAATACTAACTGATGTCTAAAAAACTAGAGGAATATCTACATAAACAAGAATAATATCGATAGATAAAAGATATTTAGATGTTATGTTCTCTTACCTTGTACAGTTAGAGAGACATGAGAGTTTGTCATGAGAGAGATAATGTCTCTCTGGACAGGCACAAGTCCTTCTCACACCTCCCGGTCTAATTAGACACAATGTACCATTTAAACAGCCACCATGGTCAGCACAGGGATTCTTGTAATTGTTCTAAAATAGAAACAAAAATCTCAATCAGAGGTCTCCAAATCTTACTTAACTCGACATATGGAAGTATGGAAATGACTAGGTACCGAAACCAGAAACCTAAAAACAGTGACCATGTAAACAAATAAACTGAAAAAAACTTTAGTTGTTTTGTTGTGATATTGTATACACTGTGACTGTATTTGTGTAAACCTAGTCTTAAAGTTATAAAGAAAATAAATCTGTAATTGGTACATTGGATCATAAAAGATGTATTGAGGTCGAAGATGCAGATATAAGCAAAGTAAACTAAATTTAACTCAAATTTTAATTAATGATGCACAAGATGATGATGGCTATAATCATACTAGGTTTTTCCACCACATTATTGTGCTGAAAGTATCAGACATGTTATCAGATATAATATAAAGTACAGTTTATAGCTCACTTTCGTAAAATCAACCTCAATGCTAACTGTTCAGTAAATGCTGATCTTAGTGTTAATCATGGCACATGAACTAGAGTCTCATATGTTAGCATTCTGTAGACTGAGTCATTTAGGATCATTTTTGGTTACATCTGTGACAATACTGATGAGGGATGTCTCTATAGGATGACATGATTGATCCTCTATTGTCGGGTCC
This sequence comes from Paralvinella palmiformis, assembly GCA_025642065.1. NCBI lineage: Eukaryota > Metazoa > Annelida > Polychaeta > Terebellida > Alvinellidae > Paralvinella > Paralvinella palmiformis. The sequence continues at coordinate 312,215 of JAODUP010000078.1, read as the reverse complement.
TCTCTATATTAGATGACTAGTGTAAATATTATAGTTTATGATTAAGTCAGAAACTGCTTCAACTAAAGATGTTTTTTTTACAGGTTAAACAGTTATTTAAGGTCTAAATATTTCCTACATTCCAGAAATAAACCTGTAATTAATGTATATTCCCTTGGGAGTTGAGATGTGTGCTGGATTGAAACAGGTCTGAGTCAGGGATAATAATAATTAATATTGTAAAGCACTATAGAGCAGCTATCTACTATCTAGCTGGATACGGTGCTATTTAAATGTCACATATTATTATTATTATTATTATGCTAAACAAATCTGTGCATCAATCTACAGCATAAATGGGCGATATAGATAACTAACTTATAAACATGTGTTTGATGAGTAATGTGTCATAACAGACCTCAAATTATTATGTTTGATGAGTAATGTGTCATAACAGACCTCAAATCAATGTGTTTGATGAGTAATGTGTCATAACAGACCTCAAATTATTGTGTTTCATGAGTAATGTGTCATAACAGACCTCAAATCAATGTGTTTGATGAGTAATGTGTCATAACAGACCTCAAATCATTTATCACATCAGAGTATATCGTTTTATATGGCTTGATAACATAATTGAGTTACTTTGTAATAATATATAAATTAAAATGTATATTTCTCAAAGTACTTTACGAGTAAAATAATCTCACAGAGTTACACAAGAAAAGAACCATTAAGAAGATTAAGTTAATAAGAAGTGACCAGATGTTCTCCTTCTCTCTCTCTCCCTCTCTCTTTCCCTCCCACCTGCTCCTTCCCCCTTTCTCCTGATGATATATTTTGTAATAAGTTATACTGACCTGAGATAATAACAAAAATTAAACCGTAATCTCTAGTTTAAGGATCAGGTACTAGAGTGTTGCTTCTAGGATCTAGCCTATGTGGGGTAGTCCCCCTTTAGGTTTTAAAAATGTGGGGATTTTAATGTAACATGGGCACTTGGCATGAGAACCATTTAGGGATACAAATGCATATCACCAGGAATATTTGAACTGAAAATTATGACATTTGAATCTTATTTGAAGTATTTATACACATAGTTTTACCTGGTAAACATAATTAAATGTATGCATATCACTTATATATGAAAAAATAAGATTATAGAAATGCTTCAAATGTTATTGATGAGACTCATTTTTATATATTCTACAGGCTTTCTTCTCCTTCCACATATTTATAGCTAACTCATAATCGAAGTCAGTCACAGAACATTTTGATGTTTTATTTGTCATCAACACATTGAGGTGCTTTTTTTTTAATTGATTATGACGACTTGTCTTGATGAAGTCTTGGGAACTAAACCCACGCTTGCATTCAGCAGTCTTGCACTAGCCCAACAAATTTCTTACTAGCCCAACAAAAAATTAATAACTATTAAAACTAAAAATGTTTACAGTCAGAACAAAACTGTGCCTGGAATCAATGGAGAATTCCAGATTATAAATTTGTGTAACAAATACAATAATTGTGTTGGTGGTTTTATTGATCCACACTCTAACTCAATACAAGTATACAATAATCAACAGTTTATAGTTCTTCCAGTAATAAATTATAGTGTGCCATCACATGCAATAAGCATCAAATCACGTAGATTTTCCTGGCCAAGGGAGTTCCTCAACTAAATTTTAATGCTGTTCATACAGGAGAACTGCCTCTCATACTCAGTAGTGGATGGACAGAGAAACATAATTATTAAGTTACCAAAAACTACTTATAATTCCTTCAGCAAAGTATGAATACAGTTAATATGGTATATGAAATCCATATTTATTTAATAATATTAACATAAAATGCAAAAAGCAATGATCAAACAAATAAACAGGAAAGGGGCAGAGAAATCCAACATATAGTTGGTTTTGTTGTTCAGGGAGAATCCCCAGGCTGTCACTTATTCGGCATAGCCTCTATGTTGGAGTGGTTGAGAAACATCCTCCCCCACCACTCACAGGGGAGCAGTACGGAAAGATGGAGCTGAAGTTTACTCTGAGGGTGGTCACTGCCAGAGTGTTTTACGTCCTCAGGGGGTCTTTAATGCTCCCCTTTATTTTTAATAAATCCCCCATATAAACGAGACCATGTAATTTTATTTACTGTAAATAAAGCCAACTGGCCAATTATGAGAGAGTATTTGAGTCACGTGACCATTATAATGCCAAATGGATGTTTACCTGCCAAGATCACCAGTACACCAAATTCTCTCCAATCCTTCAAGCATGGTTCTTACATTCAGCAAATATTTATAAATATGACATTTGAAATGGCTACAGCAGTAGATTTTGGCATTATTTCAGGTAAAGAAACTATCGGATGATAAATATTTGGCGTTTATCATGACCCATTTTCTGCTGATAATGTCATACCACTGATATGGCATTATTAATGCTAATGTGATGATGAGACCATTAATGCGCACAGCTCTTACAATATTGTTTAAATATTGCTGGAATCCCACAAAAACGCGTCCTAGAAGCAACACTGTAATGTATGTTGTAGTTTAAGATCTTTGAATATGTTCTTAAAATCATTATGATTTCCAGTGTAACACACACACACACCCACACTTTTATTTTATATACTGAATCAACAGACTTTACACTTAGCTAGGCTAGGACTTGGGACAGATATCTATATTTTAAGGATTCATACCATTTATGGCCATGGAATGATGTGCTTCATAATCCATAAATTTAAGGATCTTTTCATTCAACTGTTACACTTTATACTAGATATAGACTTCACAAACCTTGATCTTCTGTGGCTGTCTACCAGGATGGAACACTTGTATGTCCATAGGTCTGTGGATCAGTTTGGTCAGTTCTACTCTATTCAGACCAGAGAACTTGTGCGCCCGTGAGATACTCTTCTCCTCCCAGTCTGTCCAATAGATGTAGTCCTCAAATGTTGTGATAGCAAAGATGTGTGGCAGATTGTTCTGTATGATGTATCTCATATTATCACCATCTAGATCTGCCATCGCGATGTAGTCGAGTCTAGCATCAGCCCAGAAGATATGATCTGTTACATAGTCTACTGTGAGGGAGTTTGGCCAGCCTAGGTGAGTAGTGATTAGCTGAAATATATGAGACCAGTTTTATACACAGACGTCTTTAAAAGACAAATACAGAATGACTATATTTTAGTAAATTGGGAATGATATATCACGTATATAGACTTGTGTATAAACTATGAAGTGTTCAGTACAAGTTATCTCCTACGAGTGATCTACTGATAAACTATAATGAGACATTACTGACAGATTAAAATCTGACCTCTTCGTGGCTAGTCCCATCCATACCGAGACGTCCAATGTGAGCATTATCACCCCAGTCAGTATAGAAAAGCCAACCTCTGAATGGATGGACGGCTAATCCACGTGGTTCCTGAAGGTCACTCTTAACCAGAACCTTTCTATAGAGACCATTTAACTTAGACACCTCTATTGTGTCTGTTGTCTTATCACACCAGTATAAGTTTCGTCCTAGCCAATCTATGGCAATACCATCTGGATTGCGGAGTGTTGTATGGTGAAGTACCTACAACAGGGATCATATATATGGGTCAGTTCAGGGAAAAAGATAAGTATTATCTCATAACCAGCCAAAATCCAGTGAGTGTGTGTGTGTGTGTGTGTGTGTGTGTGCGCGTGCATTTTAAGCTTTAGCAGTGTGTCAAAAGGTACGCTGGCATTTTAATGGCTATAACCTCTGGATGATTTATCAGGACACTAAATTAAATCATATTGCAAACCTTAATTATAAACTTGCAAATAAATAAAAACAGGTTGTTGAACTAATAATAATGATTAAAGATCCATGTTATTTTCAAACTGACGGCCAGTTATAGGAAGTCAACAACAGTGATCTAAGTTAGTGATGGTAATACTTGACCAGTCTCCGGACCTGTCTATCAAGAGGATTATCCACCGACATCCTCGTGATGTTGCTTCCCGTACTCGTAACATCTGACCAGTATATTTTTCTCTCGAGCCAATCAAAATCTAGAGCAACGGCATTTTGTAGATTCATCACCATCAAGTCGACCGTACCAGCTGCGCTTACATTACGTATGTAGTAACGGTTAGAGACGAGTAGAGAGATTGGTACATCGGAGACAATTCTACACTGGGTCTTGTTAATGAGCTCATAGCCCTGCTCACAGCGACACTTGAAGCCACCAGCAGTGTTAAAACAATAATGGGTACACGGGTAAAACTCCGTACACTCGTTAATGTCTGAAATAAAGTGATATTGGAATGAATATTTAAGTGATCTGTTAACCAAGAAATGCTGTTAAGATGATAAATCAGAGAATGTGAAATTTGCATTAATTACAACATTGAACATCTGTAAGCATGGAGAATGAAAAATCTCATAAATTTATTAATTTTAAGCAAACACATCTGTCTATTAGTATTACATATTAATGTTGTGTTTATACTTTATTTTAGCCAGTTTAATCAAGATTCTCAGCACTTCATAAAAACTAAATTAGTTGGAGTTTTAATTAATATTTATCCATGTTTCCAACTTAAGGCAGAGGCTGGAATAATAATACTGATATAAAGGTATCTTGGTGACAAGAATTAGCCATCTTTCTTGATATTTGTTTATATTTTCTCAGACTTGTATATACTGAATAATCACTGATAAAAATATTCATTAACACATATTTGATGGTAACATAAGCTTGGCTACTTTATACATACTCTAAACATGTATGTATACCTGTATGCTAACTCTTCAAAGTGGTGAATTAGCAACATTTGTTTTGATGAATATATTAATGAATTTGATTTGATAGTCATATTGGGGTGGGAGTAAATTGACATTAATGAATCAACTAGATCTGGATATTTAGCTGATCATAGGTATATTGCCATCCACTCTTCAATGTGAATATGTTCTGGATTGGTGTATTCCTGGATGATGAATGTTCCACTTTCTTAACCAACTATATGATGACCCACAAGGATATTCTCCTAATTGGTTACTTGAACTTTTAACTTGTTGTCAAAAATCATCTTGATGTACAATGATCAATCAGTGTCTTCGTATCATGTGGTTTAAAGCAGCATGTACAAGAGCCAACACATATTCATGGTTACCCTCACAATGTGATCATCACCAGGGATACCAGCAATCTTGTATCAGATATTGATGTCACTGACCCTGGAGTTTGTGATCCCATAGGCAGGCTAATGTGAAATTATTTTACAATAAACTTCACAGCGAATATCATCAATTCAGGTCCATATAGGAAGAGAGTATCCTTCTGATATCTATGTGTCATTGATGTTGAGAATTTTAAACATAACACTGCAGCTTCTACCATCCTACACTAATCTGGCGACTCTGTGGATGTATCAGTAAATATTGATGAATTGAAGTCTTTGATATCAGTACATGCTGCTCTCTGAAACAGGACCACTGTCCAGAGGTTATGAACAAATTATTGAAAGAATTGAGGATGCTGCTCTACTTGAATAAAGTGAATGGCTGATGGTGGATATGACACCAAAGGCATCTATCGGATAACAAAGTATCTCTTGGGTGACAGGGGTGCCTCTTCGGTACCAAATAGAGGGATGCTGAAAGAACTAGCACAGGAGTTCTGGGGAACTTTAAACATATATCAGACCTCTCCACAAGAATCCAGGACTTGATCTTGATAATGTGGAGCACTACAGATCAGTGTCCAATCCACCATTCATCTCTAGAGGTGCAGGAGAAGGTTATTGACACAATTCTGGAATGTCACCTCCTGACAAACTCATTCCTATTATCAGTTGGCATACAGGAAGTTCACTCAACTGAATCAGGTAAAAAATGACATTCTACAGTCATTAGGTCAAGGTTGTGTTTCTGTGCTCCTTCTGTTTGATATGTCTGCCACATTTGACACACTATAGATCAGTGAATATTACTGCATCACCATGAGCATTGATTCAGAATCTCAGACAAACTGCTCTCCTGTATATATCACATCACATGGACATGTACCTGACTGGTATTGTTGATGGTAAAATGTCCAAATCCATTCTAATGGAATATAGCATACCTCAGCGATTTGTATTAAATGCGAAAAACTATGATAGGTACACCAAGCCACTTGGCATTATCATCAGGATCCACGGATTAAGCCATTACTTCTAAGCTGATGATACAGAGCTTCATCTATCATTAAAACCTAAAAAGATGATGTTGCACAGCACAAGACTTTAACCAATAATGAGAGCTGTCTCAAAAAATTGAGTCATAGATGGACCACAAACATGCTCAAGATGTAATTGTAAGTCGCATTATTCTCCCCTAGTCATAATTCCAAAAGTATGGACATAATATCAGTTAGTGTGAAAAATTCTTCAATTACATCAACAACGTGTGTGTGTGTGTGTGTGTGTTTGTGTGTGCATGCATGTGTAATCTAGTTGTCATGTTTGACTCCACCTTCACCATGTAATAACGGGTGAACATTGTATACAGATCATGTTACTGTCAGCTATGGATGATTGGTCGTATCAGAAGTTACTTATCACAATAATCACTGGTCAATGGACTTGTGATGTCATACTACAGTAATACCCTGCTATATGATCTGCCCAATTATTTAGTAGGCAAATTACATCATGTTCAGGATACTGCAGCACCCACTTCCATCGGAACATCTCATTGAAGTCAGTCTTGAAGGAAATTTACTGGCTATCCATACATGTTATACAATACGATGATGATGATTGATGGCTTACGGCCAATTTTGTGCACATGGTAGGCTACATGGGCTGAGTTACCTCCAAAGGTAATGGAGCAACGTCAACGATGAAACATCCTTCAGATATGCCCACGCCAAGATTAGAACTCGGGTGGTAGTGATCTGTGGTCCAACACGCTACTAACTAGACCACGGAGGCGCAAAAGGGTTTTCTTTATAATCCAGTTATGACATAATATAAAACTTCACTTTAAGAACTGCTAAATGGTTTCTCGTGACCAGGTGTCCCATCTATATGAGTTCCCTGATAGCAAGAAAATATATTTTAGTATCTGAAATAGTTTTATTGTGGCCAAACTCTAATTGAATCATGCTAACCTACTTACCTAGACATGGCTTATCTTTGGTTTCTCGTTTATATCCTTTCTTACACTGACAAGAGTAACCAACTTTTTCATCAATACAGGTTGAATTCATGCCACATATGCCGGGTACTTCGCACTCGTTCATACCTGTTTCAGAAATGTTCCAATTTAACGGAAACAATATTTGTACACTAATTATGGGTTAGATAGAGCAATATACGCTTAAATGGCAAGTTTATAATTGTATCTGGTGCTGCGCTTCAACAATAATATATTTATCTGTATGAACTATACTGTAGCAATATCTTAATATCTCATTTCTTATGCAAACAGCAAGTTAAGAAACTACAACCAATGAATGTTATGAATTGCTTCAGTGTGTGTGTGTGTGTGTGTGTGTGAGAGAGAGAGAGCAACTTTTACATTGTACCTGGGTATCCCTGTACTAAGTGTGCCACTGAGCTCAATTCTTTTTGAAGATGTTGGCGCCATAGAAGTTAGTATTTATTATTATTTTTACTATAATTATTAATTAATATTGCTCACAACTATTTCACTAGTTAATTCTGACATATTTAGTGGCTAATCTATGGCCAGCTTACCACAGAGTGACTCATCTGACCAGTCACCGCAATCGTTCTTCGTATTACACACAATATCAATACTGATGCATGTGCCATTGTTACACTGGAAGTAGCCATCTCTACAGGCCGGAGGTTCTGTGGCACACTCTTCCTCATCCGAATGATCTGTACAGTCAAAGAAACCATCACATACACGCTTCTTCGCTATGCACTGACGATGAGTGTTGTGCTTACAGGCAAACTCTGATGGACCACAAGGCTCATATCCTGAAATCAGAACATAAAACCTAAACAGTGAATCATCACAGTGATATATTCAGTTCCACTGATCTAGAGCTTGACTAATATAAAGGAAGGTCTTCAATACTTTACAGTCAATGTAATAATAATAATAATAATAATAATAAGCTGCCATTTATTATGTCAAGTAATAAAGTAAAATGTTAAGGTGCTGCTATCTAAATTTAACTCTTAATGTAAACAAAAACATTATTTCCTATTGATTGATGCCTTGTTGACATTTACAAACAAAATACCATCCAGGTGTATAAAGGACAAAATCAGCTACACTCATGTTTCCTCTCTCTCTCTCTCTCTCTCTCTCTCTCTCTAGGCCATCAAATATCAAATAACTCACTACACCAGTCTGGTTCATCTGAGTTGTCTCCACAGTCATCTTCCCCATCACAGTAGAAAGACTTCGGCACACACATGTTATTACGACACCGAAACTCATCCACAGTACATTCTAGAGCTAAATAAAACAAAACAAAACTGTAGAAAAGGAATCTACAGGATTGAAAGGTGCAGATAATAACAATCAATTTACCAATCAAATGGACTATAATTCTGATGTTAGAATCACTGGATATGATAAATCCAGGTCACCGTCTTTGTTGATCCAGGTAGATTAGGGAGACGAGTCGCTAATAATAAACAATATAACATAACTTACTGACCACAAAGATCTGACCACATTGTTTCATGACAAAATCTAACTGATAAGAAAGTATAATTGGTATCCATCATGGCTTCATATCAAAGATCCATAAGATACAATTTGTCATTTGTCTGCTTAACTTGTATGGAAACTATTGTTAGAGATATTGGGAAGTTATATAATGTATTCAGCAGGATGATTAGTTATACGTGAATCGTTTAAACAAATGTTTACAATCGTTTCGACTTTCAGAAAATTAGTGGGAAAAATAGTAAAACAGTACTGAACTATATAAAAGTCAATAACTTGTCATATAATGACTGCCCCAACTTGGTGCAGCACTGTTTTCATGACTTTTGGCAAGCTGGGTTGAGTATATGTTACACAAGCAGCAGTCATACAAGTGGAACATATCTTCCTCCAACTGTCATAAACAGTTACTGGTAAGTACTATTTTGATGCATGACAGGCATAGGAATTGACAGTCTCAGTACCTATATATTCAGTGTATAGAAACATTTTCCAAATATTAATGATTTTTAGTTGTCCTTAGATATTGTCGGGCAGGTTTTTCACTTCAATGTAGCCACACACATATCTCCAAGATTACTGTTACAGTAAAAATATTTCCTTAATCTGTACGATTAATCATCAAATGAATTCCAGTTTCTTGATTTTAATCATCAAAAGATGCCTTGAATACAGCACATTAAGAGTGGATCCAGCTAAAAATCAATACTGACCTAGTAAAATATGTACGCCATAAACTAAGAACAAATATGATGTAAGTGAAATTAAATGACATTTTTAAAACTATTTTTATTATACAGACTAAGGATTCTTTACATAGATCTATGCTGGCCATGCTCTATTAGGCAGTAGAGTATTTAAAGCGGTTTTAAAATATGTCAATATGTCTGTGTTACGTTGCCTTTCTGTCATATAGTGGCCCTATCATAGGGTCTTTTCTTGTGACCAAAACAAACTATTTGAGAAATTTATGTAACTTAGTAATTTTAACTTATTAAATGGCTTCCCTCTGGATTATGCCTGGGATCTCAGGAGTTGTACTATGTGTACCTAGAACTAGTACTAAATGGTACCTGGTTTATTACCAAGTGACCATAACGGGCAAAGAACCTATTTAAACAAATTAATGAGTCCTGTAAATAGAAGCCAATTAAAATGACAAATTAAATATCTTTTTTTTAAATTTCATAATCTGGCTACTTAAGTTAGGATCTTAGACTTCTTGTTTATGTTAACAATATATGGAAGGTTGTTGATTATATACCAACTGTAGTACTATAACATGCAGAGATTTGTTTCATCCAGCGAATTACCTGATAAGGTTATCTCCACCAAATATGTCATCCGTTGCAAATTCTAAATTTATTTATAATTAATCCTTATGGTGAAGTATTGAATTACTGAGTCTCCCATATATGAAGTAGCTAGCCACATAAAGCAATGGCTAGTATGTGTGTGTGTGTGTGTGTGTGTGTGTGTGTGTGTGTGTGTGTACTTACTACAGCCATTCTGGGGATGTTCATCTTGACCATCTTCACAGTCTTCTTCTCCATCACAGAGCCAAAATTTTGGTATACAATGTCCTGTACCACACTTAAACTCGTCTTCCTTACACTCCTTAATATCTGAAATAAAAAAACAATAACGACAATAAATAATAAAAAGAATATCAGAATATATATGGACCAAAGTTCGCCTGATACACAAATAACAATATTACTGTGGAAACAATCTGGTCAAACAAACAGAACTTCTATAGAAATATCTATTCCAAACACGGACAGGAAAATCGGATGAGTAAACAATCATTGTTTACTTCAATAGTAAATAAAGCTTTAAGTCACGTGAAGACATTATTAGAGTGGTAGTAATGTAACATAGTTAATAGTTTATCATTCCTATAAAGTGGTGTCTGATAAATCCAGTAAAAGCCATCTCATATGTGGAATATAAAATGACATATTTGTCATTGACGTATTTGATGCTAGTCTTCTCATCCAATGATCATCATTTTTCTTCAATCCATCTATCATCCACAATCATTTTAGATGGGAGAATCTGTGAACTTTATATTTGGTTAGGCACATAAATGAGGTTACACAATACATCGTTCTTTAATTATAATATGTAATATTTAGTATTGTAAATCCTAGGTTATAAAGGTGCAAATTTGTTACTTGGGCAGCTATTTGGCATATATTTGGCATACTGCCCAGATATTCGTTTTTAACTAGGTGCAATGTGGGACTGAAATAATGAAAACATTCTGCACCCAATATTTCGGTTCAAATGCAGCAAGTACTATTACTTTCATTCATACCTATTACAACTAATAGACACACACTGATATTAAATTTATTTATCAAAATAATTATATTTCAAAAATTAATTTAACAAAAATATTACAGAAGCCCCCTCTCTAACATTTAACCTATCTGAACTGTGACAAGTCAATAGCTTAAAATCTTGGTGTATAGACAGCCTAATAGGTAACAGTACTACAAACACACACACACACACACACACACACACAAAAAAAAAATACACACACATATATATTGTTGATAACCAAAACTAATTATAAGTTGTTACATGGGATGAACCTGGTAGATTTATATATTCTTTCCCTAAATCACTTTGAAAGGACCCCTGCCCCCCCCCCCTCTCTGTGCATCCATGCATGCATGTGCGTCTATGTGTGTGAGAGATTATCCCCAACCAGGGAACATATGAATTTAACTCAGATAGTCAATTTATAAAGTAAACACTATCAAATGCACAAGTACAAGATGTAAATACATACAACTGTACTCTAGCAGTAAAGTTGAGTAGTTTTATCATTATTAGTCTACCATCAACTTCTAGCCATTAACAATTGCTGTTTTTGCTGATATCTGGAGAAATATCATCTACGTTAAGATTTATTATTAATGAATAAATAATTATTTCCTTCATTTATTTTCATTTTCTTGTCCTGTCAGACAAACAGTTGATATAATCTGCTCATCTGACACTTAAAAAAACACTCGTTCTTGATAAGCCTTAATCTCCAGCCCTGTACACCAAGTCATATGACAGGATATTTTCATCTAATGTTCATCATAATTTGTCTTATTATTGGGTTTAGAGTAGTTTTCAATCAAATTAATTTTGTGATCAAGTGCTTTGTTCTTCCGTCACAGCTTTGAACTGATTTATAAAATTGTTATTCTGACAAGATATTAAACAAACAGGTTATTATTAACTTAGATTTATCCTGATAATATTTAGTGGATTAGTTCCATTAGATTCTGATACAAAAACAAACAAATTGTGAAGTTTTGTGAATCACGAATCACAAGATACATGCAAGTAACAGAATATTAATTAAATAAGTCTATACCACCCAACTGGAATAAAATATAGTTTATAATGTAGAAATAGAATGTCTTATATAAAACATTCATTGCCTACAGCAAGAGGATACTGTGAGAAGATAAAAACACTGATAGCTTCACTACTTGTGTTGGTAATTTACTCACTTGTGCTTGTCTGTCTGATATTAAATGTCACATCTAATGTGATTATTATAAAACTATTATCTTTGAGGTGAAGTACGTTGTTCAGAAAGATAAAACGTTATTGCTTCATGGCTAATTATGTGTAATTAGCTAAATAGGTGAAGGCTCCGCTCCACCAAATGCAAACAAATATTAAACACATTTAGACATAGCTAAGTTGGGATTTAAATTGTTAGAGGTCTGTGATCAGTCGTACTGTCAGTTAGAGGTCTGGGATCAGCCATACTGTCAGTTAGAGGTCTGTGATCAGTCATACTGTCAGTTAGAGGAATGTTATCAGTCACACTGTCAGTTAGAGGTCTGTGATCAGTCACACTGTCAGTTAGAGGTCTGTGATCAGCCATATTGTCAGTTAGAGGTCTGTGATCAGTCATACTGTCAGTTAGAGGAATGTTATCAGTCACACTGTCAGTTAGAGGTCTGTGATCAGTCACACTGTCAGTTAGAGGTCTGTGATCAGCCATATTGTCAGTTAGAGGTCTGTGATCAGCCATACTGTCAGTTAGAGGTCTGGGATCAGTCATATTGTCAGTTAGAGGTCTGGGATCACGCATACTGTCAGTTAGAGGTCTGTGATCAGCCATACTGTCAGTTAGAGGTATGTTATCATTTGATAAAACTAACATCTAAACTAATTTTGTTTAAATTACTGCCTTGAACATAATTTAAATATTAAAATCTAATTTAGCTCGACTTTGTCTTCAAATTAGGGTGATGTTTTCATGGTTTGAATTACTGCTGTTTTAGCATGGAATATTAGATCTTTGTGGCTTCATCATCATCATCAATACTAGCTACAGTAAATATATCAGGTGATAAAAATGAAGATACACATTATGGTCATAATTCAGGACACACTTATCAGTAAATGTCAATATATATACAATCTTAATATTAGTCTGAGTGAACTTCACATTACTCTAAACCATTTAAAGAGATTAGGGTTTCCTTGTGATGGACAAATAATAAAATTTATGATAAGAATAAATTTTAATCAAACACAAATCTAGACAGAATAGATCGAGATAACCAGTACATACCACATCCATATTCATCACTTTTATCCTGACAATCGTTACGTCCATCGCAGAACCAATCATTTGGTATACACTGGAAGTTTGTGTCCATGTCGCAAGCTTTGTAGTTCGGTCGACACGTATAATGACAATTCTTTTCATCATCACCTTCTGAGCAATCCTCTTCACCATCACAAATCCAAGATTCTGGGATACACATCGCCGAGCTGTTACACGGGATTTGGTGTTCTGGACATGTTATGCTTGTTGTACCTGATTGGGATAAATTATTCAGTCACAAACTTACACCCACAAAAAATACAGGTCGTTATTGATACAGGTTGTTGAGTTGAGTTATTTAGTCTCCACAAAAGTCACACCTGGTACATACGACCAAGGGACAGCTATGAGTCCTATTTGAACCCACAATCTGGACGTTTGTACCGCAACACTCTAACCACTGTGCCATCAAAGTGCCTGCTATTGATTTAATTATGGAAATGTATAATAATTTATGCCATATCACACTGACAGATGCCAATTAAGGAAATATAAGTAATCTAAAACTAGCCATTAGATTATGAACATTATCAAAACAGGGCAATCTTAAAGCTAAAATATTTCTTCTAACAGACTAGAAATCTGGCAGAGAGTCAACAATTTTGATGATGCTCTCGGATGTTATTGTTATAAAAAGGAGATCAGAAATGGTTGTTTACGCTATACATATGATTGTTAAAGGTGACATTTCGAAGTAAATAAAAAGCAACAAGCAATTATTTTATTCCTTATCAGATGCATTACCACACTCAAAACAATTCTAACCATCAGCTATCATATTTCTATTAAAATAATCCCAAAATCCTGAATTTCCTAACTTTCATGAGCCATTGCTAGTGTTTACTACACTCACTAAGTGTTGTTGTGTGACGTCATATTTTCCAAACATCACGTACTGCCCCAGCTTTGTTTACAAGCGTCTTGACCATTTGACAGCCAAATTGTCAGATTCTGATGAAAGTTTTGACACTCTCATGGATATCAAGCAGTACAACTTTGAACCACTTGCGAAAGCAAGTGTCACGGACAGTATTAATTGTGAAGAATTAGCTGCAGTAAATGCATACATGGATCCAGATCAGTCACCTGTGCCACTGACATGTGGCCCCGGTCTACAACAAGAGTTGGATTTGTGTGTATTTGTTTGTGTTGGTATAAGTTTAATTGATAAGTCAACACACTGGGCCTAAATGTGAGTATTTCCCTCCGTGTTTTGATGGCACTTACACGTGGGATATAATCATTGGTATTTAATATATGTTTCTTTGTACAATTGTATGCCACAGAATACAACATTTTATATGTTTAATAAAGTCAATACGGAACATGTAACACAAGGCCACATGGAGTGTTTGGGGTCTCTGTTTGGCAAAGATGACATCGTACGGCGAAGTTTCCAAAGATTCTCGATTAAAGTTTCAGCCATGTGAGATGTTAGTAAAGCAAGTTTTAAAACCACTCATTTTATTTCTAGGAAAAAATTAAATATATCTCTGATTGAAAATTATTTTAATATATAACACTAACATTTTGACCAATTTGGGAAACCTTTTCCTGTGACCTTGAACTATAGCAATGATCTACTGAGTGAAGTTTTTATATTTCTATTTTTGGCATACCAATATGCTAAAAGTATACAATAATCTTTGTTAAGAATTTTGATAATTAGCCGTAGCAATAAATCTGAATAATCAGTGAAACCAAAACATTTATGGTCCTACCTACCATTGGCACAGTTCTCCTCATCCGAGTTATCATAACAATCATTTGAGCCATCACAGATCCACCACTCCAGAATACAGGCTGTTGTATAATTACACTTGATCCATTTGTCTGATGAGCTCTGATCGCCAACTATCATATGTCTGCAGTCAGGGAATTCTGTACAGCCAGTCTCATCAGATCCCTGGATGGTTATAAAATGGCTATCATGTACATGTGTAGGTCAGGACCAATAAGGAAAATGAATATATGTTAGTAAATGAAATATTACTGTTTTACAGCCACTTCAGTGCCCATACAACAGAATATCTCAAACTTCCATATACTTATCCACAAAATATCATTCTGAATAAATAGGATTATAAGCCACATTTGTTTTATATAAATTTTAGGAAACATTCAGTCAACACACACACACACACACACACACACACGCACAAACATAAATTGTGACAAAAGCTGTATTTTAAATAGGGAATGACATTGTAACCTATTTATTTCAGTGATTTGATCCAAATAGTTTTGTAACAGTGACCATACTATATGATGAATTATAAACATTAATTATAATAAAAATAATGACTATAATATTAGTCTCCATATATATTTGATCTACAGCATGATCTAAGATTGTTGTAGATAATATATAAAAGTTTATTTGTCTGTCTATATGTCTTTCTCACTTAAAATATACATTATTATTATTATTATTATTATTATTATTATTAATAACTTGATTTTGTATCTACCTCCTTCTATTGATAATAGATAATAATTTTTACCCACCCCAAAGCAAAATTATGTTGTTTTTCTGTGTATTTTGTTATTAATCTCTGACTGATAATAATTTGTGTGTTGTCAAAGTCTCTCTCTCGCTCTCTCTCTCTCTCTTTCTCTCTGTGCATGTATGTTTGCATGTGCATGAGTGTGTGTGTTTGTGATATGTTTAGAACTAGAAGAACTTTTAGTGGAAAGGCTGCTCCACTTAGAACAATAACTGATGTGTTTACAGGTTGAATTGCTTCAAAATGATACTGGTTATTATTATTATTATTATTATTTATTAATAATATTATTATTATCATCATCATTAACTACATAGTGAGATTAGAAACAAAGTTTCCATAGTCAGCTAGTTAAAATGATTACAGTTTTTATCTGCATAATGTTTCAATTAACAATAAACTCTATGTGGCTACTTACTTTAAACCTTGCTTATCCACACCAAACTTTGTTTACTCAAACCCCTGTTATGTAGAAGCTAATATACATAAATGTGAATATGAGTACAAATCATAATATGTCAGAACAGTATCCCAATATACCCTTCCTGATGACACTCAAAATGAGGCTCAAGGCTCAGGTTAGAAAAATCAGAGATCCTTAAATCCTATACACGCCTTGTGTAGCCAGAGTACACACTTAAGTTAATCAAGCTAATGTCATTTGATTTATTTTTGTGTTGATTATTTTTGACAAATTGTCTCTCATACAGCTTTAGATTGGGTCTATCCAACAAAAATGACTCAGATGACTAAGATCTGTTTGTTTACCTTTTTATAACCTATATGATTAAGTCTTTAAAGTTCAGTAATTTCTGCACAACCTAACAGACTTATCTTCGTCTTCCTTTTAAAAGTTTTTCATTTGACTAATTGAATGTAAACATTAATTTAAGGCACAAAGTTGATCTTTGTTTTACTCAATGTTACCCAACCAATATGAAGAAAAAATAGACCCCTCCATGAGACCAAATGGGTTTGCAGCATAAGTTGTGCTCCGTATGAACTGGGATCAAATTTGACAATAATGCCAAAGTTTAGTTGCCACTTTTCAGCATAATCGGCAATAAATCAACGTATTTGTCATATCTTTGTTTTCATTTCAACTGATTTTGCTCGACGATATCAATACAAAATCATGACAAATTAACCGAACAATGACACGCCGTTCAGAACATATCCATGGACTCAGCTCTACTATGGAATTGTTGATAGAACTTGATGTCACAGTTATACATTAATGTCATTATTATACTAACAAAACTATAACTAACCTTTAAACCATGCAATAAAGTTCAAACACATATTATTTCCTTGATGGCCATTAAATGTGGAGATTGTTCTCGATATACACATCAGGGTACCTCCGTGGTATAATTGGTAATGCATTGGACCACGGATTACTACCACCTGAGTTCGAATTTAGACGTGGGCATATCTGAAGGGTGTTTCAACTTTGACTTCGCTTCATTACCTTTGGAGGTCGCTCTGCCCTTAAAACATCAATCATCAGCATCATCATCATCCATATACACATCAGTAACTATTAGTGACTGCATGGGAATAAATACCTGGACATAATACAAACTGAGTGACTCTTGATTTGTTACATGGTCACCTGCTTCCAAACGTTACCACTAGATGGCAGCAAGGGTAAATAGAATAATGTATTGGGTATAAAATGATCAAGTGAGTGTCAGCTTTGACACTGAGTGTTACTTAGCCATGGCTCTGATCACATCTGGATCATATGGCCAACAACTGAAGAGAAACATCCCACAAACACAAGTACACGTCAGATTCTAACCTACTGTAGAACCTGGAGGTTTTTAACCCAGTATTCTAATCACTGTACTATCAAACTACTGTGTCAGTGTTTGAGATCTGGATGATGCTTTAATTCATTCGGATAGAAATATTGAAGTACGAAGAACATATTTCTTGTTCAGGAATATTGAATAAATAACATATTTTTTGTTCAGGAAATTAATGTTACAGTACATAAAGTATAATAATAATAATAATAAAACAACAGTTTTAAAAAAACAATGATCCTATATCAGGATATTACATGTTTGCTCCCCTCAATATATAACATTAACACTACAAGTCAACTACCAGTAAAGTCACATTCAATCAACTCTTTTATATCTAACATTAAAGGAACAACTCACCCTCAGAAAATATGATTTTAATGTTTAATGTTTATAAAAGTAACCCCAAATCCTACAATAATAAACACAAATTCTACCTGATGTCATAAATATAAGGAAATAATAATAATTCCTCGAATGCCAGACGATATGGCGGGAAGAAAAAAGTCACGTATCTTGACAGCAGATAGCACAAGAATAACGTAGCTATCTGATCCCGATCAAGTCAGGTCACAGATGGTCTTGCTTTATCATCCTCTTGACCTCACTTGCCCCCTGCTCAACCTAACTACTACTAACTGATGCCGTTGTCAGGTCATTTACATAAATCTGACAGCTCGGTAGATGCCTCTTGTTACAACTATATAAAACAATCGTCTTATGTAATTTTACTATAAAGTTTTCTTTTGACATTTCAGTAACATACAAGGTCAACTATATTGTAATATTAACAAATGTTGTTCCAAAAATACATTTAGGTAACCACTGTTTACACTACACTGTATAGTCTGTAATAACTGCCTAAAACAAACTGCTTGTAAATACTGATGTCAGATTTGAGAGGAATCTGGTCTGTGTCCGACTTCAAAATGGTGCCAACCAGAGTTCGTAAAAAGTTTATTAATCAGCACTTTGAACTGGATTATTTAATATGTGGTTGATTGTGTTAATGTTTTAACATCATTTATAATTTGTGTGAGTATATTTGTCTTAGTCCTGGAAATCTGAAATGCAGGTAAACTGTTCTTTTAAACTGATGTGTTTTTAAATAATTTGAATGCACAGATACTTAACAGTTGATAATGACCAATTCCTGACTAACATGTTAGATGTGCTGCTACAGAATTAGATATTAAGGTTACAAATGTTAATATTATTATAATTAACATGACTTCAAGAACAAATATACAGCCAACTATTCAGAACAGGATATATAAAATACAAGATGTTTACTCACGAGTGGACAGTCCTTGTCACCATCACATCGGTATTTCATAACGATACAAGATCCATCCTCTTCACACATGTACTCATCAGCAGCACAGCCACATATCGACTCATCGGAGTGGTCACCACAGTCATTAATGCCATTACATGTTAAGTTCTTTGATATACAGCGAGTGCTCATCCAGCAGTGGAAGTACTCATCTGGACAGGTACGAGATGCTGAGAAAAACCAAATTATACTATCATTAGATGTAAAAGAGAAACTAATCAGCACTGTAACATAAGTGATAAACTCAGTTATAGATGTATATTAATCCTTTAAACTCTAGATGACCAAAACCCAATAGAATATATATATATATAAAAAGACCAGTTTTGCTGCCTGACTGCCAGTTAGTATTATACAGTAATGTACTCGTTGATAAACGTACAATTTAAATTATTTGTGACATGGTGCTGCTGTATAGCTAGATTACAGGTATTACATTCCACGCAGTAAGCTATCACAACCAGAATGACAAAAGTATACCGGTGTTATACATGTAGTTGGCTTGTGAAGACCAATTATACACAAATGGTAACAATCTGTCAAGGCAAAACTAAAACAGTTCACAGGTTTAAATCATGTGGTGTTCCTAGGCACTGATTCTGGAAATGATAACCTTTTGAGGGCTTAGCATCATAAATTTCACTTCTGGCAACAAATGACTGAATTGTATAATGAGAGAACTGTGCCAAAGATAAAAATTATAATAAACAGTTAATGTAATTTAAATTCCTAGTTTTTTTAATAAATTATCTTATTTATGGATCATATTAGTATTGATGTTGATAATTCTTTTAAGACAGCATAGAAATTTCAGTCTGCGTCTTTATTAATTTCTGTTAATTATTAAATTAATAAACTGTGATAGCATGGGGTTATAACCTATCAAAAGATCAATATTTAAACTTGTAAACTTTATAGAAGATGCTTATTAAGGTTAAGCTTTGATATAAATTAACCACGTTCATTCTTCCTCCAAATACAAAAACTCAGTTCTTTTTGGTTGTGGATGGTAAAGATACTGAAGCAACCTGTTAGAGTCTCTATAAGGTGTGTTAGTCTCCATTTAAAGTATGATCAAGTTTGATCTTCTTTCTGTGTTATCTGAATATTTTTAATGACTCGGTGTATAATTTAAACTCAAAGTGGTACAATTTGCAAAAAAGTATATAACATCAACAACAGCAAAGTGGCTATAGAGTTTCACATAATAGAGAAACTTGCTGCCAAATTGCACAACTTTGAGTTTAAACATCATGTGAACAAACATCAAATGAAGAGCATTTTCAGTTTTTGACCAATGGATTGTTGCTCTGAAAAGCCAACTGAAAGTCTCCAAATATAGCCAATCTTCACACTGACTCATACATAAGATGGGTAGGAAAGAATCGCATATTTGCAAGGATTAAAACCCCACCTTTTACACATGTAATATATATATATATATATATATATATATATATATATGGTAATTATATGCTAATGTAGAAACATTAGTCCACCACACAATTTAATTTGTTATTGTTCAGTGATCTTTATCTTGATATATCTCTGCCCTTTATCAGATATAAGAATTATGAGTATTTTCTCTGGGATCATCACTGATAACAACAATGTTATGTTTTATAACACAAACAGTCAAGGTCTTTTTTCTTCCATTGTACTATTTACCTGATAAACAATTTTAGTGGAACTACCATATTTATTCGTGTATAGGCAGCACTTTTGATACCACAAAATCACCACCAAAAGCAAGTGTGTCTTATAAACGGGTCAGACTAAAAGGGAAGGTTATATTTGGCATAATTTGGGGGGAATACAATAATATTGTTTTACAACATTAATAATGAATATATGAACATAATTTTTTTTTTAATTAGGTGTGTTTTCACTGTTGTCTTTCAAAGCCTTAATCGTGATAACCGCCACGATTATTTAATCCAATGCTTAATGGGCGACAATATCGGCCAAAGATCTTTATGTGTTCGGATTGATCACAGAAATAACTACGTGATGATTATAATTCCTACGTAGTTGCTAAGATTATCCAACCAGGTTATCTGCTATGCTAACAAGTCCCAATCACTGTATATTTAAGAATTTAAAGCGGACAATTTCATGTTGAGTTGTTGCACGTTTGAAGTCTAAAGATGTAATCCTCACTAAAATGGATATTTTCGCAGACCCAGTGAGTAGCGTGGTATTGGACTGTTGTCAAGTAATAATTTATGGGTAATGTAGTCAGGGTCAAACTGTTGCCTGGTATCAAGGCCATCTGGGAACAGTCAGCACATGGTGATTAATTATCTAGAGGTGTCAGATGATCCGGATCGCAATTAATCTGTTTGATGCACAGGAATCCAGAAATCACAGAAATCCAGAAAAGTATGACGGCCTGATCCTAAGAAAGGTGTAGGTCAAAATTGGCTGCAATGCGAAAACAGCAGCACAACGACCAATACGGCCACCTCCATAAACTATTAGAGGCAGATTTTATTTTTGGTCTAGTTAAGACATGTCATTACTACTGAAATGTGTGAGCATGTGTAATTGAACGGAATGGCAAATGAGGCCACGCAAAGAATGACCATAGAAGCGACATCAAATGAAAACAATTACAGCAAGCAATGTGTTAATTACTTCCAAAGCTGGCACATGGAGAACTACTAATAAACTACTTCAAACAACATTACGGAAATCGACCCTGGCATTATTACCAAATCATTCAAGAAGTGCTCTATCAGCAATGATTTAGATGGCACGGAAGATGGTATTTTGTGAGATGAACAGCATGACAAATCTGACACCGACTCCGACAAAGAAGGTGATGACATGTATGATGACATGATGACACATGAACAGATACAACAGATGTTGAATGAAGACAGTGATGATGATGAATGTTTTGGGTTTTGGATAAATTTGCAGATTTTAGTGTGTCTTATACATGGGTTTGACTCTAGGGGGGTTTATTAGTCCTAAAACCTGGTGCGTCTTATACACGAGTATATATGGTATGTTTTGAAGTACATTTCAGAAGACCAGTGTAATTTAAGAGTGATTTTTGGCATGGTCACCTGTTGCTATCTTGACATAAATAACAAAACTGAATCTGTGCCACACAGAAAGTTTTCCCAAATCGTCTCCCTGACAGATCTATTTGACCAGATTATGCAGTAAATTTTCCAATAATACACACAGTTAACTCGAGCTCATTAGGATTATCTTTAGAGACACCATATGATCTTTACTCTGATAGAATGTAGGTATTTAGGAGAGAACGTACTAGCTATAAATATGTTCTTACCACAATAGTTCTTATCTTCATCTGAACCATCCAGACAGTCGGGAATGCCATTACATGTTTTATCATACGTCAAACAGAGTGGTGTACTACTGTTCCCATCACACTGGAACATGTTCTCCATACAGATTCTTGATACTATTACTAAAAAGGAACAAATGACAAAAATAACTAAATAGCGTACAAAATGGGTTACGTCTTCAAAATATGGTGGAAAATTAACTGAAATAAAATAAGATGAATTAAACGCGATATAAAAATTAGTTTATGTTTATGCGTGCATTTGTGTGTGTGTGGATGCATGTGTACAGGTGCACGTACACACCAACACATGGAGCTTACCTTGACAGGTTCTATTATCAGGCATTAACTGCCTGCCATCAAAACACTGACAGCTAACTTCCCCAAACTCATCAGGTAGACAACGATCAGAACATCCTCCATTATTAAAGAAACACTTGTGAGCTAGACCTATAAATATAGAGAATTAACGATGTAAGTTAACAGTAACAAAGTTAATAGAAAAAGGATAATTTAGTATTTTTTCCTTTTATTTTCCTCTAACACCATGGACAAGGACATAAAGTAGAAAGGTTTTAACCTACAAGAGGCTAAAACATCTTTTATATATTCTCGGGGATTGACATTAAGTTCAGGTAAGTAATGTAAAAATAAGGTTGCCAAAAAAGTTCTCATACATCTGGAGTTGTCACATTGACTGCGGTTAGGTTTTATATGATCCAGCTGCATGAGTACTTCTGGAAAGCATGTTGTGAATTTTTACATCTCCTGTCTGTGCATATTATAAATATGCCCAAAACAAAATATTATATGGGGGCACCGTAATGTCCATGCCACCAAACGAATGAAATACGACACTCTTGGGTATGGAATGTCTTTGGTACGAGTCGTCTTGTTACAGATGCTGCCTTCAGGTTGTGAAATGCACTACTAAGTCTAACAACATTTATTCATAATTACAAAAATCTGATAATTCTACATATAAATATTGATTTTCATTATAAAGCCATGTATCATCATCATCAACTTGTTTCAATTCTATTTTCACTCCATGACAGCATGAATTTAAATCAAAATGACGATTGATGTCCGTTTACATCTAGATCTAGACGGCTGCTAACCCACTGAAATTTGTTCTCCCGATGACTGGATTTCTTGACACTGAAATAGCACTAGCTATTAAGCCGACCCTCCCCCCCCCTCCCAAAAAAAGTATAAAGTATTGGCTTTATGGTATGTGGCTTTTCAACTTTTATTAGTTTACTTCAATTTTCAATATGGACAACAATGGAGTATTAATAAACATAAATAATCACTATTAGCATTCTTTATTAACTCAAAATTAGAGTATTGGACTAAAATATATTGCTTCAACAGATGGACACTAACTCTAAATAAGCTTGATATTTGGAATAAGTGATATATTTGGTTTACTGGCTCGACTAAAAACTGTTGACAATACGATAACTTAATAGAGTTACTTAAACACTGAGGACCACATATTGATTATCTACAGTTTAGACAACACAGTATTTTAGCAAATTTACAGAAACACACACGTGTTAATATTTCAGACGTGGAACTTTATAATGAAACAAGATGCCATTGGCTGCTGAAATTAATCACATCTATCACATGCGGTTTATGTTAAAAAATCTCGCTTGTTTTTATGTGGTACGTTTCTTTAATCACAAAAACCTGTGTACCATCAAACACATTTCCAAAATAATACATAAACATTCTTAAAAGTTGTATGTGTGTTCCAAGAATTAATTTTAAACAGAATTTGTTTTTAATTTCTCTGAAATATGATGCATTATAATCAATATTAACCAAAAGAATGATCATAAAATAATTAAGAATATAATCCTCTCTAATCCCCCTCTAATTCTGACTTTGAGTGTTTGATGTTTTAGACATGTGACCAGAATCTTTTACCAATCAAATGACACCTCAGCTATGATCAATGCAAATTCACATTCCCAGTATTTATTAACAAATCAAACTATTTGTATATCTATATACCAGAGATAATGTAGCAATGGGACCATAGTTGGGTATATGAGTAACATTAAGACCTAACAGATAAATGATGGATTAAAAAAGTAGCTCTGGAACCAGTGGTAGCATGAGGACCACAAAGGTAGCAAAAGCGACCAGTAAAGGCAATAAAAGGATCTAATGCTATGTAAAAATGTAACAAAAGGACAAAGCAATCTCTCTCTCTCTCTCTCTCTCTAACACACACACACACACACACACACACACATATATATATATATATATATATATATATATTTCATCCATCATAAATTACAGCATTACAGATTACAATATAGTTACAACAAATATGAGTTAAAGTAAATAGTCTAACCTTTACCCTGGACACATCTGAAACACATTGTTGAAGGATGACCGTCTAGGGAAAGAAATCCCACAAACACAGACATGAGCCAGATTCGAACACTCAAACTGGAGGTTTGTGACACAGTGCTCTATCTACTACACCACAGAAATGTCATCATATTTGACATGTCTAGTCAAATAACAACTCAACGTTCTAACCTTTTTATCTTTTGTCTAACATGAGGGGGAGTAGAATTATTTATTGTGATATATAGTCCTTTGTTGTCGATATATTTTGTTATTTATTGCGTGGTAAATTGTAAGTCATCACCTTCTAGAACAAAACGGTAGGAATATTGATGGAGGAGGTGCCACACAGTCAGAAGTTTTTGGAGAAATGTTTGGTATTTTAGGGTACAGAGGCCTATCTATTACATATGTTAATATTTTCGGAATGATATAAGCAAACTTGCAGTTAGATCCAATAAACAGACATCTCTTCCTTACTAAAGACAATAATACTTACAGTTATTGGCATCTTCAGCCACAGCTACAATACCCATTGGTTGTCTAGCTAAGTTCTTCTTTAGTGGTGTCAGGTCTTCTCCTGTATATTTGTTACATCTGAGTACTGCTCTCATCACCCAGTCTGTCCAGTAAAGGAAATCTCCATATACAGCTATACCAAAACCGTGCTCCAGACGATCTCGGGTGACAATCTTGAAATAGAATTAAGGAAAGAATAATTACCTTAATGATGGCATAATATATCTCATTACTATGTACAAAAATGATGATGTTGATGATGATGATGATGATGATGATGATGACAGTAGGACAATTAAGACAATGATTATAACAGTAAGACGGAAAACATCAATAACTCAGATGTCTGGGACTAGTGTATTGTGTCTTTGGTCCAAAATACTAGATTCAATAGAAAAATGTAACACACGAGACAAAAAATGTGTTAATCTAGTGATTTACAGTTGTTTTGGAGCTCTTTATTGTGGAAGAAACTGTTTTTGAAATTCTATGGCTCGATCAATTCACTCACCAAGAATGTAATAAAATTAGGTTAATAATTCTATTGAATATATCTCTACTAAAATGACTAACTGTTAACATTTAAGGTAGATAGCAATATATTCTGATATAGTTTAGGTTTTGTTTAGTAATGTATTACATGTTATATATTCATTTTGCACAACGTAGGCTATTTAGGCCGAGCAATATCTGAAGGTAATGAGGTGACATGAGAGATACAAAATCCATCTTCACAATTGACAAACCCGTTTTACTCGTTTGTGACAATCTGTCTTACAAGTTTGGTTACCGTAATGTTTACACAAAATCATCAATGCTAATTATATTATACAAGTTCTATCTACCTCTAAACATTAGACATTAAAAACAAATTAGTCTTAATCGTTTATTTATTAGACGACCTAAATGTTCCATATAATAGTTTAATAACAAGATTAATTCCTAATATCAGACTTCACGTCTCCGGAAATATAATAGTCATACACAAATAATAGGTCTGATTAAAGATAAACTCTCATTTGGGTAATGCAGAAAAAAACAATCTCTATTTTAAGAGATTATTTCAATAACAATTGTTAACTATTTACTTCATGTAACCAACAGAACAAACATTATCCATCATTCGTCTAACTTACATATCTTCCAGACCCATCGTAGTTCATACGCTCTATCTTATCAAGTCTAGCATCAATCCAGTAGAGTTTCTGAGCTTTGTGATCAATAGCAAGGCCATTTGGGGTCTTAATGTCCGTCGTCACAATGCTCTTAACATCCCAGCCGGAAAGGAATGAAGTCTGGATTGAGGCTCTATCTGTGTTCCAGTTAGTCCAGAATATACGTCTGAAAAGTTGATGCGCATTAATCAAATAAGTGATAACATAATAAGGTTTTCATGATAATAATTACAATTATGAACAAAACTACCATCGTTTAATTAATGGCACTGTCATGCCATTAATATAATATCTATATAATCCTTCAGATTTAGATAATCAGAGTGTATATATATATATATATATATATATATATATAGCAAAACCTCTCCAAATGGACCATTTACAAGACTTATCACACTTGGTCCATTTCAGGGGGTGATCCATCTAGGGAATACTGAAAATGGGGGGGGGGAGTACAGTTTTAATGCAAATTAGGTAAATAAGAAAATGTTTGAACTGCACAATATCCTGCACTATTGTTTTTCTGATCTTGTAAATATCTACAAGTTGCTTGATTACTTTTTCCCTCAGGTTCTTTATGGTTGATGAGTTCAACTTTCTTTGCCTGAAGTCAGTTCTTAGTGGGACCCATTTCTGGGTGTCGTGCACATGCGCACAGTCGCGATATCCAAGTTTCTTTTTGTGATAATAATAATAATGAGATCTAGCTTGTGGATTGTGAGAGGTAATAAATTCTACATGTAATGGATTTCTTTAGTTTTGTGGAAGTTTATGTAAGCAATACTCTCAACAAGGTTTAATAAATTTGTCAATTAGTTTCTGTGATCACAATGTGGTGCGCAATTAGTCAGGTATTACATGGCTAACTCCCGAATTTACTAAAGGAACAAAGACTTTCCTCAGTTTCATTCAGTCTGTGACTTGTCAATATTTTTCGTTTAGGTCAATTAGCAATTGTGGTACACAGGTAACTAAATCAGCAATTGATGAAAGGGCACATTAAAAGCTCTGATGTATGTGTGAAAGAGCAAACATCACTGACTTTAGCTTCACTCACAAGCTCCTTGATCAGATGCTGGTTATTTGATAGCTCAATCTTCTATGACTGATTGATTGACTTACAGAACTCCCCCCCCCCCAATTTATGATAATGACTGCTATAATGGCTTGAAATGGTTGGTCCATGAACATAATAGAGAGGTGATTGATTTATAGAATAATTTCACAATGGTTTCAAAGGGGGAAAACTAGTTATGAAAGAAAATTATCAATTTAGGAGAGGGAACGATCTGTGGAGATGATTGATATAGGAGCTTTTAAAGTCTTTGTGTGTGTGTGTGTTTGTGTCTATATATATATATATATATATATATATATATATATGTGTGCCTTTATGTTTGAAAATAAACAGTATTACTAGGAATCATATGACAGATACATTCAAATGGCACAAAAATGTTGTCAGTGAATTAAACTTTAAAGTAAGTGATGTTAATGTTATAATGTTCTCATATAACATACTACAACCAGTAATACACAAATGATGGACACAGTTATTAATTAACTAATAGCTACCAATACAATGTTACAGGATGTACATACGATTTACAACTGTCCAACACGACAGCCCGAGGATGATCATTTGCCTGAAGCTGTACGATCTTCTCCTGTTTTTGTGATGCATACTGTCTGAGAGATATACGACTCAGTGATGAATCAGAGAAACTGGTCCAGTACAACTCGTGGTACACAGGCTCATACGCCAAACCTTCAACAGATCCAATATCTGAAAGCATGGAATGAATTATGGTGATTATACTTTACAGCATGATTTAAGTTACTGAATTCATGGTGTCTGAATATGTTGTAAGTATGATGTCTAATTATTAACTTAAAATTATATTAATGATCTTTGATGATGACAGCAGAATTATTACCATAATTTTCTGTGTATAACATGCACTTTTTGTCACAGTTTTCTGTAGTTTTTTGGTGGGTGCTACATACACCATAATTAAATGTGTCATTTTTTTAAGAAAATAATTCTGACAGACATATATTTTACTGCTAAGGGCATTGTTTTGGAGAATACTTGTTTCACAAAGCCGCTGATCACAGCTGAAACCCACCAGCAGGAAATAAAATTGACTTCTATTCATTTTATTATTTTCGCACCGACCCACCTGACCACTGTGTGGACACATATTAGGCTACTTCGTGGCTTAATCCAAGATGGTGACAGGTCAGTTCTGCTTTGAAATTAAACCTAGAAATCTTGTAAATTTAAACTAACAATTTCCCTCCTCACCGAGAAACACGTAAATGTTTTGAACTTTGTGGAGATCAACTTAAAATTGCCACCAAAAATATTGCTGTGATAAGGCTAGCACTGATAAAAGAATATGTGCTTTGCTATTTACAATACTGTAAACTTAATTAAACTGTGTTCGTGCTTATTATAATAAATCAATTAATTTCCTTGTGTTTAATTATTACCTTTTATCATCAAATTATCAAAAGGATCATTATAGAAAGTGTGAACATAAATAAACTACAGCAAAAAAAATATCTCCACTCATATGTGCATTATATTTTATTGATTAGTGAAACAATAGAAATCACTGCTCACAATTGGTCCAAGTTTGTTTAGTAATTATAACATCAAAGCAATGATGAATGGAAATCAAAGGTTGTGACAAACAGCTTTTGATCTCTTTGCGGACCTTAGAAGCAAAATCTGTATCAGGCCGTCATACATGAAAAAAAATGGTGCACAAGTCCAGCTGCAGATTTTCCCGATTTCTCCTGCACCAATTAATGTGGTCACCCATCCATGAAGTGGATTGCTAAATTAACTGCTAGAAACATTTTGTCATAATGAACACTTCACCAAAATTGAAAACCGGTGAATCAGTTTATTAGTTCTTATTAAAACAATATGGCACCATATCAGTAATAGAGTAATGTTTTAGAAAAGATAAATAAATAAATCTACTGACTAGACAAGAATGATGAGTTCATATCAGTGAATTGTTCACATCATCTGTAGTCATATGTATTAAATACGACACACAATATAATGTTAACATTCTGTGAAATACGATATGTCAGTGTGCTGATATCCTTTAAGGTCTCTTTCTTCCATTAATGCCATTGATAGTTTAGTTTATTCATCAATAAATTCCATCAACTATAGTCTTTGGGCGTTATTCATGGATAAGACAAATATAGGGCCCCGAAAAAATGGTTGCCCGGGTTAGTGCTTGCCGATCACTTGCCCATTTTGGCAAGTGCCCTCTTGAGACGAAAATTTGCCAGATATTATTTATTTCCATACAAAATCATTTCCAAAGCCAATTTCAATTTTTCTGTTAACACTTCCGATGTGTGCGTGTGCACATGACTGATGAGCACGTCAATTAAAAAAAATTCCTGCTGCGTACCTATACTTATAATTCGTGATGCATAGCTCACTGTGAGTGCCATGCTATGCCTAAAGCACAGATTCCATATATGCTGCATGCGCATCCAAATGCATACGCAACATTGCAGTAGCATAAGCGACACTGCAGTAGTGTATGCAACATTGCAGTATCCATTTGTTTTGGACACCCCTCTCACCTGCTGACCTATGTTTCTTCGGAAAGCATGCCTGGACATTCGAATCAGACAGTTTTGTCACGTATGCAGTCGCACGTGCGGAATCAAGGCAGTACGTTTTCCATTTTTTGTCGGATTAGCATAGCGCATAACCTGTATATGGAATCTTGACTTAAGACAACACACCACCTATTTAAATGGTGTCACCGATTAAAAGCTGTATTCATTGCAGATTACTAGCTATGGATTTTTGAAAATTTGAAATTTTATTTATATAGTGAGTGAAAATGGCTACGGGTAACTCAGCAAAGCAGCAATGGGCTTCACTAAAAAGGCGTTTCTAATCAAACACTTCTCTATTTGTTGACTTTTATTGTGTTATATGTAGGCAGATTGAAAAATAAATTATGATTTTGTGATCAGGTGAAAACATTTGTTGGCCGTGAAATAGCTGTGTGTGTGTGTGTGTGTGTGTGTGTGTGTAATAAATTATTGGATTATTTTCTCAGCTTAAACAAAACTATATATGGTACAGGTGATATGTCAGCGCTGATTCTCTGATACCAATATATTACATTTTTGCAATTTACCCGAGCTAAATAGCAAACAATAAATTATCTGCAATTATATGTACTTTAATCCATTGCTATTCACTGCCATATGAATCTGTTTAAACATAGATGTTTTAACAATTCAAAAAATTCTAGGGGCCAGCACAATGATGACACTTTGTTGTAG
The DNA here is from genome assembly GCA_025642065.1 of Paralvinella palmiformis. Taxonomy (NCBI): domain Eukaryota; kingdom Metazoa; phylum Annelida; class Polychaeta; order Terebellida; family Alvinellidae; genus Paralvinella; species Paralvinella palmiformis. The sequence goes on along the minus strand of JAODUP010000078.1, from coordinate 281,529 downwards.
TAGTCCCATAACTTCCATGTTTTATATATGACATGATTTATATTTATCTTACATAATTATACTCACTATAGAAATCATAAAAAAACATTCACTCAATAATTATTATTCCTATTTTTATCATGTTTTGCTCAAATAATTATTAAAAAAGAGATCACTTACTCCCAACTATTGTTTTGAATCCAGTACCATTGAAATGGACAGACTGGATGCTACCCATCTGGATATCACTGAAAAAATAGCGCTGATTAGCGTAATCCATGGTGAGGCCTATAACATTCTTCATGTACGTAGAATTTTCTATTGGGTTTCGTGGAGGATTAGGGTCGCTATCATTCGATCCGATGTGTACTGCTTCTATTCCATTCACTTTGGAGTAGGCAAGAAATGTCATATATGCTGTAAGAAAGAAGATATAATACAAGGCTAAAATATTCAGCAAACAAAATACATTGTAAAACAGGTCTATATGTATGTGTGTGTGTGTGTGTCTGCATGTGTGTGTGTGTGTGTATGCATGTGAGTGACTGTGTGCATGCATGCGTGCATGCATGCTTCACCAGGGACATAAAATGATGCCAAAAACACGACAGAAAGCTTTATTAATATCCATGGCCACGTGGAGGCCATTAATATTAACATCTACTTACGAACACACTGTCCTGGCTTATCCTTGGACACCTGACCATAAGCACACTGACAGCGTGCTCTCGGTACAGACGAATCGGGTCCATTATAGAAACACAGCTCTTGGCAGCCCCCATTGTTGATGCCACATTGGTTTTGAACTAAGAAATTGAAGGAAATCTATCAAGTATAACGTCAGTAAAGCAGTTAGATTTATATCAGAAACCTTACATCTATCTGGAAAACATTAATAATCCAAAACCTATAATATTATGTGTTATAAACGACTGATTCTGTGCTTAGATACTAACTTACTTAAAGGGGCAGGAATGTGATATACTTACACGATATATATTGAAATCTGTATAAAATTGTTACTGACAATGTGCTATATAAGATACAACAATTCTTAATCAAACCATCTGCTCTAGATATTACTACAAGGTCAAATAAACAACTCAACTCTGTTAGCTTATGTACAAGTTTCGTCACTAATATGTAAATATGCTTTTATAATGTAAATAAATAACCAATTAATATTGACCATTATTTAAAGTCACCACTGTTTCTTAATATATTAAGAAGTAACTAGTCTTAAAAACAATAGTTATTAATTATTTAGTATAAACATATTACAAAACATTCTACCTATTTTGTTGCTGTAATAAGTTAATCTGTTGTAGTAGATGCTGAGAGCTTGTATCCTAGTATCAGAATCTACTTGTATTCTACTCGGTTGAGATATGTTGTGTTTGTTCACTTTTAGAATCTGACCTTTGTAGTCTTGATACCTGTTAATGCATAATGAGGAAATTGTTAGCATGATTACAAATGAAATACATAAACTGTTGGCAAAATGGGCAGACGCTGACTTTCAAAGACACACACACATACACACACACATA